>ML675601.1:109308123-109347755 GCA_007922155.1 Mesoclemmys tuberculata | reverse complement strand
GTCCCTTCTGACCTATGAGTCTATGAGTCTATGAGTCTATAATGGTATAGACTGTCACAACAGTGCATTGTACTGTGTAAACAGAGTGTGCTGTACTGTGTATCAGAATATATGAGATGTATTCCATGCATATTAAAAAAGATTTTTTCATGCTGGTTGTGAAAGGACTCTCTAGTATCAAGCAGCTGACAGTGCATTGCATGTATCGAAGTGCCAAAGCCTATTGGCATTAGGATTCAAAACACAACTTCAGATGTCTCCTCAGTTTTCATAGTGATCAGCAATTGCTTTGAAGTCACACAGAAAGAATCAGAGTTCAAAAGGAAAAACACTGGGAGGAATCAGAGCCGAGACTTACTGACACAGTGAAAAAGAAAGTAAGCAGTAGGAGGAAAGCAGCATCTTCTTCCTGCCTTCAGCAAGCAACCTCACTGAAAGTAAGTAATTAGAAGCCATAGAAGATGTGTATGAATTTACCAAACACAGTACCTTACTTTAAAATAAGACTAGGCCTGATATTCTGCAGGCTTAGCTGTTCCTCAGTTCAACAGGAATGGTCTGTCACAATATCTGATTATGCTATGTGTTGTGAATGGGATGGGGGGAAGATAAGGACTTCCTTCAAATCCTCAGGCTGAGGCTGAGGAAAAAAGAGGGAGGCCTTTAGAGCAAAGGAGCGAGTTTTCAAGGCCAAGAGATACCATGGAGGTGTCGAGGGCAAAGAGCCAGAGAAGACTGAATAAAGAAGGTCTTAAACTATTTAATAGGGGAGTAAAAGATGTTAAAAAGATGTGATCACAGAACTATGTTTAACTGAATTAGAATAATTCCTCATAACAATGTATTTCTTCATTTATACATATTTTGACAATAACGAGGGACAAATTCCTGACAGGAGCTGAGCCTCCCCATTTTTTACTTCAAAAAGTCAAGGGGCAAAAATCTACTTACTGTGACTGTTTTAATCAATGAACTAGAATCAGAAGTGATAACTGCAAAACAACATTAGACTTGAGTAAAAGAGAACTGTGTCCATTATCACTTTCACTGGCTTTTAAACTTTGTACTTGACCACCTGTTTTTGCATAACAAAATGTATTTGAAAAGAGATCTTACTGTGGTATGGAGTATGTTTATTTATGTTTAGTTCAGAAGTTCACTTGCCTTAGCTGATAATTATTCTGCATTTTTAGCATCAGGGTGGGCAAATCTTTCTATTTTTTTCTTTGGAAAAAAAATATTATTTCCTTCCTGTTACACAACCAGAAGTCCCAATGTCTGCTATTGTGATAGCACTGTCTACCTTCCTAACACATGAGCTAAAGTTGCTCGAAGACAGACAGATATATATTTAACCTGTCTTATTTTAAGCTTTGCATTTTTTTACTAATGTGAAATTTCAGGTCAGCTGGAGTTATCTCTAAACTTTACATTCCATAATTCTGCAATGTCACTACAGTTCTAAAAGGCATTGCATTGAAATCAAACTTCAACACCACGCTTAAAATAGAGCTATTTGTGATTTATTGGGTATTTGTAGGATTACCCTGCTGATTGTCTTGGGGGGGGGGGGTTTCAGACACTCCCTAAATTTATAGTTATCCACTGAGTCTTTCTTCAAAAAACAAAACAAAACAAAAAAAAAACCCTTATTTACTTTTTAAAATACACTTGTCTATATATTTAGACTACTCTTTTGTTATTCTGTATTTTACTGAGATAAAATACTGATAAAAACAGATTAAGAATGAAATCATTCATCATGAAAGCCTGTGATTCAGTCATTAAGACTGTCAGATGCAGAGACTCTACCTAATTAGGAGGCTAAACGTGGACAATCTGTTTACATAGAAAACAAACAAAAATAAGAGACCTAAGATGAGTAAGAAATCAATCATAACAGATACTGCAAACATTACAGAAATAGACACTATACAATTTTAACTCAACCTTCTGTTTGTTAAAAGACAATGCATGCTGTAATCAGGCAAAATGAATATAAAATTAGAGGTTCTACCAGGGTTCCGTTGTGGTCTTAAGCAATACTTCTGATAAACAGGCCCTGATAAGAATAGCCTTGATTAGACTGAAACATACTGAGCTGACCATGAGAAAGGTAAGTAAAGGTAACAGGTTTCTCACTAGGCTCTTTCAATAGCAAATTCAGGCTCTTTCAATAGCAAATGACAGCACAGAACAGTCTATAAACCCTTTAATAAGTAGAGCTGGTCAGAAAAACTCAGACAAAACACTTTTTCATTGGGATTTGCCAGTTTTGCTCCCCCCTGTCTAAACGTTTCATTGCGGCACTTTGATTGCTAACAGAACCCAGGTTTTGGAACCATGCATGGTTTCCTGGCAGCTCACCTGCTCTGCTCCTCAGTAGCCCATCTTCCAGCCTGCATGTCCCCAGAACTGGAGCTCCCCTGCCTTTCATGGGAAATTTCAGAATTTTTGGTTTTCATTCCATATTGGAAGAAAACCAAAATTTGAAATAATAAAATCATTGATGAAATGGTTTTACTTTTTTCCTCACAGCTCTCGTCATCAGGTAAACCTACTGCTTAATGTTCCCAGCAGGGATACATCTCTTCTATCTTCTGGAAGAGACCATTTTTTTCTCGTTCTTTTTTAAATTATTTATATTTGTATAGTGCACTTGACAAACAATAGTGAGAAACAGCTTCTTTCCTGAAAAGCTTGGAATATAAATAGACAAGGCAAAGGGTGTGAGGGAAAAACAGAGGCACACAGAAGTGAAGTCACTTGACCAAGGTTCACAAAATAGGTCTGTGGCAAAGCCAGGAAGAACATCCACATTTTCCAACTCTTGATTCAGTGTTCTATTATCCACTAGACCACACTGCATCTGTACTTTTCTTTCAGTTGGGTTTTGCTGCATCTTCTCTTGGGCCTTGTGTTAACTCGATTACAGGTAACTGAAGTTAGCGCTACCCTGAACTCCTTTCAGGTTAATCTAGCTCAAGTTAGTTGAGCTCCTTGGATTCTTTATGTGAGCAGCTGATGAGTTGTGCTAATTAGAGCTGTAGCCTATACTTTCTGACAAGTCAGTCAACTTGAGTTAAAAGCAATGCTTAATTTGTGCCAGAGCTCGCCAGGGCTGAGTCCCATCATCTCTAGGCTTGGCAGTTCATAGTCCCAGCACCTCTGGGCTTGCCACATCAGTTAGGAAAGAAAAAAAATTGCTTGAGCCCTAGCATCTAATTGCTTTAGCCCCAGCACCTCTTTCATTACAAAGTAAGCGCTGGTTAAAAGCACCACTACATATGAGTTAAGGGGGTTTTGTATGTGAGCAGGACTTGAATTTTAAATCAAGTTAATTCTGCAGTGAAGACAACCCCTTAAAAACAGATGGTAATAACTAGAGTCATGATTTCCATGTACTTTCAATGAAAAATCATACATTCCCATAAATGTTACTAGCCTGTTTCAAATGCACAGTACTCTTTTTAAGTGGGAAGTCTTTACACAGGATGTCTCCCTGGGAATTGATTTAGACCTAATTAAACTTAATGGCATGGCTGCCTCTTAGTAGGGATATTAATTTTGGTTTCATTGGGATGCCTTCAAGTAATTTAGTGCTGCTTAATTCTTTGTGCCTGTCACAGTCTCACGCTGGTTCTATCTGCACATTCCTTTTAATAACATTTTTTCAGTTCCTCCTAAGCTGTGCCTCAGACAGTTTTTGTAATAAATGAACTGCCTGCTGGTTTGCTCTTTCCACATGGTGGCCATTACACTATTTCTTCTACCACTGGCAGTGGGTTTGTCTCCTGGTAAACTGCAGATCTCTATCTTCACAGCTCCCCAGGCCTGTCCAATAACATTAATAGCCTGTTGCAGCACCTTAGATAGCAAGACCACTATTCAATTGCTGGTGTGTTTTTCTGATACAGAAGCAAACCATCAGCCTGGAGTTTGTTTCTTTAATCTGAAGTAAACAGATGTAAACTGGTCTAGCTCCACTGAGTTCATTGGAACTGTGATACCTTATACCAGCTGAGATCCTGGCCCATAATTGCTAGCTCTTAGTATTACAGAGGGAACCTTCAAAATGCATAGAGAATCTGCGTGGGATGATCTGGACCAATGACTAAAGCAGTAGGGTGGGAAACAGTTAGAGAGAACTCTTTTTTGTTGTTTGTTCTTTTGTTTTTTGTTTTGTTTGTTTGTTTTGTTTTTTTGTATATTTAAAAGATCTTTCTTGAAACCGTCATTTATGCTGTAAATAACCATGTAACTACATGGGCCTATTTTCATTATCTCCTTCTTTCTGTCCTTCTTCCCTTCTTTGTTTATCACACTCACTTTCCGTGTCATTTCAAATTAGGTTGGAACCTTTTGCAGGCAGAGACCATGTCAACCTGCATGTGAACCAAACGAGTGAAAGCTTGGCCTGAGCTGACAGCCTGGCATTAACTCTCAGCTCCTTGGCTAACTGACATCCTTGGATATGGAGGGCTCCAGGCATGTGCCAGTTCTTTTATTTTTGTCATGGTGTTCACAGTAATCCACAGTCTACATGTTATGGTGCTGTTTGCCCCTTAAGGGTAGTGGTGCCTGGCAGTCAGCCCACCTCTGGTCATGTAGCATGGCCCTTTAAGATTTTGGGAGGGGGTCTTTGGTGTATACAAAGACCTAGGAAATAAGAGGTCTGAGAGGAGAGGAGATGGTCCTGGGAATAAGATGTCTTTGGAAGTAAGTCAGTCACTGTTTCTTTAAGGGCCTGGGACCTACAGCCTTGCAGAGTGGTGGGGGGAATGCTCCCCTCTCATGCAGCCAATTGGGATTGAGCTGAAAGAAGGTGACTAGCATATATGACTAGCAAACTGGAGGACTAATTGGGAAAGGCTGCTCAGTTGAAGATGAAGTTGGTTAAGGCTTTGTAGCTGGCCTAACCCTAAACCCAACTCCATGGGAGAGGGCAGTGGGGGAAGCTCCTGGTTGAAGGAGAGAGACATGCTATGTCCCAAAGCAAGCAGCAGAGAGACTGCCTGAAATACAGCCCCAGAAGGAGGCCTGAAAAACAGGTTTCTGGCTGGAGGAGGGAGATACTGCTCCCTTAAATTGACTGACACAGGGACTACTTGCAAGACAGTCCAGCTGCTGTGAAAAGCTCTGTGAGCAACTCTGAGGAAGTGCTTCTATAGCTGACTGAGAAGAAGCTGTGAGGAAACACAAGTCCAAGGAGGGAACAGCAGAGTCTGCAGATCTGGTGAAGATGTTGACACACCAAGCCAAGGAAAGAGCAGCTGAGGGAAATGGTGCAAGAGTTGAAGGAACAGTCCTTAGATTCCTAAAACATGGTCCATGGGCTGAAACCTGGAAGAGAGAGTGGGCCTTGGTTCCCCTACCTTTCTCCTAGACCAAGAGAGGAAGTACAGGCACCAAGAGTAAAAGAGACAAGATCTATGAATCCGAGACAGAGAGCAAAGGATGGGTTTGGAGGCCATTAAATTTTGGGCATTCTTTTTTATGGACTCTTCTGTTAACTCCAGAAGAGGAACTGACTGACAGGAGATCTGGCTGGAGGGCTAGGCCAGGGAAATAGCAGACTATTGTGGAATCAGAGTGGACAAAAGGAGTGACTGCATCCTGACATGAGGAGTTGCATTGGAGGTGAGAGTCTAGAGTACACCATGAAATGCTTTTTTCATGTTTATATAGGGACACTCAACTTGGAAGGCATTTTGGACCATAGTGCAAATCAAGACTCCTTGGAGAGAATTAATCTGCATTTATTAGCTCTACCATGGCCTACTTGTTCTCTCTCCCCATTCTTGTGTTTCTTTTCATCTTTCAAGAAAGCACCACGCCAACATTCTCCTTGATAAAGATATGGCAGCAGGTTATTTTCTGTGTATGCATGTACAGTGAAATCCTGGTCCACTGAAGTCAGTGGGAACCTTGGTATTGACTTCAGGGGGACTGTGATTTCTCTCATGATTTAGCTCCCATTGGTGCTGAGAAACTGAGATCAGCACCAGTGTGTGTAGTATTACACAAGATTTACATGGAATAACATGACTTCTATGAATGACAACTCACATCTACACATAACTGAGTATCATGTAGAAATGAACAGACCTGGTTTTCCCCTGCAGCTGCACATCCACATACCATAAATTCTTACTTTGAATAGCTAGTTAAACTCATCCTAAATAAAAGGATAGTTTCCAGTATGCAGTGGGCCTGCTTCCCCTTTCACACCAATACAAGTCAGGAGTGATCATGCTGAAGTCAATCAGCTTAGACCAGCATGAAGGGAATTAGGTCCAATGTGTTTGGCATTTATGACTTGGATCAGCCATTTACAGAAAAGCCATGCCTGGCAAGTAAAAGCCACTGCACCTATCTCATTTACACTTTAAAAAAAAAAATCAGCGCCATTTCATTGGCAACAATTCAGTATGTTGGAATTTCTGTCTGTGTAAGAGAGTGGATCAGGCCTATTAGCTAGCGCACCTAACCTGGATGCAGTGAGTGACCTAGATTGTTATTAACTGCAAGATATAAAACTTTCATGTAGTGCTTCACTGTAACTTTGAATGCAACTGATTGATTAAAATACCTCAAAGAAGGAAGTTACTTTCTTAATGTTCCAAGTGTCACTTTATCATAGCTTCCTAAAGTGCATACTTCTCCTTTGTGCTACCATGACTGAAATTACAAAACCTTTTTGTCAAGATCTTCACGTATATCAGCATGCAGGACACAGAAGGAGCAGAGGTGTATCTCCAGCTATCAAGCTTGAGAAAAGGGGTGCATTTCTTTCAGCACATATATTTAAAAGTGAGGCCAAAGGAACCACACTCTTGCTTATGCAATGACCATTATTGTTCTTTAATTGGTTCCACACCCCCAATCAGTTTTGACACAAGTTCAGCAGTGAAGTCCTTCAGGAAAAGCGGAAGCAATGAAATTAAGGGTGTTGGCAAAACAACAAAGAACATGTTAGAAATCAAAGTCCATATTCTACCCTTGTGACATGCCCCCACCCTGCAACGCACAGCCACACAATGTTCTTATTGATGTCAATGGCAGTTTGCCTTGTAGAAAAAGAGCCAGATAGGGCTCTCCGTTCATGTATCTCTTTAAACACACGAGCTGACACACAGACTGCAATGAGACTACTCCTATACCTAGGCACCGGCTTTTGTGTTTTGCAGACTCATAAACTTTATGGCCAGAAAGGATTATCATGATCCCCTAGTCTGACCTCCTGGGTTGAATGGCTAGTTCTAACAACAAAGGCAATTTATGCAATAATAATTGCAACATAGAATTTAACTGCATAATTTATTCATACAACAGATTATCTCACTGCCATGGTGTATGGACACCATAAGCCATATTTGTTACCCTCTCCAAGTGGTAAAATGTACTATCCCTACCATAAGACCCCAGCCCATTGACAAACAGATTCCCCCAAAGATGAATCATCGGTGGGAGGGAAAGGGAAATGTCTGAGTAACTATCTACTTCTTCGGTCTTCATCACTGTAGTTTCCAAGCACCTTTGTGCTATGATCTGAAAGCTGCCAGACTAAGGCTATGGTGGAAAGTGAGAGGAAGCAAGTAGTACAGGATGAAATCTTGTTTTTAAAGAAAAGCTACTAAAGCAAACACTAACGCTAGGTAGGACAAGAAGATTCTTAGGCCAGTATACTGTTTAACGGCTGGTTACTGGATCAGCAACTAAAGACTGTGAGAGAGGTTTTTGCAGAAGACAGCAAAATCCTTGGAGACCGCTCTGTAATCCAAAGGTAGCAATAGCAGCTTTAGTCAAAATGTTGACAATGGTTTGCATGTAATACTCCATACAGTGCGCACACAGAACATGTAGTAGAGTCAGGAAATTCAGCCAGGGCTCTAGGCCTTTTACCACTGCACCACTGTCGAAGGCATGTGAGGCAGAAACATCATGCCTCACTTACAGAAGAATGCTGACCACTGATATTCTAGGCTGTATTGTTACAGTCGTGTCGGTCCCAGGATATTAAAGAGACAAGATGGGTAAATTACCCTGCATTAGACCAATTTCTTGGTGAGAGAGATAAGTTTGAGTTTACATAGAAGAAGAGCAAGAGCTCTGTATAAGCTCAAAAATTTCTCTTTCACCAACAGAAGATAGTTCAATAAAAGATATTATTGATATTCTAGTCACTTGAGGTAGAACTCAGATGCCTACATGTGCAAGCTACAGTTGGACAAAACTCAAATGGGTAAATGTTATCCTGATTTGTAAGTGCAACCTTTGTTTGTTTCCTTTTTAAAAGGGGTTGCATAGTTGTAACTCGGGGCAAACATTAATCCCAGTGTTGCTGCAGCAATGTTCTAAATATTTCTTCTGTAGCAAAGCCAGATGGAGAGAGAATTGTGATTTTTTTTTCTTGAGTACTTTGAAGGAAAAATCAAATTTGATTATAAATACCTTAGAGAATGATTACTTCAGCTTTTTATTGCTCCAGTCCACAATATATGAAACCAGCTCAACCACATACCTAATCATACAAAGGCAATCAAAAGCACATTTCATATACTATACAATTCAACAGTGTGCAATATAATACAATTCTAACTATCCAGAAAAAAATCATTTGGATCCTCTAACCTGTTAGACTTTCCTGACCTATATGTAGCAAAGATTTGATTAGTGTTTAGTTCTCATCCAGCATTTGTTTCCCTGAACCAAAAACAAAACCAATGCTAAGTTAGTGCTGGGCAGGAATAGAATTTACATTGGCCTCTGCTTCTTTTTTTTAACTGAGTACAATACAGCAAAAACAAAGTAGGCTTAGAATCAGAAGAAAAATCCTATAGAATAGGAAGGACCCATTTTCCAATAATTTTATTAGTTGAATAACTAATTTTTATGAAACTATCGTACAATTCTTTTACATAAGATAGTCCAATGTTTCACAATCTTTTTGTGCTGGCAACCCCCTTTGGATTTAAAAGTAATTGACACCCTCCACCCCCACTAAGACTTGAAAAAATCCAACTCACACCCTTAAGCATCAGTAAGTAAATTATTAATAATACTCAGGTCTGGCACTAGGGGGTGGCAAGTAGAGCAATTGCCTGCCAACCAGGGCTGATGCATGTAACTTAGCTTTGAGGGGCCCACTCTGCTGTGGGCCCCTAGGTAATTGCCCTGCTTGCCATCCCCTAACACTGGCCCAGCACTTGCTACCCCCCCAACCTGTCCTGCACCCCTCTGGGAGGGTCATGACCCCCCAGGTTGAGAAACACTGATATAGTCTAACAAAATGTAAATGAATGTTTTGAAAGTGCTATTATTGTTATGATGAAAGGTACTAATGCCTTTAGTCGGATGAGTCTTGGATCCAAAGACAATCACAGACCATGTTAAAGCCAATGGGCCCTCTTTCAGCCTCAATGGAAAGAACATCAGGTCCCTTATGTAGTGTCAAGAGTGGTGGGGGCTGTGGGGCTACCACTTGAGACAGGTCAGAGCTAGTCCATGTGGACTGAGCAGTTTCCCTGGCTGCAAGCACAAGACCTAGGATTGGATACAGGCTGTGTGTGTTAGAGGCACCTCAACAGTAAGCCAGCACAGGAGAAGGAGTTGTGAATTTCTACTTGAAGGGAACAGTTTCTTTGGCATAGAGCTTGCTGGAATGGCAGACTAGTGGACTTCTGAGCAAGGACACCACCTTTCTATTTTATGAGGGAAATAGGACCTTGTGTAGGTGTTTTTTTGTTTTTGTTTTTTGCAAACAAGATTACACCATGAATATACCTACTTATGTCATCAATTTTTCCACTGAATGGAAACAACCTTGCAAGGCTCCAAATACGTGATAACCACTAATGGGGAAATGCTATAACATGACAATGTGGATCCAAGCAGTTATGTGGTAAGTAAACTAGCTATATTGAATACTGACATCCATCCTCATGAGTCTCTTGTAAAAATTCTTTACAAAAAGAGAAGATTAAAAAAAAAACCTTCTTAATGCTTTTTTATTTGAACTGAGGAATCGCTTGAACAACTATGTACTTTACATATTTTTGCCCCTAATTACCTTTGCTTGCAACTTTTAAAACAAAGCTGAATAGAAACAAATGTTTTGTTTACTTCCAATAAATATGAATCTGTGACTTCATCTGATTTATATTGTGTGAGACCTGTTTGTTATAAGTGTAATTTCCAATAAAGAAATGCCTTTAAAACATAAGGAAAATGGAAAGAGAATAGCAGTCAAATAACAAAGGAAGATAATGTGCATGTGTACCTGAGCCAGTCTTAGTTTAAGGCCCGATTATACTTGGATCATGCATGATGAAGAAGTGGGGAGGGTGCCAAAAAACCTAAGTAATGAAGGAAGTCTTTGCTCACTGGAAAGCTTTTAGGACCTCTGTACTCTGTCATAAGTACACAGTTCTCCAAGCAAGACAACTATCTGGATGCAGAGTAAAGATTAAGGATTTAAAGTTCAGAGAACCAGGTATTGCTTAATTACTATTTTAATGCCAGTCTAAACTCTGTCTCACAGTGTTTCTTTCTATATGTAATATGCAGGTAGGCTGTTTGCTGGTGAAAACTGTAGGGGTTCTCATTAAAGCTGTGCTGTGTCTTCCTATAAAGGTAGAAAGCTGAAAGTCACAGATCAATTAGTTCAGAGAAGACAGATGGTAGCAGATGTGGGTGCTACGGAAAATGTTGAACTGCAAATCACATTTGACAAAGCACAAATCATTGATCCATGTGGTCTCTAAAAATCCCAATTTGTTCATTCAAGGTACTTCTGGAAAATTATATTCTTGAAACAAGAGCAGAGGTTGCTTAATCCTAGTTAATTTAAAGCCTACATGCAGAATTTAAAACTTTATATCAAACTGACTAAACTACTAAGAGGGGAAATTAATTTTTATTTCCCCTGAAGCTAACCTTTAGGATTGAGGAAGAGTCATAAAGTTAATGGGGAAGGCGTTCCCTTTGTAACAGCAACAAAGCTATTTAGTTACGCTGGCCCCACAAAACCACTGGGTAATTTAACATAATAGAACATCAGAAAACAGAGTAGCTTGTTCCCCTGTAATTTACAAACATAAAAGGGAAGTGATGTGGTAATTATAGACAAATCATAAACACAATTTTTTAAAGTTGTTTCAGTAGACTTTTTTATTGCTATTAGCGCCTCAAAAGGGGAAAGAGAACATCAAGTCAAGGGTTTTGTTCAAATCTGAAACAGGCAGAGGAGAAGTTGTAGGCCTAAGGGAGCTGATGAACTATATAAAACAGGAGTGTTTAGCATGCTGGAAGGTAAGCAACCAGCTGCTGAAGAAAGTAGCAGCTGCTTAATACAGAGAACAGTAAACCAACAACATAACTTTGCACATAACTTCAAACTGTGCATCTCAAAGACTCACAAATCAGAGTGAATTAAACACTCTGAATATGGCAACGAGTATTATCCTTACTCGACAGATTAAGGAATGGAAGCACAAAGGGTTTCAGTGAGACACAGTCAGGCAGGAAATCTGCTGCAGAACCAGGAACAGAACCCAAATCTCCTGACTCCACATTCAATCATTTAAACCCATTGGCTCTTGATGAAATCTTCTGACTGAGTCCGTGAAACCCATACTCAGCTATTAGTATTTTTAACCTCAAATAATATATGGCCACTTGGGCCATCTGTGAGGATATGTGTACTGTTGCTTTAAACATGTGGCAGGAACTACAATGGTCTCCCATGTGTACTCTGAACTGCTTATTCTGGATGAAGAGCTCTACTGCTTCCAATGCGGGCAATGCGGGCAATGCGGTTCATTCCAAGAAGATGGCTCCTGTCTTTAGATTTTGTTGAAAACCCTTTTTGGTAAAGGTGGTCAAAGCCAAGACTTGATCACAGGTGCTACGCCCTTTCTTGAATCTTGCCTGCTCAACCCGCAAGACATCGTTCATCTCTGGGGCAAATTTCTTGAAGGATCAAGCGCTCAAACACCTTGAAGCACACTGATAGCAAGAATATTGGTCGGTAACTCACCGCGTCGTGGGAGTCCTTGCCCATTTTAAGAATGGCCATAATCTTTGCTTGACATCAAGTGCATGGTAGCTTCTTCTCATTAATGACCTGTATACAGAAATTAGTGAACCGCTGTGATGCCTTGTCCTAAGTGCTTAAGGAATTCCGAGAAGATGTTATCATACCCTGCTGCTGGTTCCTGGTTTGATGGAGTTAAGGACATTATCTAGCTTGTCAATTGTGAATGGCTCTGGTTGAATACTGTCCACATTCTGATGTTGAATGTGAAGTAAAGGGAGACAGAGTAACTTTAAGGATAATACCCTTTTCCTAACGAAGTTCCTTGTTCAGTGCTAGAAAAAAGTGACTTACTGCAACTCTTTCTATTGTCACAATACACAGTCGAAGGCCCTGTATCTTGGCAAGGCAATTTAGATACTGGTGCTGAACGTCTGACAATTTTGTATTCTAATCTGAAGAGTCCAGAAGGGGTGGGCTTTCTCTCTTGACTCCAGAATGCATGGTCCCTCCACATATGCCATAGTACATTTTTGGGCAAGGCTCCTGACTTTCTTGTTTCCTTTTTAGTTTAGTTTTTTGGAGATTTAATGTTGTTGGCCCTGGAGCTCTCTTTTTCTAGTCATTTTGCTCTGGTTTATTGCAATCTCATTTTTAGTTATTTTAGTTATGGCATCCAGTGACTATCAGGTATGGATGCCTAGAAATTAGCATGCATTATTACAATCAAGTTGCATCATTGCTGAAAGAGAGACTGTCAAGCACAGACGTCTGAACAGAGGGGTAAGTGAAAAGTGGATGGCTTCATCACTTTGCAACATGGAATGCAGCAGTGGACATCTAACTGGAGAAGTAGGGAGAATGAGGGATACAAAAGGGAAACTGTGCAAGTTTTGTTTGCTTCCAAATTCATTTAAAAGACTTAGAAGATTGGAATGATAACAAAAGAACTTAAGGACTGTGGGTTGTTGAGAGTGAACTAACAAGAATAAACACACTTTTAGGACAACCACAGTTGTTGGGCCTTTTTAATTTGTTTGTTTTTAACTATTGGGACTAAATGCCATGAGGCAGCATACTTAGGATATCTTCCAAATGGCCGCATTGGACTCAAAGAGCAGCGATTGTGCACTGCCACAATTACAGAGAGAGGCTGCTTGTCGTACTGCCTACCTACGAAATGGAAGAGTGTAATGATGAAGCACAAACAGGCCATTTTTATATGTTTCTTCTCGAGGCATCCATATGCGTTGAGTTCACTTCAGTTTATGGCCTTGTGTAGCAAAGTACTGTGGCCTTCCTCGGAGCCTGGGCCCGAGGAAGGGTTGCGGCGCTCCGGCTGGACCATGCCACCGGCTTACACCTTGGAAAGAGTAAACTATTTGTCATTATTTGGTACTGACTGGCAGGCCTCTGCTATGCTTACCCCTAGTAATAGGCAAACACTCTACAGGTATGGAGGTCTTTTCATATAAACTGTGGAAAAAGTTGATTATTATAAAATGCTCTTGCACTCTTAAAATACCCTCTCTTAGGACCTCAAAGTGCTTTCCGGATATTAAGTCTCTCTACACCCCTGTGGTATAGGTAAATATGTCCATTTTCTAAATAAGAAAATTGAGTCACAGAAATGCATGAACTAAAACGTTCACATCCAGATGACTAACATAAGGTGCTTAAATTCACATTGAAGCACTCAGGTGTGCACTGGCCTCCCTCTCAAGGCCTATCTGCAAAGGGGTAAAATTCATCTTATGTGCAAACTCCTAGAACATGTCTATGCTACAAAATGATGTCAACCTAACTTATGTTGGCATATAGCTACCACAGTTATTAAACTATTTGTGTCTGTGCACGTGCGGCTCCTTGTGTCAGTGATGCATGTCCACACTAGGCGCGCTTATATCAATTGTATTGTCAGTGTAAGGCATTGTGTGAGAGCTCCTGAAAACCAGTAACAGTTGACATAAGCAACACAGGGTGTGCACTGACACAGTGTTGACCTAATTACCTCGACGATGACTCTATATCGCTCAGGGAGGTGGTGTTACTAACTTGGCGTAGAGAGGCAGTTACGTCAGCAGGGACCAAATGTAAGTGATGACCTTACCACAGTTAGGTCAATGCAAGGCAGCTTACGTCAATCTAAACCTGTTGTGTAGATCAGGCCCTTGTTTCACAACGAGGAAGCGCAGCTTTAAGAATTCATCCACCAGTTAAAAAGGCAGCTCTATCTGAAAACCAAAAAATCTTCTAAGAGCTAGGTTCTGCCACACACTATCTTAACACATCTGCTTAAAATGCATTTGAGTTCATCTGGAGCATACCAGATTTATTCTTCATGTTCCTCCACATTCTGTAAAACCCGGGAACTGCCTGTGAGTTTGTACAGCTTTCCTACCATTATATTTGGGTGGTTTGATTGTCTCTTCTCAAATGAAAAATCCAGTATTTTTGTTTCTCATGCACTTTGAAAAAGAACAAAGAACAGAAAACATTGCAAGGAAATTCTGCTCTTGGTACCAAAATCTGGAAGTCAGATGACTGATATGCAGTAGATTCCTTAGTGATTTTTTTTTCTTCTGAGGTTAAATTAGCATCTGATATCCCCATTTATTTTAGTGAGTGAGATTAGATACAACAGATGTTAATGGTTTTGTATAACACTGTGATCTGAATTCATGCTTTCACTTGCAGCCTTCCCTTCTATGGAGAAGTTCTACTTTTAATTTTGCTATATGGGAAAGAGATACAAGATTTTTCCTGAAAGCAAAAATCACCAAACAGCCTGAATTAAAAATGCACCTTTCCTATTGCTTATTTTTCAAAAGGAAACTTTTCCTTTATGTATACACAATTGCCTTGTAAGACTATATTATGTTATGCATTGGGAAGATGGAAAACTTCTCCTTTGGACACAATGTTAAAAGATGGAAGCAAATGTCCATTACTTGTACCAGGATTATCTCCATCCAGGCTAGAGCCTAACTTTAGATTTTAAATGTATAAAATAGAAAAATAACTGTAGATTATGGACAATAAAGTATGGTACTACTAACACAGACTGCAAGTAAAGTCCTGCCATTAAACAGGCAGTGTGTTTTATATTCATGTAATTCACTAGTCTTAATAATTCATTTCTAGTAAATTAACAGTCTCTATTAGATACATAGTTAACATATATACAGAGCATCATTCTAACCTAAAACCAGCAGTCTTCTCCCATTGTCCACTCCAGCACCCTGAACAGTCTATTCTCCTAAAGTCACATTAACACTGCATTTTGCTTTTAATTTTTTTAGCATACATTTATTCGTGTGTATATATATCAGAATTATTTTAACAGCTTTCTATAGCTCTTTTAAGCAGGTCTCCTTTGATGCAATGACCATTTTACTTCTATGTTTGCTGTATTATTGAAGTTGTGCTTATTAGTAGGAGGAATGACAAAGAGATAAGGTGGATGAGGTAATGTTTTATTGGACTACTTTCTGTTGGTGAGAGAGACAATCTTTTGAGCTACACAGAGCTCTTCTTCTGGTCTCTGTGTGGCTCAAAAGCTTGTGTCCCTCACCAGTAGAAGTTGGGTCCAATAAAACATATTACCTCATCCACCTTGTCTCTCTAATATCCTAGGACTGATACGTCTAATGATGATGTTTTCATTTTTTTGTTACTCTTGTTGCTGTACTATTTCAC
This sequence comes from Mesoclemmys tuberculata, assembly GCA_007922155.1. NCBI lineage: Eukaryota > Metazoa > Chordata > Testudines > Chelidae > Mesoclemmys > Mesoclemmys tuberculata. Next base: position 109,332,019 of record ML675601.1, on the reverse strand, counting down.
TTGTTCTTTCAGTTGAGAATGGTCCATCACATCTGTGCAGATGATAAACCCTGTTGTAAAGGTCATGTTCAATAATTTATTAACAAAAGCTGAAGAATCAAATACTGATTTATATGTGGCATTAGTATTCTTTTTATTACGTTCACACCATTTTCAACTAGCCCATTTCATTGTCGGGGACCTGTGTTTGATGTAATTTGTTTGAAATCATATGCTATGGCAAAGCTTTTAAACTCTTGACTATGAAATTGAAGTCCATTATCAGTTCTTACTGTATTGGGAATGCCATGCCTTGCAAAAATTATTTAATTTTATTAATGACTTATTTGGAACATGTATTTTCTAGTATAGACATTTCAAGAAAATGCAAAAAATAACCAAAAACTATAACATATGCATGTCCTTTATATTCAGAATAGATCTAAACCTACTTTAGATCAGAGTTTTAAGCTTTCTTGAAAAACTGTCATAGGTTGTTCAGATGGAGCATTTCCATATTTTTGACATATCTTACTCTTTAATATAGTCCTCCATGTTTTGTTTAATTTGTGGACAATATAGAACCTCTTGCTCTGCGTTTATATTGTTTTTTATGTCTAAAGGTCTCTCATGTAGGCATTTCAACATCTCTACTGTTAACACTAAAGAAATTGTTATTCTATTATCTTTAAACAAAAGAAATTCTATTACTGGTAAGTCTTGAATAAATGGATTATATGGCTTCAATTTTTTTACTATATCCATTTTCAGTAGCTGTAAACCCTTTGCTTTCTAATCTTGTCTAGTTGCTTGTACAATTTCTTCCCATACGCTTTCTGATATGGGAAACAATTTTTAAGTACATCTACATGTGCCACATCATCTTCTTCAGTTACATTGGTTACATTATAAGCTCTAGAAAGAATACCAGCAACAATTAATGATTTGCCTGGCTGATATGCTAATTGTCCTATAAATAAAACTGAAAAAATAGTCTTTGTAAACAAGGCCTTATGTCTGTCATGTTCCATTTTGAAATATTAACTAATGGCTTATGATCAGTTTCTGCCAGTAGAGATCTACTATGTGTAAATACATGAAATTTTTTGCATGCAAAAACCAATGCCAAAGTTTTTTTCTCTTTGAGATTACAGACTTCTCATTTTTGACATCGCTCTAAATGCATAAGCAAGTGGTTTCCATACATCACCATATTTTGTCATGGAACTGTTCTGCAAACTGTCAGCTCCCTGAATATTTTATTTATTCTCTGAAAGCCACAGTAACACTACAGGCAGGACTATGCTTGATGTCTGCTTTAAACATCCATGACTGAAAATAACACTTGCTTCTTCAAGGGAAATTGTATGCCCATTGCCTGATTTTGCTGTTTGTTCTTTTAAACATGACTCTTCATAGTTTGTCTTTTAGAGAGACAAGGTGTGGGAGGTGATATCTTTTCTTGGCCAGATTTCTGTTGGTGAGAGACAAGCTTTTGAGCATATACAGAGCTCTTCATTTGGCTTTGAGACATCTGCCAGAGGATCCAACAAGGTATTTAATTGTAAAGATCTACACTAACCATTGCTATTGACTTTGAGGGAACCAGAATTGGGCTGCTGATAACAAGTTAGGTATACAATTGTGTGCATGTAAAATAGGCATAAAATGGCATCTAATTTGCATGCATACTTACCATAACTATGCCTGCAGACTGGGCAGCTTGAATATAAGATCATAATGTTCATGTGGTGGATGGGGGGTACCCTTGCATCTCTACCAGACTATTATTTAGGGTGCTTCTCTTTTCTAGCAATTCTCATGTTAATCCCCATCTTTTCCAATTTAACTAATAATTTCTCATATGGAACTGTATCATTAGCTTCCTCTCTAGTAGCGTGAGGGTGTGTCATCCTTGCATCTCAATAAATGAAAATAAATCCATGCAATTCTTTAACATCAGGTCCTAATTATTTCTCTCATTCCATAATGTTGGGAGCTTGCATGCAGGTCAGTTCAGAGTATCTTGTGTTATTGTTACTAATTATTTATTCCCAGACTGGAAAAACATTCAACAAAAAACACAAACAAAAAAAAACAACTGGAATGAAGCAGTGTCGGCTGGGTCCATGGGCGTCAAAGAAGGTCAATGGGGATGTGATGGAGAGGATGCTTCCTTGCTTACTTTCTGTTTGAATTTTTAAACTGTGTTATGTACCCATTCCTGATCTGATATGAGAAGATTCTGTTGCCTGACTCTTCTGCTTGGGAGGGTAGGAAGATGCTTCCTGTCTCCTCGTTGCAGGGTTCTGAAGAGTCTTCCATTTCAGTAAATCTGGATCTGAGCTCTGTAGCTTCTGAGAAGTGGCTGCAGCTTGGAAGAGAATGAGGGTTACACACAGGACCACGTAGTCAGGAGACACTTTAATTTTCCCACCCCACACCAAAAAGAAAAAAGTAAGGTTTATCTTCCGAACCCTCTCCAGCTTCTAAAAAACACCTGGAGTCATAGACATGATAAATTCATGCCACTCTACCCGGCACACTTCTCATGGCTATGATGCTACAGCTTTGATCAGCCATACCCAGCAAGTAAAATCTGTGTTAAGTTCTTTATCAGTGATTTGGGTAAGATATTTTGGACAACATTCAGTGACTCATCAGCCATGGTTTCTCTCTCCTTCTACTACATTATTATTCAGAAATTTATTTGCACTAATCAGTCATACCTCAGGAGCCTCACTGTTGATATATAGTTTGCTGTTTGCTACTAAGAAAAATTATATGAAGGACTTTGCACTCATTGGTCTGCTGCCAGAAGAATTACACTTAAGAAAAATATTGAAAGACAGGCCATTTGGTAAAAATGTTGAAGAATCTTTATACTAGTTTGTTTACAGAGTATAAAATATATGACAGACTTTGCTTACCATCTCCTGTATCACAACATACAATATTGATTGGAGACTAACACATGCACTCGCTAAAAGCAGTCTAATTCATTTTGCAATAGAGAAGCCCTTTCCCTGAAGACTCTTCCTTGATGTGACTGGCACAATATTATTTGGCCTCTTCACTTCTTCAGAAGAGATGAGCTTCCCAGCTGTGATCTGACTGAAGGAAAACTCATCTCCAATGCAAAGAAAGGCAACATGGAATCTTCCACAGGCATGTCGGTCAACAGGGTTGTAGGCTAGTGGAGGGGATAGGGCTGTGTGATCATGGAGAAGTTTCATTGCTCCCTACTGGAGCCATCCCACTGTGGATTCAATTACTGCACTATGGGTATAGCGGCCATAGAACTTTATCTCCATACCTGCTCAACAGGAACTCAGGAGATTGGTCAGTATATTAAATTATTCCTGTTTAGTACACTAATATTATTGAATAGATGTAGAATGCATGGATGTAATATGATTACAAGGGGAGCATGTGTTTTATTTTTTCCTCCATGCTTTGTGGTATCCATTAATGACCATGAAATGTAGAAACAGCTTCAAAGTTTATCAGAAGATCTACTCAAGTTCTGCAACCAGAGCAGACTATTTTATTGCAAACATTGATTTCATGTACCTAAGTAAAGGTTTATAAGTGGATCTCAGGGGGGTTTGTGAATTCATTAGCTCAATAGCTTTAAACTTTTTTCATTTGTGGACCCCTAAAAATTTCAAATGGAGGTGCAGACCCTTTTGGAAATTCACCCTGTGATCCTCTGGCCCCTTCCAAAGAAGGCTTAAATTGAAAACTGACTGAACAGAATTCCACTATAAACGTTGCACATGTTCGGCACGGCCTTTGATGCAGCCTGAGCCTGGGGTCCACACTGATGGCAGCAAATTCGCCGCCATTACATCAATTGCTCTGGATCAACTGAGTGGTCTGTGTAGACGTGCTCAGCTGATCCAGGAAGTGCTGCAGGAAAACCACCTCGGTAAGTGGCGTAGCGCTGCATCAAAAGAAGCGCTGTTCCCTTCGACGCAGCGCAGTGTGGACGCCGCGCTGAGGAGACGCCGCGAAGTCGACGGGAGATACGCAAGTGATTTACGTCACTTGCGTATCTCCTGTCGACTGCCGCCAAATCGTAAAGGTAAGTGTAGACCGGGCCTGAGAAAGGGGGCTAAACTGTGAGCTTCTATGCTAACAACACTTCCACGTTTTGACCTGTAGGTGGGGGTATTCACATACTTTTGAATGATCAGAAAAACAGAATGCCTATTCTGACCTCTGAAACTTTATTTTCATAGTCCCCTTTTGCAACCTCTTGGCCATAGTCTGCAGACCCTCAGGAGTCCGCAGACTACAGATTGAAAACCCCTGAAAAACCATTTAACTTTTCAGTGGAGAAGTCAATCCCTCCTTAGCTCAAGAGCATAGCTACTTCCATTCCCATCATCTATGAATAAGCACTAAGATCATATAGGCTTCTGAAAAGGCCTGAACTCAGTCCCTATGTGGCTTTTAAAAAAAATAGATATAAAATTTATTCAAGAAAACAATTTCTACTAAAAGATTATGCAGCTGTATTTGGAATGCACCCAGGGAAGAGCTTTAATTCTTCATAAAATTAGCTGTCTGGTTTTCTGGTGGTTTTACCCCTCAAATGAAACAGCTGTGCTCAGGTTTTTCTGCCCTTTGCCAATAGAGGCATAAGTACTACAGTTAAAAAAAAATCTGGTAACTGGGCCTTTGATATAGAAAAACCACAGAGTTGAGTCATGAACTATGGACACAAGACAACTAATTATGGGTTATGTTAGGCATGGGGAACAGGTTAACTGCTACATAATTACAATTGAGATCACTGTGGACACAGTCAAGGAAACAGTTAATAGAAGCAAATGAAAATATATTAGTACCTATAAGGGAAAAAACTGACCTGGCAGGGTTTTTTAGCTCTTTCAGTGACTTTGGATGCTTAGTAAATTCACCACTGTTGAAGAAATATTCCTATTGTTACAGAGAATATCCTGCTATTTTTTCTAAATAATTAGACTAAGCACGTGGAAGGAATAACAGCAAAGGGGTTAATAAAAGTATCTTTAACTAATACCCTGTAATTAACTGCATTAGTGGCTGAGTAAAAGAAACAACTGAAGATGAAAGCAATACATTAGAGTGTGTTCTGGAAACAGACTGGGGAAGTGGAGCATCAAACTGCCGAGATGTGCCGGCACCCTCTTCCCAGCCTATCTATGAGGAAGGATGGAAGTCAAAGGGCTAAGGAGAGAACAAAGTGGTATGAAGAGACTGGAAGTGTCCGAGCAATCTCACACTTGGAGCTGTTCATGTGCATAAGGGGAAGAAAGGGGAGGAAACTGGGGTTGCCAATGCTAGTGTGATGTCTTCTGCTCATATTCCAGTGCATCAGGATGCAGAGAAATATCTCCATGGACCTGAGAGTTAATAATAATGTCCAATAACTTACTGAAATGTATTAGGGAAGTTGTCCCCAGTATATTCCAGTAACTTACTTGACATTATCATTAAACTTAGCTTCATGAAGCTACTTTTCCTCCAGACCGTGCAGCACTAGTAGTAACCAGAGGGACACCCATTTTAGACATGATTCTGATCAACAGGGAGGAATTGGCTGCGAATCTGAAGGTGGAAGGCAATGTGCATGAAAGTGGTCATGAAGTGATAGATTTTGGGACTGTAAGGAAAGTGAAGAACGCAGCAGAATGATAAGGGCAGTGAACGTATAAAAAGCAGGCTTACACAAACTCAGAACTGGTAGGTAAAATCCCAGAGGAAGAAAATCTTAGGGCAAAAGGAGTGCAGGGGAGCTGGCAATTTCTCAAGGAGACAATATGACAAGCACAACTGCCAACTACTCTGATCTGAAGGAGAGATAGGAAGAGGCCAGTATGGCTCTCTCAGGATTTCTTTAATGTCCTGAAAATCAAAAAGGAATAAAGAGTTTTATGACAGTTAAGCTCTGGAAAAGGCTTCCCAAAGGAGCTTGTGAAATCCCTGTTACTGGAGATTTTTCAGAACAGATTAGACAAATACCTGCCAGGAATGGTCTGGATATAGTGGGTCTTGCTTCAGAAGAGGGGGCTGATGATCTCTTAGGGTCCCATCCAGTCCTACATTTCTATGACAATGTGAGCACCCTAGGGGACTGCGATATTGTTCCTGCTCTCACAACCCAGGTTCAGGCATATGCCAGGTTTCTCCTTTCACTATAACAGGATGGAAAACGTCTGTCCACTTATAACTTTAACCCATCCAGACACCCCTCCACCTCCACCACTTCTGAGCACATTATTTATATTCTGCTTATTCAAACTTCACCCCCACTGCCATGGGACTATTTCCTGCTGACATCAGCTAATGTGGAATAAGAATTTGGAGCTGAAGTCATGGGTCTTTCACCTGGGTGAGCACCTGGGTTGGGCAATCACATGGCTTTGCATGGACCCAGAGTTTGCTTGAACTGGCCATCGTGGTTAAACTTGCAAAATGAAATTGTAGACACATATTGGGCTCTTTAGGCTTTTCTGTTCGTGTGAAGGGGTACATTGCAACCTTTGAGGCCTCCTGGTGGAGACCTCAAGATCATACCAGACTCCGCCCCAGAAAAGGAGCAGTAAAAGTGTGTCCTCCAGGCCTGTCTAGAAAGGCTGCAAGGAAGCAGCCAATCAGAGTGAAGCAGACTCAGATAAAAGAGCTACAGGGGCTAAGCAGGTCACTTCCTGGTGGGGACCAGAGAAGTAGGGCTTAAGACTTGTTTAGAGGCCTAAGTGAAGGGCAGTCTCCAGAAAGAAAGCCCTGGCAGCACTGCTTTATAGTAAGACAGATATGGACTTAAAGCAAGCCCAGAAGGGGCTGAGGACTGAGCCCAGAGACAGGACTGAAGACATTATTGAGGGCACATTATTGACTTTCACTGCAGAAAGGGTTTCACTGGACCTTTCACTGGACCTTTCACTGCAGAAAGGGTTCCTGCCTCCATTTTAGACTGTGTGACTTAGCTGGAGGGCTGAGCCACTGAAGACCCACCTGACAAAGTAATTTAAAAGGTTGTTTTATGCCCTGCGCCTTTTTCCCTGAACAGGACTTTCAATTTCTGAGCCTTCAATATACAGTGGAGAAGATGAGACTATGTAAAGCACATTGGCAGTAAAATTTATCCCAGCTAAGTTACCTACTAGCATGTTCTCCATTCACCCTAAGTGTTTAAATTCATTTGGAGTTTCTCAAACCCCCATAGTTTTCATTCATGAAAACAACTTAATCAAACTCACTGTCTACTTCTTCCCACAAATCATTAATGTGTCAAAATAACACTGGACCTAGTACTGGTTACCCCCACTATTTACTTTTCTTCACTCTGAGGAACAGCCTCTTTTCTTCTTAATCCATGCCAAGACATTGCTCCTTAACTTCTGGTTATTTCTATCACCATTTGGATTGTGGACATACAATATTTTTACATTCTATTTAAAAGGTTAATAGTTACTTTATGCAGGACTTTTTGAATATTTGTGTAAATTGTGTCTACTAGGTTGCCTTTTTTCCACCCTAAACTTAAACTGATGCTGTTCAGTTCATATTCAGTCACGAAAAAGACCATAACCATTATTTAAAAGGACAGGGGATCTGCTAGCTCCCTTCCAAACCAAGGATTGCTTCACAGTGCTCTCTCCTAAGATCTCTAACCCAGATCATGAGCAGGTGGAGTTCTTCAGCCACAGCGCACCAGAAATAAAAAATAATTATAAAGTTTGAAAATGTGAACTATAATTACAAAGGAAGTCCATTTTAAATGCACTCAGAATGTATTGTGATGGATGAGCTGGTCTTGGTGATGAAAGATGTCCTGCATGAGCTTGAATAAGGGGGAAAAGAGCCAATTTTGACTAATAGTTGAATGAGATTTGTTTTAGCTCACCTTCATCAAAGAGAACCCTGCCTGACAGAGACAGGAGGATGAAAACTTCAAAGGATTCTGCTACTGAAGCTGGGCACCCTAGTCAGGGACCCTGTAAGGCATCAGGCCATCCCTCCCTGTCCATCTCCAGGAGAGGCCATGCCTCCTCACCACTGTGCTCCTGTGGTGCAGACACTAAAAGGGGGAATTAGCATTCAGAGCAGAAGTCCTGGCCCCTTCTGCAGTCTATAACCCCTGGCCCTCATTCTGGGCAGGGCAAACAAGAAATCTCTAGCCCTAGGCAGGGCAAATCAGCAGTCTATAGGCCAAGCCCTCATGTAGGGCAGGGCAAGTAAGCAGTCTCTGGCCTTAGGCAGGGCAAGCCAGCAATCTTTAGCCCAAGCAGGGCAAACAAGGAGTCTATAGCACTGGCCCTTCAGGTAGGGCATAGCAGGCAAATAGTCTACAAGCCTCAGAGGCTTCAAACGCCAGGATGAGGCAACCACCCCAGGGGTGGGGAGGGGAAGGATGCAGGCCCAACGGACTCCACTGCATCCCACCCCAGGTCCCTATCAGTGGCACAATGTTCTGTGATTGGGTCAGCAGGGCTCCAACACAGCTGCAGGATATCACATAACCAGACAGTCATCTGGCTCCTCTGGGCTACTTCCTTCCCCTTTCCCTGGAGTGCCAGTGCCTCAACATTGCCTTCAGTCCCCTTGGGGTAGATAGCCAGGACTAGCACCCACAGGCCCTCAGCATCAGAGTCAGTTGGCAGCTCCTCTAGGTTGTTGCCAGCAGACAGCTCCTCCCAATTGCAGACAGAAGGCTCCAGTAGTCCAACTGGGGCATAAGTGGAGAAGCTTCCTTCCCTTCCAGCAGCTTCCTCCAAACTGAGCTAGCTGGCTCAGCTTTTATACTTCCTGTTCCACCCCTCAACTTCCAGTGAGGCGGACTGGGTTGTTTTGGCTTCTCTCACCAGGGGTCAGGCCATCCCTCCCTGTCCTTCTCTGAGGGAGGCCACGCTCCCTTGCTACAGACCCAAAATCTCACATTCCTTACTAGAGTCACTTCCAAGCTCTTCTCACAGGAGAGGTGTAATGGGGCCTAATGAACATCTGGGGCATGTGACTAGACATACAAGCTGCCACAGAGAAGAAAGCTCCACTGTGTGTTTTTGGTGATTGCTATACTTATTACCATGGATACCCGATCTTGCCTTTCTAGTACGCTGAGCTGAGATTTTGCAAGAACAACTTTTAAGATATTAGCACCATCTAATCCTCAAACAGTCTTGTTTCAAACTCAAACCCCATATTGTGGCCTAATTTCACATGCAAAGATGATTTCTTTTGTGCTAAACTTAGAGACTGACCACTTTCCACAAACTGAAGTGAGGAAAAAGGGTCGAATCTTCCACCTGTGCACCAGGACTGAGGAAACGGGGTGGGAAGAGCTGTGGGGGGGGGAAAGGGGGAGGGACTAGTGTTGATGCTAGAGGTATAACCACCAACAAGAAGTCCCAAATGAGGGTGTCACTTCAGCCAGCTTTATTCTGGTTATTCTTCGGTACAGGAGGAAATAGTTGCTCATTTGTTACTTTGGGTTTTGACTACGTGGATTCACACTGAGGACAGCAAACAACCTTTTCATTTATTCTATAGGTATGGCTGCTTATACTGCATGATTGACCATCTGCATAGTATTGAGCTCCCTTGTCATGCATTATCTAACCATAATATTGAGCTCGTTTGTTATGCATTATCTAAACACATAATCCAAAACCCACTGAAGTAAATAGGAGCCTTTCCATTGACTTCAGTGGACTTTGGACCATATCCCATAGTGTATCTGCTTTGTTTTTCTTATCTTTGCATAACCAACATCAAAGCAACCCCTTTGTTGTCCACTGTAGCATCTGAGCCAAAACACTATATTGCAGTCAAACACCCACCCATGCTTGATATTCTAGTGGATAATAGATGATACTTACACATATAAAAAGCACCGTCAGTTCTGACACCTGTTACAATCTGTTGTGCAAATTTTCTATGTTCAGTCTTCCTACTCCTACTGTGCACAGAGTTTACACCAGTCTAGGGCCTCTTTCTATAATGTTAAAATAACAAATTGCTAATAGCACTGCTGAAGCATAATCTAGCCTGTAAAGCGTCTCAGCAATCTATGGATGAAGACTGCATCTGCAATTATTGAACTCCTCTATTTTGTAATAAAGGGGAAAGCTGAAAACAAATAGTGAGCATTTTATTTAAAAAACAGCATTCTTTTATAAGCTTATCGTATTCACTAAAATACCGTAAGTGGGTAAAGCTGTCATCACAAAAACTCTGTTACTTGACCATGGTCAGAATTGCATTCTTACCATTGGATTGTAATTCCTTTTCTTTCCATTCTGTAAAAGTTCATTCAGTTCTAACTTCTACAGTAATGTTTATCTAGAGTACCTAATTATATAGTGCAACCTGCACCTAGAGCGCCAGTATTGTTACTATAGTTCCCCACAGACATAACAAAAATATTGTTTCAAACTTATCCATTGAATAAAATGGCTGCCTTTTACTTTGACCTCTGATAACAAGTGGCTGTAAAATAAGATCATTAGATCTTTTACCAACTGGGCTATGTTTACGAATTATAATTTAACACTTTTACTATCACAGAACTATTTCCTGTTTTTTTTGTTCCTGAAGCAGCCATAAAAACCTGAAACGTTTAAATAAAATGTGCCAGATATAGTTAAAATGGGAGATCAGAGTGTCAGACAAATAATAAAATAAAATTGTGAATATGGTGAGTGTATGATTAAAACAAAACTTGGAGGGAATGTTGTATGGGAATAATGAAACGTGAATAATAAAATGGTGTAGGAATAACAACTTCATGCTTTCTCAATACTTAAAGCCTAAAAAGGAAAGGTTCTCGTGAACCTATAGTATAATGATTATATGCAGAGCATCATTACTCTTGACAAAAAGGAAATTTTTTTTATTTTTGGCAATAGTAAAAGGAAAGTGGGTAGATAAAACAAACTCTTTAATTCATATGTCCTTACTCATAGGTTTCCCGTTAAGCATGGCTTCTTCATTTAGAATCAATACTAAGTAAGGAAAGTATAAATATATACATTGAAAAACACTTTCTGTGGGCGCAGTGGTAGCCAAAGTAAATTGTCTGAGGTTTGGCGAGACCATGCATTTGTTCTGTGCTTGCTCTAAATCTCACAAGTGTTTTGTTTAAATCCCTAGAATGATATTTCTCGGGACTGCTTAAGTGCTGGATGTGTGTCTGAAATGCAGCAGAGTAGGTAAATGGGGACAAAATACTCAGTAAGTTCCTTCCCTTTTATTTCTGCTTTTTTCCCATTCTCCTTGGAGAAAGATATGGTCTGGCTTAAAGCAAAAGACTGGAAGTCAGGACTCCTTGGTTCTGTTCTTATCCTTCTGATTTCTTGGTTCTGTTCTTATTTATTCAGTGTCAAGGGAATGTATGGCATTCCATAGGCAACAAAATAGAGGTCCCTGCCTAAAGGAGCTTACAGTATGTGACCCTGATCCATCAAATGCTTAACATTAATCATGGGAGTAATTCCTTTGAAATCAATAGAGCTATTTGTGCTTAGATCAAACCATGTGCTTAAATGCTTTGCTAGACAGGGCCAAATTAAGATTGTACTTTTACTGTCACAAAATTATTTCTTTGCCATCAGGCAACTCACTAAACGTTTCTCTGCATCAGTTTCCCATTTGTAAAATGGATACAATTACACACTTTAAAATCATTAATTCTGAATTCATTGCACAGTAGTGTTTTGAGAAAGGTGGGTTAGACACACAGATACTATACTTTTATTTATTGCAAATCCCTTTCCTAACTGCTCAGACTGGACAGCTCCCAAAGGATAAAGTTAACTGGGGAGGAATCAAAACTGTTGCCATTACTGAAGGGATGATTTAACTCCTATTTCAAAGGCAGAGGACTTTATAGGACTCAGAGTAGCAGCAGCACTAAATAAATATCAAAGTTTACTTAGTGGGAAAATGAGTAAGAACATTCAAACATGATTTGGAGAGCACCAGCTCTATCTTAGCATTTGAAGCCAGGTAAATATGACAAAAAATAGAGAGGTATGAGATATTCCCACTAACATTCCTGTGCAGAAGCCCCACACAATCCCTGTGTTCTTCTGAAGTCCTATGATACCTAAGTCCTACCTTGTGTGGTCTCTCTGAACCACAGTGATTTCCATCCATACAAATCAAGGTAAGCCTTGGAGTCACAAGGGGGCTTTAAATGAACTGCTCCCTTGTGCCAGCACAAGTGCATCCCGGGTTGACCTGATTAAGAATGTGTGACACACTGCACCCTTATGGTGTGGTTGTGTATCATTCATGTTTACCCTTATAGTGTAACTGTGTATTGTTTAATGCAAAGTATGTCATATAAGGGGTTTTTAGAACACTCGTGACATACTGAACATTATTGTTATGGTAGTATGTTTCCTGCAATGTCACATATGTACAGTTATGAAACTCTGCTATGTAATATCCCAAAGGTGTGTCTTACATGACTTGAAGCAGATCCAGGGAAACACTAAAAGCAGAGAGATAATTCACGCCTCACTAAGGCATGCATAAAACAGCTCAGCTCTTCCAGGAACAATGGACTGGCCAAAGCATCTGATAAGGGGCTACTCAGGACGTGGAGAAAACCAAGCATGAATACTTTTGTTACCTGGCACTGAAAGGGGAGGGGTGAGGTCCCAGAGGGGGGTGAAAGGACTGTTAAAAGAAGAGACATTGTACTCTCTTGCTCTCTCTTACAATCCATCTACAGCAACATCAAGCAACTGAAAGACTGTCCACAGGGGGAGGGCCTGGCTGAAGGAGTCAGCCAGCCTGTGGTGAGCATTATTGAAGATTGGAAAGTTACTGAAAGTATTAAGCTTAGTTTAGAATGTGATTTGTCTTTATTTACTTTATCAAATCTGATTTATATTCCTCTGGCTTATAATCACTTAAAATCTTTCTGTATTTATTTGTTTGTTTCATCTAAAGTACCTAATGTGGTTTGGGTGTGTGTCATTTGAAGAGACAAGGCTGATACATATCAATTTATTTGATAAATTGACAGATATATGAGCTTGCAGAGTGCAAGGGGTGGCCCTGGAACACTAAAACTGCAGTTCCTAGGCTTGCATCTGGGGCTGGGGGTGTTTTCTGGGTCATTCTATTGCATAATCCCATGAGTGGCTGGCCAGAAGCACTCAGTCACTAAAATTGAGGACCACTTGCTTGCAGGAGGCTGTGTGTGAGCTAATCCAGGAGTGGGGGTTCACATAGTGGGGGCAAGTGTAAAACGGGCCCCAGGAGTGAGGGATTGGAGTGACACAGCTATACACCAGTCCAGATTGCAAAGGGGAACATTGCAGAGGGGAACATCACAGAACGCAGGGCGGTATCTGAGGCTAATTAATGAGAGAAGGGCAGCTGTGACTGAGGAGCAGCTCCCTGGTGGGAGTTCCCTGGGAAAAGCTGAGGGCAGGAGACTGTCAGAGGGTTAGCCTGCTGAACTTTCTCAGGCAGAGGCTTAGAAATCTAGGAAAGACTCCAGCTGGAAGGGCGGGGGTAGCTATTTTGATAAAAGAACAGACAGGGACCGAAGGAATGCTCACGTGAGACTGAAGATGCCAGAACTGGAGTATGAGGTGTGTTGTTGAACTAGGTACTGGACTTTTATGGACAATGTGCACTACTGGGAGATGTTTGGGAGCTTTTGAGGACTACTTTCACTATATGGGAAAATAAACAGGCCTTGGATAGGGGTAATAATGGACTTGTGGTAGAGTCCTTAAGGGGCCTGAGAGAGGAAACTGAGGCAGTAACTGCAGTAGTATTACCCCCAACTGCTTAGAGGTAAGGGGGAAATCATGACATTTGCTCATTTCTTTGTAGACCAACACTTTAATCTTTACAAAGGACTTGATCTTTGGGGTACTGAGTATCTCCTCTGCTAGCTGCTGAGCACACTTAGGTACAAGTGACCATGACTTGATCACATTTATAATGTGCAAAAAGAATAAAGTCAAACCAATGATATATATAATTGAGGTTTTAAAAGGGCCAGTTTCACAAGTCAAATCACAATGAGCTAAATCAACTGGGAGGAAGAATTTAATCAGAAAAATGTCAGTGGTAATTGGGAGTTGTTTAAGAATGCTTTGCTAAATGTCCCAAAAGCCACAACTGAGGACAAAAGCTGTATTAGTTAGAAAACTGACCTGGTTTAGAGAAGAAGTGAATAAATCAGAAGCTAAGAATTGTAGAAAATTGATAAGGGAAGCAAAGGGACACAAAGAGAAAGGTATGAACAGTAAAGTTAAGGACAACCAGGAGTTTTAAAACTATATTAGAAACAAAAAAATTCATAACAATGGTACTGGTTCATTCCCAGATGGATATGGTTGAATTTTCAATAATAATGCAGAAAATACAATATTCAATAAATATTTCTGTATTTGGGTAACAACTTGATGCAGTCATATCATATTCTGAGGTCTTGTAAAACTTCATTCTGTTATCTGGCTCGTGCCAGAGAGCATTTATCTGATTTTGTAGGTTGTGTCTGGTGCCCAACCAAGAGTCCTGGCTATCAATCATTCATTGAGCTCCTAGACCCTCTGACAAATGATACATTCCCCACATTCTCTTACCTCGAGACAGAGACTGGGTCTTGCCTTCAGCAAAAGAGCTGTTCAAGCCCCAGGACCAGTTTCCCACTTCTACCATGTGGGTCCCAGTCCTGCTTCCTTGTCTACCAGGTTTGCCAGTTATGAGGAAACATAGGTCTACGATAGTAACAGTACTGCTTTCCAGAGTTTGCATGTTTCTCAAGGCAACACCCACAACTGAAAAAAAACTGTCCCTGGGGCAGACTTCCAAGTCCTAAACTGAGTCCCAACCGTCCTCTGTTCTACCTTCACTACAGACTGGTCCTCAGCCAGGTGTCTTTGTCAGCCCAGCCTTGACTGGTTTCAGTGGCTCTCATGACAACCAAGCTGGCCTTACAGTCATGATTTGTACCAGGGTGAGCCCATCTTTTCTGGCCCACTTGCCCATAGTACCTGCAGCTCCACAGTGGGTTTTCCGACCCTTTTCTTTGCAGCGGCTGAGCCTGGATGAACACTGTTTTGGCTGGCAAGGTTCCTGCCAACCTTGAGACTGGTGATTTTGTGGCTGCTGCTGCTGAATCCCCTCCAGGGGATTTTTATACTAGTCTACTGAGCTCTGATTGGGTGCTCCCTGCAACCCCCTTTCTGATTGCCTGCGTCTCACCACAAGAAAAATGGTCAAGTATACCTTTCCCTATTTTTAAAACATTCACAATTTGTTAAATAATGCTGAAGAGTTTAAATAACAAATATTATTACATGAATCATCACATGATACAAAAATATTTTGGTTCCACAACAAATTTACAGTTTGTAAGTAAAATGCATTTTCAGCTCATTGTTTCATAACTAAGAGCTCTACGATGCCTTTGGGACACTGCCCTGTGTTTGGCACAAAATCCTGAGTTTCTTGCCATGCTTGGGTGTTTGTGTGATGACTCCTTAAGGGAGTGGAGGTTGCACCCTCATTCTTTTGGCTAGCTCTGCTGGCTGGTGACCATTCTTGCCTGCTTTGTTTTCTTTGTGCATGTGCTTCTGGGCTCCCTAAAATTTCTGATTCAACCCAGCACCAATGGGAGCATTTAGAGGCAAGGTTAAGAGGGGTGGGCAGAGGAGAGGGATAAGCCTGCTGCTTCTCCTCTCCCCCTGCTGTACACTCTCACAGTGTGCAGGCCCTTTTTGGTCCTACATTATACACTGTACACATTATAAGCCAAATTCTGCTTTCAATTAAACTGCACTGGAGCATTTTCCCCTCTGCCTTTCTTCCCCACAGCTCTAGCACAATGAAATATTTTAGAATCTGTTTGGTTTTTTGCATAACATGTCAAGCATTTGGGAGGTTTTCAGTGAGAAAATACCCCAGAAGCCCCAATGTGTTTGGGTACCTTGGATTTTAATGAGCATCATGTACCATTTGTCTTCTTGGGAGTTAGGACTAAAGAGAAACCATTCTGTTACCCAAGAAAGACACCAAGATGATAGTGTTCTTTGGTTGTTCCCAGCACTAATACTCATTTGAAAGCAGTTAGAAGAATTCACTTCCTCATTGGGGGGTTTATTTTAGCATTTGAAATATTGAAGATAGCATAATTGGATTTTAAATATCTGATCCAAATTTATTTCAGGGGATTGAGTCAAAACAAATACAAGTTTGCCTACTGCTCTATGCACACCCACACTCTTCAGACTTCACCAGTTACAGCATTCAACTTATTTCTGAAATAGTTGGCCAAATAGCACATCTATCTAAAACGCTCTCCTGTACTTCCAGGTTTAGTTGGGGCTCATCAGATGTTGTTCTATTACTGATTCACATTATGATGTTCATGGAAAACATTTGCTAATAGCTACTTCATGTTCCTTGTTTTAATTTAAAATTATGGTTTCTTCAAACATCAATTGACCCACGGGATTTCATTTTTGGACCACTTTTCTGAGCCATTGAAAATGATGAATTCTTGGAGCAATCTGAGCGTCATTTCAGCCCACATACCAAGACCTGATCCAAAGCCATGGCAAAGAAGCCAAAACCAATCCCATACCACTTCCTAGGTCTAAGCTGCATAACGAATGGATCTGTATCCTCCCATAAGAAAATAAAGGACTTTGGCTTCATGCCTGCTGTATTTTTCATAGACTGATATCCGCCTCTTGGCTTTTGCCTTGTGTCATTTGTAACGTTTGAACTTTAGTATTCCATAATTTTCATTTCTGGATCGTTGTGATCCGATCAAATGAAGATATGTGTGCCATGCCAACAGCATCTGTAGCTCGTGACATGGTGTTAGTATTATCTATGGAACCTTGCTTTTAATCTTTTATGTGTTTTGTTATTTGGATTCCTACAATAATTAAAAATGATGCCAACGGTGCATGTTACAAAGTCAGCACCTTACTCTCGCCTCACCGCACAAGAGCCAGCAGAAGTGAACCTCCTATTTCATACAAAACACTGCTCCTCTATGCAGTTCTAGCTCCCATCGAGCTCCACTCTACGTGGGCTTCATCTACATCCTCAGCCAGTATAAATAGTCTTTAGCTGAATTATGGCAGTTTACACCGACGATCTGCTCACTAAAGTCAATCCAGAAACATAAACTGATAGTGAATGCAGCAACCTACGTTATCAGCTGTGCTTCCTGGTAGGAACACACAGCACAGTGGCATACCATGGGTCTCCAGCACCCGGAGGCCAATGCTTGCATTTGCACCCCTCCCACTGGCCTCACACGCCCTCGCACAGGGTAGGAGGGATCCCCAGCTCCCATCAGACAGCACCACCCCCCAGCTGCCCAGGGGAGGAGAGGGCTGTACCTGCGCTGAGGGGGGAGGGGGGACATGCTGCTTTCCTCCTCCTGAGCCCCAGAGACTTTCTGGAGCTCATGGTGGCAGACCCCTGTTCTGGCAGGGCTCTGCCACTGCCCCCCCCCACACTTACTGGCCATGAGGTGCCCGCCTCTCTCGCTCCAGCCCTGCAACACAATCAGTCCATCACTGGCTCCCCCTCATGGGCAGGGAGGCCTCACCCCCTGGCCAGGAGGTAGCAGGTTGGGAGTTCCTCCTCCAGATCACCTACGGCTCCCCTCCTGCCCCTGAGCTTTGCCCACCCACCCCTCAGAGCCTCCAGTGCCCCCCATCCCCTGCGCATCATGAAGAGCCCAGTCAGCGCCCCACCCACAGGCCAGCACCTAGGGCCTGGGCCGTTCCTTCCCCTCCCTGTTGGTACACCACTGACACAGAACTGGTGTTCCATGGTCAACACGGGGGCTTGTTGGTTTCCAGATTTAAGTAAAGGTGCTAGTTTTCACCTATAAAACTCTAAGGCTCAGATTTTTCAAGATATTTAAGATTTGCTGTGCTCAGCTTTGTGACGTCGAACTGATTTAGAAGCCTAACTCTTGTTTTCAAAAGGGATTTAGGCACTTAGTAGTCAGCCACTGCAAAGCCAGGAGTCTTTGGCGCTAAACTAATATAAGAACATTTCTAATTGTTACAGTGTGTGCTGTATCTTTAAGGGCAGGCCAGGATCAACATATCCCTGCTCCAAGTTCTGACTCTAAGAACTAGCATTCTGGGAATTAAAGTCTCCAGAGGGCCATGTAATTTGAGGCATTCTGGGAAGCTGTGCCAGGGAATATAACGAGCAGCTGTCCCTCTACAGAGGAAGGAAAGAGCAGGTCTGTTGTACCATTCTCTGTTAAGGGAACTGAGGAAGTAATCAGGCCTGGAGGATCTGTGGGGAGACCCATACAGAGGGAGGATAGAGAAGGACCCTCATGAAGGGTGAAGCAAAAGAAGGAATAGATGTGGAGCAATACAGTTCAGATGTGAGTTTGAAGCCTGGTGTTTGTACACTGCCCTGTAAGTGCCAATTTGCAGCTCCACCTAATGGACTGCAGCATTCTGCAGCATTAGCTTTGACTTCCTAATGGTTCCCATGTGTAGGCATAGAATATGTTACATAAACTTTATATACTAGATGTAGATACTAGATGTAATTTTGAAGCGACAGAGCCATGGATAATTGTGGTGAGAAGTGCATCAGAGAGAAAAGAAGGTGCTTGGCTTGCCAGGAGATGATGGAAAATTCTTTCTTGCCCACAGCTGCTACTTGAGCATCCAGCTGAACAACTCCAGGGTGTTAGATGATGACTTGCTACTGTTTTCCAAATGGCAAAATCACCCTACACCAACAAAAGTTCTGCCAATTTTTCGACTACTTTCCCAGCCTGCCAAAATTATCTCTTTCTCATCTGGGGTGAGCTGCAGCCAGATAGCTTTCATCCAGGCCCCAAGTTCATCAAGGTTCTGGGTGATTGTTCCACCGCTCAGCGTGCATCAGATATAATGAAGAGGTAGACCTGAATATAATCATTGCACGGGATGCACTGCAGCCTTTGTCCTCTCACTACTCCTCATACACACGTTGAACAAGGGGTAAAAATACAGACCCAAATGGCAGCCTATAAGAGAGAATCCTTGGGCCAGAAAAACTGCCCACATCTGCCTGTTGGTTTCTCTCAAACGACGCAGCCACTCAAGATCAGCTCCATCCATCCTGACTAATGTCTGCAAAAAAGCCAATGAAATTTCATGACCAACTGTATCAAAGGCTGCTGATGGATCCATAAGACACAACACGAACACTTTAGCTTCATCCCTCATTAGGAGATCATCGACTAATTCCACCACTGCAGTTTGTACCCTATAACCAAATTGACTCAGAATGAAAAATTGTCCAGCCATAATTTTCTCAAATTTCCTAAAAATGGGAGATTTGGAATCTTGTTTGCCTTAGAGGGGAGTACTCTTACTGATTAACTGGATGGTGAAGTCATGGTCTTCTATGGAAGCAGACCATTTTTTAAGAGAAACTGAGGAAGACGATACATACCCATGCCAGAAAGGTAAGACATCTGTTACGTTAATATAAAACAATTGTTACTTGGGTGCATCTAGATAGTTCCTAGGGATGTGATCTTCTGTCAAGTCTCACAAAACAAGCAGAGTTGGGTCAGGTCAATGATGAATGGGGGACCTACATAGAATAGCAAAGTGCTACGGGAAATGCTGCTAAGCATTCTGAGTCACCACTAAAGCACGAGTGACCTTAATTCTAGCATTCCTTAACTTCCGAGTGCTTTACTTTACAACATTAACATTCTTTTAATGTATTTTTGTGTGTGTAATTTTCCAAGGGTTTTAAAATCAAACAGAAAAAACAGAAACTCCACGTGGAAACTGCACAAGGTTCACCAGCATGGTTGGAATCTGTCCTTCCACAGCATAGTCTGCTGCCACTTGGGCTAACAGAGTAGCAGACAGCAGTAACTCGTTGTCATCCACTGTGTGGACCAGCTTTAGAGGGGATTAGGAAATACATTTTGGAGGCAGGTTTCACAGATCTTTGCTGACAGCAGGGGGAGTTGAGACTCAGGAATCTGGGGTTCCAGGCTCTGGAGAGGAGTGTGCGCTAGCCGTCACAGACCCTTCTGCTCCTGTTCTCTTCCTTTTCCCTCCCCCAACCTGGCCCCTTCTGCCCTATCCCCTCCAGCCCATCCCTGCATGTCTTTTCCCAGTCCCCTGGCTTCTCATCCCAGTACTCCTGCCTAGCCAGTTCCAGTCTCTCCTAGCCCTGAGTTCCTCCTCCAATATCAATCTCCCCAGCTGGTCCTAGACTCCCCTGCCCTGGCTCCTTGTCCAGTCTCTTTGTCCAGCTAATTTCAGCCTCCCTGTCCCATAAACGTACCAAACCCCAATCTCCCTCCCCAGTCTCCTCATCCCAGCTTCCTTGTCTAGCTGATCCTTGTTCCCCAGCTTCATCCCCACTCTCACTCCCTGTCCCAGTCTTCCACTCCCTCCTCTTTTCTTCTCAGCCTATCTGTCTTCTCCCAAACTCCAACTGCCTCCTACCAGTGGGCTCCTCCCATCTGATTCCAGTCTCCATCCCCCATCCCAGTGCATTGTCCCAGTCTCCTTGCTCAGTCAGTCCCAGTCTTACCCCACATCCAACTCCTCATCCAATCACTCTTCCCTCACCACATGGGTTCTTGTTTGACTCTGTTTCACCACATTCAATTGCCTCATCTGATCTAGGTCTCTTTCTTTCCACCACTTCTCCTTCTGTTTCCCTTCTGGCTTCCAGTCTCTTTGCCTCATCAGTCTTTCTCTCTCTCTCTCTTGATCTCTCGTCCCCTCCCCCAAACCTGGCCAGCCCCCAGTTGTCTTCCCCTCAGGTCCCTTGTCCAAATCTACTCACCCTGTCTCCCAGGTCTGGTTCTTGTCCTCTCCATATTTCAGTCAGGCAGTTTCCTGCTCCATGCTACCTAGATGCCAGTGAGGGCCAGTGGAGTGACGTTGAGAGCACAGGAGAGAGCTTCCCTGCTCTCATTTCCTGTGCCCAGCCCAGAGCTGATTGAACCAGCAACTGAAGGGAAAGCCTTGCTCAGCTCCTGCAGCCCTGGGATGGAGCATGCTCCAGTTACTCTATGGGGATGATGCATGTGTAGTCCCATCGACATGTAGGACCTGTGAGAGGATGGAGTATGTTCAGAGCAGGTGGAATCTTTGGAGAATTTAGCTGCCAAACTGCAACAAGTTTTTGCTGAGCACGTGTGAACTGAGATTTTTCCAAAGGCTTGTAAGTTAGCCAGAATAGGGCAAATGTTCATGGAAACAAAAAAAGGCACAGATGGAGGCACTAGAGCTTCTTACAGAGTATTCTTATAACCAATTCATTAACATTAGCAAATCAAGTATTTCCTCTAATATTGTTTTCGGAAGTACAAGACATTTTTGGTGAATTTTTAAAAAAAATTCAACCTGCGGCAGAGATCTGGCATGAAAAATCTGAGCCTGAACAGTTTAAATGTAACAAAGTTCTAAGCAACTGGGGTCTTATTATTATTAATTTGTATTATTGTAGTGCCTAGGACCTCTAGTCATGGAGCCCATTGTGTTAGGCCTGTAAAAATACAGAACAAAAAGACTATCCCTGTCCCAAAGAGCTTACAATTTAATATAAGAGACAACAGGTCAATACAGACAGATAGAGGAGTGCAAGGAAACAATAAGACTCTATTAGACAGCATGATAAGTAGTCTTCTCCGCGCACATTCGGTTTAACTGTTAAGTTTATTATAGGCCTCCTGGAAAAGGAGAGTTTTGAGGCAGGATATGAAGGAGGATAATGAGGTAACTTTGTGGACGTTTACAGGGAGCTCTTTCTAAGCATGAGAGGCAGGATGGGAGAAAGCACAAAGCTACTCTTGAAAATTTAACAAGTGAGCAATGGAGCTGGCATTATGGACTTATCAGAGGGGAGTGTCAACAGCTCAATAGCGATGAGAGATGATCTTAAGGTGGGGCTAGACCAGGAAGGGCTTTGAAAGTGAATTCAATCAACTTATGTTTGATGTGATAGAAAAAGGGGAGCCAATGGAGTGATTCGCCTACATGTCTGATGCGATAAGAAAGGGGGGAGCCAGTGGAAGGATGTTTTAACAGTAGGCATTGCTGCACCTATCTGCTAGCTGTGTGTGGTGGAAAATGTGTCTCAGCTAGGGACACCCTCATTCCCTTCCCCTTTCAGAGCCCTACTATTCATTCAAGGAGGAAACATGGACTACACTCTTCATTATGGCTCTGGCCAGCCACTGCATGAGTGAGGAATGGTGTTCCTTGTGTCATTTGAGACCCCCCGCCCCCCATGTTCCTGTGAAGGGGCTAGACTGAGGTAACTTTAAACAAGAACTCTTAACCAGAACTTTCCAATTCAGGCTCTCTCTTTTCACACAATGCAATATGTGTGGGGCAGGCTTCTCCTTTTCCACTAGCTTTTGAAGGCTGAAACCACCCACCTAACAACCTTCAGCATTGTTCTGCAGCTTTCTCCATTCCATTGGATGGGGGATATTGAGAGTGGCTTGCCTTTGTTCAGCTGCAACTGCTTCAGCTAACTGATCTGCACTGACGGGCTCTGAAAGGAGTATTGGTTGGTTCTCCTTTCCCAAAAGGATGATGGCAAAGTTATGGGAAGAACCTCAGGGCTTCAGCAGGGACTTAGAAGACCCTGTTGGAATAAACAGACATTTGTCCTATCCAATCAGGTTCATTAGTTTCTAAAATAGATTCTGAGTGTATCACAGGTCATCTTCTAGACTGCAGTTACTCTGAGTATGTGGCATCACATCTGTGTGCAGAGTAAAATGCTTGGCTATTCCAATATTTTTGTATTACAGTCACTGATATAGCCCAGCTAAGACTACAGCAGATTCGGTTTTCAGGGCATGAAAAATTTACTGCCTGAAAATGTGGATATTTTATTCATATACAAATTAAACAAAACAACACCTTGAAGGAGTCATTCTCCAGCTTAGTTTTACGCATTGGTTTAAGCAGATTTCCCCCTATTGCATGTGGCCAGTTTTTCTTACAACCTTTGATGTCAGGCTCACAGGAGGGACCACTTTTCAATTAAAGTTAGCAGCAGCATGCAGTACGACTGCCATCTCCTGGACTAGGCTTACCACTGCTAAGACTGTAACTTATGCAAGTTACTTTTACTTGGGAATCTTACTTTTAAAATCTTCTATTTTCCAGGTGCTTTGAGAATGCTAGGCTCTAGCTAGGGAACCAGGGTGAAGTTCTAATGCCCTGTATATTTCACCCTTTGTAAAAACCCCAGTAAAAAGCTGATATTCAATGCCACACTAGGCATAGAGGGTATGTAATGGTAAGTGTTGTCATCACCTGATTATCATTTCCTTCAGACTGAGCTCAGGGCTTGCCTCACTCTGGCAGAGGGGATGCGGAAGGTGTATTTTGCTGAATTGCCCCCAGATTGATGGATTCAAGTGGATTCCAGTACTCTATCTGATCTTCATCTAGGGTGCCTATCACAGTAGTAACTAAGTGCCATGACCTGAAGGAGAGCTCTGCATAGCTAAAAAGCTTATCGTTTTCAACAACAGAAATTGGTTCAATAAAAGGTATTACCTCCCCACCTGGTCTCTCTAATACAGTGACTCATATTCTCACGGAGGTATCCATAGTGGACCAGCACTTTGCCTATCCCTGATATAGGAGCATTGCTTGCAATCTCTGTTCTGGTTTATCATTTTTTACAAAAGGATGCTTTCACAAAACTGCTCCAAAAGCAATTGGGAGAGCTCATCTCCTCAGGTAGGTCATTCCAGAGTTTCTAGGCCTCAGACAAGAACACCTTGTCTCCAGCTCTCACAGTTCCATAGAAGGCACTGGCAGATGTATTATTTTAGAGGAGGGGTCATAAATGAAGATATAGCCTCTAATATAGCTGGCCCCAACCTTGAGAACTAAGAGCATATCTA
>ML675601.1:109210249-109307723 GCA_007922155.1 Mesoclemmys tuberculata | reverse complement strand
TCACATCAAGAAATTGAACTGTGCACTCATATTGGGTGGACCAGTATTAAATAGTGTTACAGTAGATGACAGCCTTAGAATGTTAACCCTAGTCCTTCAGTTTAAAATGTTGCTTTTCTCATCTTTACCCTTGTGAACTGAAGCACACTATCAGAGAGATCCAAAGACTGGCCAATGGTATTTTCAAGAGATAAAATAGCAAGTGATGTCAGCCTCTTGCTGGCCACCGTCGATCAAAGATATGTTATAATGAGCCTGAGCTTCGAAAAGCTGTGCTCATCACTCACGACTGTTATCAGAAGCATGAGCAGAATCCTCTAGAAAAGTGTCCTTCAGCTCTGCATCATGAATGAATTGGAGAACTTGGAGTGGAGAGAGCTTCCCATCTGGCAAAATGTGACAGACGTTGTCCAGTTGGACGTAGAGTATCTTTGACGTCCGAACATTCCACATGTGTCAGTGTCCAGTGAAGGTCCATACAATTGTTCAAGAATGTTTTTCCTGTCCACCAGCAGCTTACCAAGGTCATGCAAAAAACCCTAGGTCTTTTCCTGGTGCTTCACTTGTCCAAACCTTTCTTAGAATCATAGAATATTAGAGTTGGAAGGGACTTCAGGAGATCATCTAGTCCAACCCCCTGCTCAAAGCAGGACTAACCTCAGCTAAATCATCCCAGCCAGGGTTTTGTCAAGCCACAGCTTAAAAATCTCTAAAGGTGGAGATTCCACCACCTCCGTACATAACCCATTCCAGTGCTTCACCACCCTCCTACTGGAAAACTTTCTCCTAATGTCCGACCTAGACCTCCCTCCCTGCAATTTGAAACCATTGCTCCTTGTTCTGTCATCTGCCACCACTGAAAACAGCCTAGCTCCATCTTCCCTGGAACCCCCTTTCAGGTAGTTAAAGGCTGCTATCAAATCCCCCCTCATTCTTCTCTTCTCATAAGTCTTGTGCTCTAGCCTCCTAATAATTTTTGTTGCCCTCCGCTGGACTCTCCCCAACTTGTCTGCATCCTTTTTATAGTGGGGGGCCCAAAACAGGACACAATACCCCAAATGTGGCCTCACCAATGCTGAATAGAGGGGAATAATCACTTCCCGTGATCTGCTTGCAATGCTTCTACTAATGCAGCCCAATATGCTATTAGCCTGCTTCGCAACCAGGGCACACTGCTGACTCATATCCAGCTTCTTATCCACTGTAACACCCAGATCCTTTTCTGCAGAGCTGCTGCCTAGCTCATCGGTCCCCAGTCTGTAGCTGTGCATGGGATTCTTCCGTCCTAAGTGCAGGACTCTGCACTTGTCCTTGTTGAACCTCATCAGATTTCTTTTGGCCCAATCCTCCAACGTTTAGGTCACTCTGTATCCTATCCCTACCTTACACGGTATCTACCACTCCTCCTAGCTTAGTGTAATCTGCAAATTTGCTGAGGGTGCAATATACCCATCCTCCAGATCATTAATGAAGATGTTGAACAAAACCAGCCCCAGGACTGACCCCTGGGGCACTCCGCTTGTGACTATTTGCCAGTTAGACATGGAGCCATTGATCACTACTCATTGAGCCCTATGATCTAGCCAGTTCTCTATCCATTTTAGCAGTCGCCTGGGTCGCTTGCCCTTAAATCTAGCCCTGGACATAGCCTTATAGTTAAAACTAAAGCTTTGAATTAGTACCTGTACGGAATGTGAGTCAGTGGAGTAAGCGGTGCACTAGTGTGATGTAGTCTCCGCTGTTTGTCCCTCTAAGGGAAACCCTTTGAAGGATAACACTGTCTGTGCACTAGATTACAGTGTCACTGCCCTTATGTGACCACCAACAACTCTTGTCTCCTGCTTGGACTTTTGGCTGCTTCCCTTCATAGATTCATAGTTTAAGTCCAGAAGGGAATATTAGATCATCTAGTCTGATTCCAGTAGATCAGTGCATAAAACTATGCCCCTTTTCCCATGTAAATAACCCCAGTAACTTGTATTTGTCTTCAAATCAAAACTGGATGTCTTTCTGGAAGACATCAGGAGATGGAGAATCCACCTTTATATTTTGTTCCGGAGGTAAATCACCTTCACTGTTTAATAAAAGAAATTGTGGTTAATTGTAATTTGAATTTATCTGGCTTAGTTTTGAGCCGTAGATTTTTGTTATGCCTTTCTCTGCTATATTAAAGAACCAATTAGTACCCTGTATTTTGTTCATCTGAAGATACTCATACAATGTAATCAGGTCACCTCTCAGACTTCTTTTCGATAAGCTAAACAGGTTGACCTTTTTAAGCCTCTCACTTCAAGGCATTTTCTCCCATCCTCAAATAATTTTAGGCTTTTTTTGGCCCCTTCTCCAATTTTTCAACATGCTTTTTAAAAGGTGGATGTCAGACTTGTATCCAGTACCTCACCAATGCCTTGTACCGAGGCAAAAACAGGTTCCTACTCACTACACTCCAGCTCATACATCCAAAGATTCCATTAGCTGTTTTTGCCACAGCTTCACACTGGACACTCATGTTCAGTTGCTTGTGCACTATCACCTCTAAATCCTTTCCAGGGTCAATGCTTTACAGTCCCCCAGTCTGTAAGTATGACCTGCATTTCTTTTTCCTAGACATGACCTTGTCTTTGGTGTATTAAAATTCATTTTGTTTGAATGAGCCTAACTTATCAAGTGCCAAAGATTGCTCTGTATGACTGCTCAGTCCTTATTGTTATTTACCACTCTGCAAATCTTTGTTATCTGCAAAGTTTATCAGTAGTGATTTTATATTTACTTCTAGATCACTGAGGAAATTGTTGAATTATGTCAGGCCTAAAACTGATCCTTGTGGAACCCCATTGAATACAGCCTCATTCAATGAGGATTCGCCATTGATAACTACTTTTTGAGATATGTGATGGCAACATATCTCCCATCACATGTGGGAGCTGACACCTTTTTCCATGGCCTTGGACCATGACTAAGTGAGGGATGTATGTTCCAGAACTCTTTACCCTTGGAACTTTTTTCTTCTGAGGATGTGTAATATTGAAACTTCTCCTCTAGGGCATCCTCTTGGCCCTAGAGGCATTGCAAGGGGCCCTTGTATCCGGCACCTCCTAGTGGCCACTTTATAAGCCCTGCGATGGTCTTTCCCAGCCTGTTTCTTCTAATTCTCTGTCTGGGTTTTCTGTGGCCTGGTCAGTCACATAAAATTTCACCCCCCTTCCAGGGTAACAAAAGGTCCAACTATATCTTCAAACTAATAACTCTTCTGCCCTTCTTGGGCCACTCTGAAGTCTTCTACTTTGCCTCCACTCGTAGGGGTGGTCATTCACACAGTCCCAGAACTCGGGACATTCTGGTACTTCTGGGAACAGTGTGGCCCTGCCCCTAAAGATGTGACCCCGCTTCCCTCAGCATGTCTTCACAAGTACTTGGGTGCATGGTCACGCCAAATGAAGGATACCATTTGAACAAGCATGCCGCCCTGCCCCCACTGGCATGACCTTGTGTGCACAGTGTGCGCAAGGTCATGCCAGTGGGCGGGGAGCGGTGTGCTCTTCATTCTTGTATCCCACGTCTGACACCAGACAAAACCACATCTGATTTTGTCTCAGTACTAGATAGGGAACTAACACTAGAAAAGCAGGACTGTCAGGTTTGAAACCAAACAAATGGCTTGTCTACTCCAGGGCCTTGCAGGGTTCCTCCTCAGCTGATTTTTATCCAACAGGATTCCTTCCCCAAGGACACAGGCAGTTTATCTCAGGGATCTTCCCGACCCATGCAAGCCCTGTTTCAAAGCCACCCACACATTAGCCTGACCTGCTCCTTGTGAGTCTCTTCCAACCTGACTTCCCCCGTGTCTTTCCCAGACAAAGAACTCTCCTTGTTCCTCTCTCCTGGGTCTTTCCCTCCCTAACTGCTCTCTCTATATAGTCTTATATTTGGGGTCGGGAAGGAATTTTCCTCCGGGGCGGATTGGCAGGGGCCACGGAGGTTTTTCGCCTTCCTCTGCAGCATGGGGCATGAGTCGCTTGCTGGTGGATTCCCTGCAGCTTGAGGTCTTCAAATCTCACTTTTGAGGATTTCAATAACTCAGTCATGGGTTCGGGGTTGTTATAAATGTGTATGGGTAGGGTTTTGTGGCCTGCCTTGTGCGGGAGGTCAGACTAGATGATCATATTGGTCCCTTCTGACCTATGAGTCTATGAGTCTATGAGTCTTTTCCTAACGTTTTCACAGCTGGGGTCACTAATTATCATTAAGTTACCATATCACCCTCAGCTAGTGGCTAACTGGAAGGTCACAGGCAAGGCTGAGCCCAACTTGCCTAAAAAGGCCAGCCAGCCTGTGACAAGATGTCTATATGAAACAAGCATACAAAAGTAATCTGAACAAAACCAAGCTTTATTAAACACAGAGAAACTGGAATGAAAACAAACAAAATAGAGAAAAAGCTTGCTTAACACCTACATTTACACTTTTCAGAAACTAGACAAGGCGTTTTCAGCTCAGTTGCAGAGGAAAAAAGAAAACTCAAGAGCTTACACCCCTTGAAGGCAATCCCAACTCGCTGACCATTCCTTGCTCACGCTACCAACATCGCTTGCTGTCTAGAGAGAGGCTTCTGCGCTGTGTCAAGAGATCTTTCCTGTCAAGCCCATATAGCTCAGGTTTTTCCCCTGGTTTTTAGCCCACTTTTCTCCAATTAATTACACACACAATAGGGTCTGGACTTCTTGCCTTTTTTTCAGGCCTACATACAGTTTTTGTAGCCATTTAACTATTTCAGTCAGGGAGTATGATTTTTATTTTTTATTGATACAATTAAATCTGTACAGTCCCCATAGCATGGATTTTTTTACAGCCCTATAAAGCTGCCTTACACCATTATAGCTTATTCCCCTGAATGTACTGGAATAACAGTGCACACATTTGGGGATTTTACCCCTTTAACTAGACCAGTTTCAAAGGGATGTCCTTAATTGTACAAAAAATGTGTGTGGCCCAGCGTTAAGATGTCCTGTTGAGGATACAGAGACCTTTCATGATTAATAGCCATCTTTTAACTGCTTAGCTCAGAGACCAAATCTGCAGATTCTTGTCTGCTCAGAACCCAGTTTATCCAGCCTCTGTTTCAAACCTTTTAATCAATTTTCCCTCCAAGCAATTTTTACTGTGCTAAAAATATATGAATTCTGGGCCCCAGACCCTCCATCCCATCTTGTAATCGTCTTTTGGTCCAGGCCTGTCAATGCACTGGCCCCCAGACACATACTCCCACCACATCTTTGGAATAGGTAAGCATTGTTCGCAGAAAGCCTGGAGGAGGAGTCGGGAAGAGGCTACAGTGTTGGAAGCAGAAGATGTCTTTTGAATCTGACCAACTGCAACATAAACTCTTTGCTGTGGTGGAAGCTAAAGCGTTGTATACACTAACAACCTTTTTTTTTTAATTTTTAAAAGAAAAAGTTCAGCATTGCAGTATCGTTGGTGCAGCTCCAACGGGGGTAGCAATGTGCTAGTGTAACCCCCTTTTCTTGTTTTCTTATTTTCTGGTGTTCAGTCAAAACCATTCTTTCTGTAATTACAGCTGCTGTTTCTACTTGCTCTGAATTGATATGGAAACATTCCCAGACAAGGTGGCAATATAGACCTTGAGAGTCTATAAACAAGTACTTGCTATTTCAGCATTCTAGAAGGGGTGCGGGAAGTTGTTAACCATGCTCACTAGCTGTTTTGAAGCTGGTGTGAGTGGAGGGCTGCGTATGCCATAGAGGGAAGACATTCCTGTATGCGCACAAACACCCTTAGTCAGAAGCTGAGAGCTTTTAACCGTTGCTGGTCTGCAGCATTTATATGTTAAGATATCTGTAAAATCCTTAGTCCCAAGAAGAAAAATAGGCATTTTTTTTCATATAGTAATTGGTTATAGCTAAGAGGACAGGGAAGTTTGCTACTTGCCTAAAAGGCTGCTGCCTTACTATTGTTATTCTAAGTGTAAGGAAGGTTTTAGTGGAACTCCCCCCTCCTCAGACAGTCTGAGTGGCGCTCCCTTCTACTCAGTCAGCTGAAAGGAGGGGGGCACTTTGTTTGCATGGGCTTTGTATTTGCATGAGTACAATTAAGTATTTAGCATAATTCACTGTATAGGATAAGCACACCTAGGTGCTGAGCATAAGGGGAAATGGTTAGCCTGACTGTTTTTGGGCTACAAACCACTTTTGTATTAACTGCTGAGGTAATGAAATGTTGTTCTTCCTTCAATTGTATGAACAGATGTCAGCAAAACTGTGCTTAGCCTGTTATAATACAATACTTTACCCTAAACTAAATAGAGTGCCATGAGGGTGGCAGACAGATGTTTCAGCATTGTAAGGGTGGGGGGGAGATATGAGGAATCTCCTATTGGGATTGTACCAGCCCTGGGAAAGGGCTGCTCCTAGGCATGAAGTGATGATCTCCTGCCATTGTTAAAAGGTAGAATTAACAACTCCTCTTGGAGTCTTTCGTTTCTTGAAAGCAGGGACATCGCTTCAGTGTCAGCAGGTTTACCCATGAGCTGACAGTCACTAAGAGCTGAATCACTAGAAGACCCGGGAAACCTTGCCTGACAAAGCTGAGTCAGCAGTGGTCAGCAGGAGCCTGGGATGGTCGGCATCTGCGAGAGCCTGGCACAGGCAGCGCCAGCCAGGTGCAGTTAGCGGGAGTCCAGTGCCGTCAGCACCAGCAGTCAACGGGAGCCCAGTGTGGCTGGCACCAGTGATCGGTGGGAACCAGGCATGGTCGGTGCCAGCGATCAGCAGGAGCCCGGCGCGTCCAGTGCCAGCCAGGTGTGATTAGCGGGAGTCTGGTGCATTCGGCACCAGCGGTCAGCGGGAGCTGGGCACGGTCGGTGCCAGCCTGGTGAGGCCAGCGGTCGGCGGGAGCCTGGTGCAGTCAGTGGTTGGGGACTCGGCAAGACCCGGAGGCGATAGGAGACAGCAACGGAGGAGGCCTGGTCAAGCCTGTGGCCAGCGGGGGTTTGCAGAGGGGGGCAGGCTGAGCCCCAGCTGAACATTGCAACTCCGATGGTCAGTAGAGGGGAAAGCATGAAGGGGGAGGCGAAGGACACGCCCTGTACTCTGTGGTGGGTTTTGGTTCATTAAGTTAATAAATTTTGTTTGCACTGTTTCCCAAACCAGTGCTGTGTTATCTCTCTTCTGTTATTAAAAGGTTGCTTTCTACACTCAGACTCTGTGCTTGTGAGAGGGGAAGTATTGCCCTTTGGGATGCCCAGGGGATAGTGGGTGATTTCCCAGGTGACTGGGTGGGGGCTCGAGCCAGTTTGGTGTGGTATCATTGACAGGGACCCCTACATATAGAACCCGGCCTTTGCTGCTGCCGACTCTGGCAGAAGGGTTACATAAGAAGCACGTTTAGAATTGAGTAAGCAAGACAAATGTGTTTGTATGAATATATATATTGTTGAGACATAAGGCATGGCCCTGCGCCCTGACTGGTAGAGATCCAGTGAGATCCAGCCTAGCCCTGAAGAGAGAAGATAAAAAGAAGATGCAGGAGTTACCCAGACTTAGTCTATGGGTAGGATCTCAATAGCGTTTCCAGAAATTTTACAGAAATCATTGGGATTGAGACTGGGAAAACACCAGAAAGGAGGAATCGTAGCCTGGAGGCCAAATGTCTTTGTGGGTTGTATTACATTGAATCAAAGACATTATGTGAGCCTAACAGCTACAGTAACTGTCATCTACAGTAACTTTTCTTATTTAAAGTTGTGTATGTGGTCAGTATTGTAGATGCTGAAACAATTGGTTATGAGGTACCATTAAAAATTGTATCTAATATACCGGTAATACCCAGTGTGATCCTACATGAAAGCAGATCTCTGACTGTCAGCAGTTCCAGGACCTGTACTTATTTTGTGAAGTTTATATATATATGGGTTTAGGCTCTGTATTATACTTTCTTTTAATTTTAAAGGAAAATAATAAATCTCTAGTTAGTGATGTTAGTCCAGCTAGGGTGTATTGTAATTGCTGTACTGTAATGATTTATTTTTGGAGTGTTATTCAGTAAAAAATATTTGAAACTGCTCTCTCTCTCTCTGTGTGTGTGTGTGTGTGTGTGTGTGTGTGTGTGTGTAAAACTGTCTTATGGTAAAGACTGATACTGAATTCTTATAGAAAATCCAGCTGTAGTCTCTTGCAAGGTTATGAATTCATGGTTTGTGCAAATACTTAAAATTGGATAGAGGAATTCTGTAGCACAGAATTGCTAAATAAATTGACTTCCCTCGATATTGTTAAAAATGCCTATGGCTAGCCTAGATAGTGTAACCTACAATGTCCATTAAGCCTGCTCAGAGCTGGTTTAGGTAACAAGGTTAAAATGTCTGTTCCTAGTTTACACTTCCACTACCTCCAGTGGATCTGCGTCATTGATAGTGCAAATATGAGAGATTCTCCAAAGAGTGATAACACGGGCACAGCCTAAGATGTGATTCATTCCCTGCACCGTCACATGGGCAAAATCTCAAGCCGCCAAGTAATGAGCAAGCCAATTAATCTGGGCTCTCCTTCAGAGACACATGATTTCTTTCTCATGAACAGTTTTCCAGCTGCATTATAGCTAAGATTAATCAGACCTGCGACAGTCTGTTCAGTATTATGGGACAATGTCAGGACAGTGTCTAAGTCTTTTCTTACATTTAACCTGGTAGAGCAGACATGATTTTCTGTGAAGCTGATCTTAGGGAGAAATCCTGGCTCTATTTAAGTCAATGATGCACTTCCCATTGATTCTGTGGAGCCAGGATTTTACTCTTCCTCCTCAGCATTGGTTCAATAAAGTGGATAGTCTTTCCTCACTATTGAGGACTCAATAATTCTTCTGTGTGAAAAAGGAACCATCTGCTTTAAAACAAGTATTTGAATAGGTTCTTGCTCGAGGAACCATTTCTTTATGTCATCAGGCTTTGCCCAGCCTCTAACCTCCCCTTCTGGCAGAAGTTGACCAAGATGATTATGAATGGCCATCTCCAGTGGCATTTGGATTCCTGCAGCTTCTATAATCCTTCTCACTTGGGTTTCGAGTCTGCATGTAGCACAGACACAATGATACATTTGATGAGTGATACTTGGCAACAGAGAAAAGTTATAGTGTCCACTATGATGTGTGTTGCAGTAGCATGTAAAGGTCCTCATCAGGGATTGGCACTCCATCGCCTAAGGCGCTATACAAACATTTGTTAAGGGAAATGCCTGGCCCAATGAGTTTAGTCTAGGCTGATTCTATTAGGCCTTTCAAAAGACCAGTCAAGAGGAGATGGGGTTATTTTGCAGTGGTTCCTTTCATGGAGAACTGACAGACTGGTGATGAGCAATTGCTCATCCTCCCCAAGGTTCTGATCTCTTGCGGGTCCTGCAAAGGTTCCATCTTGCCATAAGTCTTGCTTATATGACAATGAGGCCACTGGTGGAGACTGTGAGATATTGATTATTACAGCCTTCGTACTTTGAATTTTTCACTGGCTTCCTCTCTGCCTCCGGCTGCAGGATGTTCACTAAAAGCACTAAACCACCAGAGGCCTTGTCTACACTTAAAAGGGTTTGTCAGTATAAATATACTGGTACATTGGCACTGGGAAACCCCCCCTAGTGAAGACACAGATTATAGTGGCAAGAGTTCGCGTGTTGGTATCGATCATACTGTTTCCCCAAATGAAAAAAGTACTTTTTGGCCAGTACAACTGTGTCTATGCTGTGGGTTTTGCCAGCATAGCTATGTCTATTAGGCACATGATTTTATTTTCATAATCCTAACCAAATAATCTTGCCAGCACACAACAAACCTGTTGCACCGTTGTATTCAGATACAGCCAAGTTGACTCATTTATTTATTAGACTGCTTTTGAGTTAGCTCTGTGACCACCAGACAGAGCTCTTGTAGAAACATAACAGAAAATTGTTAGGCTACCTATAGTTGCACTGGCTGTTAGGGAACTTTTTCCACGTCCTCCATGATGACCATTGCACGTGGCAGGATTGCTGTTGCTAGCTCTCCTCAGAGTTGAAGCCCAGGGAACAGAGGCCAGGATGTTCTCTGTCAGGGGCTCCTGTCACTGGAACTGGCTCCCACTTGATGTCTACTAACGCCTGAATGTATCTGTCTTTAAGACCAAATACTGCCTAGGCCAGGGTTATTGATGGGGGTGGGGATAAACTGTGGGGTGTTTTGATTTGTTCATTGACTGAAAACTTAGAATATTTATTTGGTTTTCCACTTTTATATTTGTGCATATGCATGTCTGACACACATTACACAAGAATGTCTAAATATATTTTTCACACACAACTTAAGTTAATTTAATTTTCTATATTTTAATGTATATGTTACTGTAGCATACATGGGAAGAGTAAGAGATAAACTGTTAGAATTCCTCAGTGTCTGATTGTTCTAATAGACAGTAGATTTTAAACAGAGAACACATAACAAAAGCTCCTCAACAGGTTTTGCACACCCCATCGATAACAGCCACAGAGATCATCCTCTTTAGAAGTTTCTGCCTGTCAACCAATATTGCTTTTTGTCTTTTCTAGAATAAGCTTCAGATGCCTTTCTATCTCAGGCAACCCCATTGTGGCTCGTATTTTCAAAGAGTACCCACAATGCTGAGTTCTTCTGAAAATGTGGTCCCAACTGTGCTGAACTCACACATATGACCCTGTGCCATCCAAACCAAATGAAGAAGAGAAGGAATGTGTGTGTGTTTTAATTATTTTTTTAATCTTAACTGAGCCACACCTTAAATTTGGAATGTTCAAGAAGGCAGATGTTCAGAATATGTTGGCTTTTTTTTTTCAATGCATGCAGTTGAGATATAAAATAAATTACTCAAAAACAGGTAGATAAAAATACCTCTGGTGAGTTGTATTTCCATGAAGCTATGGATTAGAGAAATATTGATGTTTAAACAGTAGACTAGAAAATCATTAATGGATGCAGTAGTTTGTGGGTGAGGGAATGGGACCAGTTCAAAAATAGGATTGCTTGTAACGTACACAGTGAGGAAGAAAGTGTCAATAGTTTTACTGCCTATCCAAAATAGTTGTCCTTTATCTGATTTCTGCTGTTTGAATAAACATGACTTTAGGCAAGTTATTTCTTCGTCCTTTATGTGGTATGTTATAGTTGTAATCAGTATGTATAGAGGCTACAGACTCAGATAAGCATGAAGATTATTGATTAAAAACACAGCAGCAACTTACTTACAAGCCCAGGATAGCTAGTAACAGTGAATTTCCACTGTGCCCCAGCAGTCATAGTGACAGAAGAACCTACACAACACTCTGGAGCTGCAGAAACATTATAGCAATATACTTATCTACAGAGCTGAATATAACTGCATGACTTCAGATTACTAAAAAATGCTTGGAGCAATGACTCATTTTGCTAAAATTATTAAATGGTCCTTTAAAGTTGTGAGGTATGGGATATTCGCCTCCTTGAAATATGTATCTGAATTTGTACCGTTAAATGGCTCACTTGCCAGTCTTCCACTCTCATTTAGAACCAGGATCACATGAAAATTGTTTGCTTTTACCTAGTGTTAAACACTAGTGCAAAGGTTTGGACATCATGTGTTAGAGGATTTGGTACTCATGATAGATGCTTGATTGAGTCCCTCTATTTATTCACAGTTACAATCTAACCTCAGTGTGCCTCAAACCTGAATGGGAGGGACCTCCTTCAGAAGTAAGAAGTAGAGCTGGTTGGTTATTTTCCAACAGAAAATGCAGTTTCTGAAAAATCAAGATTTCGTGTGGGAAAATCTTGGATTTTGCCAAAATAATTGAATTTTCTGTTGGAAAAATCAAAATAAAACATTTAGTTTGGGGTTAGTTCAAACTGAATTGAAATAATACATTTTGTTGAACTAAGCTGAAATGTTTTGTTTTGAATAAGCTCAATAAAACATTAAACTGTGTTTCCCTATAAGCGTGTTGCCTTACGGAATTTGTAATTCAGGCCCCCATTCTCTCCTATGGGCCAAGCTAGGACTACATTTCCGATAATGCAAGCAGATTTCCCTCTAACCAAGCTTGACATGGTGCACCATAGGATCATATGAATGTGGTTGTGTCATGGGAGATGTAGTCCTGCCAGGGAGCCAGGGGCATAGGAGAGAATGAGGTTCCCAAACTATAACTCTCATGTAGCAATGTGACACAGTAGGAGAATGCAGTTTAATATTGAAATGACTCAAAATGAAGCATTTAGGGTTAGTCCAAGAACTGGAAACAATTTTTTAGTTCAGCAATGTCCAAATATTTGTTTCATTTTAAAATGTTGAATTTCCTGATAGATTTTTTTTTAATTTACCTTTTTTTTTTTTAATTTTCAATACATTGGTTTCATTTTGGAGGAAAACTAAAGTTGAAATAATTTTGCTTTCAAGAAAAGAGTTCCATTTCTATGGACAATTTGTGCCAACTGCGGTGCTGGAGCCATATAAGATATAGAAATCTGCCTAGCTGAAACTGGGCTCAAACTTTCCAATCCAC
Source organism: Mesoclemmys tuberculata (assembly GCA_007922155.1). Classification (NCBI taxonomy): domain Eukaryota; kingdom Metazoa; phylum Chordata; order Testudines; family Chelidae; genus Mesoclemmys; species Mesoclemmys tuberculata. The sequence continues at coordinate 109,295,175 of ML675601.1, read as the reverse complement.
GTTATAATTTCAGTAACCTCAGGTGCTACCATCCTGAACCAGATTCACACAGCAAGCTATCTGAAAGTGAAATGAAACATCTTATTACCGATTACGTAAATCACTCAGTCTCCCGGTTTGAGAGTTTACCCCAATGTTCTTGCTATTATCATATTTCCTGCACATATTTCTCTTCCATAACTCCATGTTCCTGTCAATTCAGTGCCTTCTGAATTTGTATCAACAATCTTGAAGCCAGCCCTCAGAAAGCTTTATCCCCTCTTTGCGCAGCCCTTCTTTTAGGTCATTGATGTAATAGCTGTTTCCAACTTGCTGTTATAACATAAGAAAAGATACTGGAGACTTTTTAAGTAACAATAAACACTTTACTTTATTTGTTGCTGAGAACTGTACAAATGGGTGTTTCTGGCTCACCTGCCTGCCTCCCAGTGCAAGCAATGTGCTTCTGCTGATAAGGCTTTCTACATAATGATTCCCCTTACACAATATTATGAGTAAGTTTGGTTCCTACTCCAAAGTTCTGATGGTCATTACAACTCCCTTTTTAAAAAATCTCCCTTTTAAATACGTACAATTTAACTACATTTCATCTTTTTTACTTAATTTTATCAACTTAGTTTAGAATCAGTAATGCTAATCTGAATCCTGAAGAGTCTAGAACAATTAGAGTCGGTAACACACAGGTTTTGTTTTCACTCTGCCTTTAGAGATAATAACAGGAGTATCAGTGTCCCATTCCCCCCCCCTCCGCCCCCCGTATTTTAACTGACCACTTGAGACTCAGTAGGCAGGTCTGGTATTGCTTGTATTTCTGAGTTGGATGTTGACAGTTTCTGTTTGTTCCATATTTTCATTCCCCTCAATCATTTTAATGCTCATCAGATCCTTTCTGTTTCTTCTATACACATCTCCTTCCTCTGAGTCAACAAGGTCAGATCTTGGAGCCGTGTGTTGGTCAATCACCTGTGTAGATATCAGTGCATCTTTTTCATGAATACAAAGTCTCTCCATTTTCCAGTGGTGATATAGGCTTTGCACCTTTGTCAAATAAATACTTTTTGCTTTGCTTATCTCAGTTTTAGGCTAGCTTGTATGTCTCTTTGTATCAGCTTGGGTTGCAACAACTTTGAGGAAGTTAGCAATCTGGCCCTTAGACATCTTTCCATGTATATAGTTCAGCACCAGATTCTCAAATCTCTCATCGATGTATTCCAATGGTTCAACAAGCTACGGTAGGGAGCTGAGTTATTCCAAGCTAGATATTTTAAGAATCCTTTTTACAATTTGAACTGTTCTCTCAGCCATTCCATTCAATTGCGGGAACCACGGACTTAATGTTTTTAAATCTCAGGAGCAAAATTGTGGTCCATTGTCACTATTGAGTTCTTCAGGTATGCCATAACTTGCAAATATAGACTTGGAAATGACAGGCGTACTTATTCTATCTTGAACCAAACAGACTTTGAAATATTTTGAATAATAGTCAACTAGAATAAGATAATCTGCACTTTGAAACTCAAGTGGGTCCGTGTCTAGTTTCTGCCAATGTCTGTTTGGGACCTCATCTGGTAGCACTTGTCACTTTTGATTTTTGTTTCTGAAGGTTTGACATGTATTGCTGTAGGCCTGGCTTGACATAAGTAACTTGCCTCATTTCTTAGTGGGCATAACTGGGAGGGGTGCGACGCTGGCAATCCAGATGCCAGCTCATGCTCAGGCTGCAGGCATTAACTAAGGGCTGACAACCTTGTAGTTGGAGACCAAACCAGGTCCCTTGTATGTTAGTTTTGCTTAAAATAGATAGTAGTTTTATAAGACTGTATTTAGCTTTTAGACTCTTATGGCATGCTTGCAAATTGCTGCATGCATTAATCTCACTTGTAATGTCTGCATTACACATAAGAAAATATGTAAATCTTGCTTTATAATTTTGACAATGTTTGCTCTGAACTTGTGAACTTGGGCACGGGAATCTTCCTTCCCTCCACCAGTCCAGAAGGACTATCAAAACCAGATAGGTCATCAAAGATCATCACAAAACAAGGACTGGTTAATGGCCCTATCACACCACAGAAATGCTATGTGCAAGAAAGCTCATCCTGTGGGCTTGGAAGCTGAATTAAGGACATAAAAATAAAGCCACAGGAAAAATTTTCATCTTTTTGGCTGTGTGAACTCTGTAAGGCCAGAGACTCTAAACTGAAGCCAGAGGTCCCTCCAGGCTGTCTCCTGGGGCTGCTCTCAAAAACACTTTGAATTGACAGACCACTACAACTCTGTCACTCTCAGGATTTAGATGGTAACTCATTTGTGTGTATATGTTTGCTTGCTTTAACTTTGTAAATAACCCTCTCATTCCTTTTTCCTAGTTAAGAAACCTTTAGATAGTTTATTACAGGATTGATTACAGGCATTTGGTGTAAGATCTAGGGTACCAACTGATCTGGGTTAAGTGACTGGTATCTTGGGACTGGAAGCAACCTGAATGTGGTATGTTTTTTGGTGTAAGTGACCATTTATCACTAAATCTAATTTGTCTGGGTGGCAAAATAGACTGGAGAGTCCAAGGGAACTGTCCTGTAACTCCATGGTAAGACTGGATAATGAACCAGGAGCTCACATTTGTTACTGAGGTTATGTCTTCACTGACAGCGGCAAATTCGCTGCTGTCAGGTTGAGTTTTTCGAATCGATTGAGTGGAAGTGAAGACCCACTCTATTGATCCTGAAATCGAGTTAATGAATCCACCCCTGGAGAAAGAGTAATGCTGAGTCAACAGGAACACATTTCCCATTGGTGCAGTATAGTGGAGATGGTACGTAGCTTGCGTATCTCCCATCGACTGCTGCTGAATTTGCCAGTAAGTGTAGACTAGGCCTGACTTTTGTTCATAGCTTGACTCTTGCTAATTTGGCTTTATATTAGCAGGTCTGACTTTAGTTCAGGCCTTAGGCCTTACCCCAGGCTCCTTATACTAGGCTTCATGTGTCAGGCTTTCTTTCTTTTCTACTACAGCTCTGTCAGAGCTTTAGGACATAATATTCAAGTTCACCAGGATGCCAATGCCTGAGATGCCATGTGAATACTTGAAATAATTGCTTACAAGAGTGCCTGTGTTGATGTCAAAGAACCAGTTATTGCATCAGTAGATGCAAGTTCTGCTGGATTTGGGACTGTATTGCTACAAAACAGGGCTCCTCTCATTTACGCCTCCAAACATAAAATCATCCCTGATTAATTTTGCAGGTGATGGAAAAATTGGGGGCATGGTAAATAATGAAGAGGACAGGTCGTTGATTAAGAATGATCTAGATCACTTGATAAACTGGACTCAGGCAAACTGTATGTGTTTTGATACAGCTAAATGTAAGTGAATACATCTGGGAACAAAGATATGGAGGACTCTATCATGGGAAGCAGTGACTCTGAAAGAAATTTTGGGATTGTGGCAGATAATCAGCTGAACACAAACTTCCAGTGTGAGGCTTGGTCAAAAAGCTAATGTGATCCTGGAATGGATAAGCAGGGGAATCGTGAGTAGGTGGGGTGTAAGTCATCCCCAGGAGCTGTGCAAACAAATCAGAGGTAGACTCCTTGTTTTATTGTACAACTGAAATAGAGGTAGAAAGAGATTTTTCCTTTACTATTGTGATAATGGTACAGTACTGTTTAGTGTGGCATAAGTGGATTCCATCTTGTTAGTTTCTTGAAGTGAGTGAACTCTTTCCTGAAACTTGTACTTTTTAACCTAAAAATATCTTGATGAATTCTCTTTGTGTGTGTGAGTGAGGAATGTATGTGCAAGGCATAAAAAGACGCCAACCTAAACTGCTCTAACAACAGAAAGGGGAGTAATGACACGGAGTACCATCCTAACTCTGAAGACCAAAGAATACCTATCAATGACCCTAAAGTGCAAATAAATGACCCTAAAGTACAGAATGATCCACCCTGGGAACAAACAAAGTATAGAAATAAGAGAATAGTCATGCTTGCAATTAGCTGGTGATTAACAACTATACTGAATCTAGAGGCAGCATGACACAACAAGGCCCATAGACCTATATGAGAGCCAACAAGTATAAAAGATGGGGTAAAAACTGTGGTGACAAGGGGTTAAAAAACTCCTGTCTTGGTTCATTTGTATTCCTCGCTTCAGATGGGGGGCTGGAGAAGAGAGGGCGAAGGAGGGGGGAAGGATTTCTTATCAGGTCCACTTCTGTTTATGGCCCGGTGACAGTTTTCTGGCTTACTGTGGTTTTTTTTTTTCTTTTTGTCCCTTGCCTGAGACAGTTGGATTTTCCTAAAGGGATCAATTTCTCAAAACACACTTACACATACAGTCATACAACTTACTCAGGTTTGACTGACTGAGGGGTCCACACCGTTCTATTCAACCCGTGATACTGAAGGGGTGAATGAATCTGATAACGGAATGCTTATTTAGCGGGAGGGGGGAGGAAAGGCAGACAGACAGACACAGAGGGAATCCTTTGAAGTCACAGGAGCTCTATTGAGCAACGGAGCTACAAAGGCTCATGAGTTAGGGAAAGGGAAAGGGTAGCCTTGTGGCTGCAGTCACTCCACCTGTCCGTTGAGTCACTAGGTTCAGACAGGCCCCCCTTGCTATTCACCCGACCAACTTGTGGACGGATGAGAGCGGCTGAAACCTGTCTTAGTCCAAGACTTGATCCATGGCTCATAAATCTATCATTCATCATTCAATGACACACATTCTCTGTTCAATTCAAATTCACTATTTATTGAGGGTTTTCTCTCTATCACAAGTTGTCTCCCCTTATCCTTTTACAATTCCTTAAACTTAACACTTAAAACTTATGATTTAGACAACCAATCATACTAACATAAATACACTAAACAGATACTTAAAGACTTACTTACAACTAAACAACGTTTGATTAATACTTACCACTCAGATGGATGAACTCATTTGCAACAAAAACCATAAAAGTTTATGGCCAAATTTCCTTACTCTTTATGTCACGTTCCCGGGTTTTCCTCCAGGTGGAACCTCTATCGCATTCACACCCAGGTTACCAGCTCTAATGCCCTATACTTTCTTGAGCAGCGAGCTGGGGAGAGGCAATGAGGGTTGATCAGGCCATCTTTGCGGTGCGATTCTGGTGCACCCCTTGTGATGCGTGGCTCGTCCAATTTGCCTCTCTCCTGACAACCTTATATATCTCTCCACCCCAGTGTATTGCTTGCTTAAACCAATTGTGCCGTTTTGGCTACTGTCCAACCAGCAAGTCCCACGCCTGTGAGGGAACTTTTGCCCCCCTGTGGCAAGTGACACGCCTTGGAGTGACTTGCTGTTGCTGGGCAGATTCTCTGATTCAGCAGATTCTGTTTCTTAACGGTCAACAGGTCTGCTGACAAGCCTCCATTTCAGATTGCTAAACTTTCGGAAACAGCTTGGTTTTTGTGACATTTGCCATTGTTGCTTGAGCATCCTCTACGTTGGCATGCAATTACTCAAAAATGACCTCGGGGCACATATACATTATAGGCTCTATAGAAGTCTGTTACAACAAAAACATGGAAGCTTTGGAGTCTCGTCTGCAATTGTCATCTGGAGCATTGGATTCGTGACTGACAGAGGCCCAGCTCCCTCCTCGTGCCCAGTCTAGTTAGCCACTAGGCTGGCTTGAGCTGCGCGTAAGAATTATATCACACCAGCTTGCAGATCTTCTTCAGTATGAATATGTGCATGTGTGTGACTGCTTTTTGAAATTCTTACATCTACAATAAACCTTTTCCCCCCAAATAAGATCCTGCTAGTCTTTTCTTTTACAAGTATAGCACAGGAAAGGTTATTTTACCTCTGTATTTGGCACGGTGTGACTTCTGCTGAAATACTGGGTCCAGTTCTGATACCTACAGTTCAAGAAGTATGTTGATACATTGGAGAAAGTTCAGTAAAGAGCCACAAGAATGATTAAAGGGTTAGAAAACATGCCTTTTAGTGATAGCCTCAAGGTGCTCAGTCTATTTAGCTTAACAGAGAAAAGGTTAAGGGTGACTTGATTACAGTCTATAAATACCTACATGGGGAAAATAAATATTTAATTTAATAAATGTCTCTTCAATATAGCAGAGAAAGCTCTAACATGATCTAATGGTTCAAAGTTGAAACTAAGCAAATTCAAACTGGAAATAAGGTGTTAATTTGTAACAGTGAGTGTAATTAACCATTGTAACAATTTACTAAGGGCCCTGTTGCATTCTCCATCTTTTTTCACTTCTCTTGACTGCAATCTTTTATTAGTAGCAGGATGACCTCCAGTCCATGACTGCATGTCTGGGTGGTTACTAAAGGCAGATTTATGCTGCAATGTGTGCACGTGAGTTTTTTTGGTGCCCCCAACCCTTTCAGTTGCTTTGCAATCATTTCAGCTGCACAATATAGGTTCACAGCACATTCATTGGTTAAATTAGTCTCCTTCAACAACCTCGCTTGCACTGAGTCTGACGCAATACCACACAGGATGCACTCTTTAATGACTGATTCACACAGTTCTCCAACTTCACAATATTGTACAGCCAATTTTAAATCAGTCGTCTATTGATCAATACTTTCCACATCTGTCTGACTTCAGTGAAAAATGTGTGCCTCTCATATACATTTCTTCATGGTGCAGCATATGGCTCAAACTTGTTCTTTAAGACCCTTCTTTTTCTTTGGCTGCTGCATCATCAAACTGAAAAATAGTAAATACTCCTCTCGCTTCTTCACCTGCCACATGAAGAAATACTGTTTTCAGCCCTTCATCTTTTTTGTCTGCACCACTTGAAGTCCTGTACATTTCAAATCCTTGTTTCAATTTTCTCCAGTTTTCTGCTGCATTTCCTTCAGACATGACCTTTCCTGGAGTCTTTAGGTGATCCATTATTTTTCAAGTATGTTCTACTCTTTTCTTACATTTAGTTTTTACATGGCACCATGTAATACCTTTTGCCATCTTGCTATTATAACCTAAGGAAGGTAAACACTTAACTTGTTGTTGAGACCTGTAGAGATAGGTGGCACTGGCTTGCCTGCCTGGCGGGTCCCAGTGCAAACAATGTGCTTTTGACTGATAAGACTCACTACATAATGAATACTACCTAAATTCCTCCCCTACAACACTGTGAGTAAATTTGGTTCCTTCTCCAATGTTCCTACTATTATTAAAACTGAGAAGTAAGCCAGTTTAACTAGCAATACTAATCCTTATGTAACCGTAGCTCTAATTCATCTTGTCATAACATAGAGAAATCAAGATCCTGAGGAGAGAGTTGAGAAAGGCAAAAAAGAAAACGTGAAGGATTTAAAATGTTCATACACAAATAGGAGAGAAAATGCAGAACATGGGACTGAGGAATAGAATCAATGGTTTGAAAGTGACCTTGATATCTATGAGTAAAATTTAGAAAAATACACTGTAGGTTCATCTTGGACACAATGGGTCAATATAGTAGGATCCTTCCACTGACATGGGATCTCAGCATTGTGACAAAGCACAATGGCTAATTTTCTCCTTGCCAAATCACTTAGCAGCTTCATCTTCCAAATACAACCTGAGAGGCTGTCTCAGGTTCAAACACAATTCATATCATTAATCATTTCTGTATGTCATTACCACCCCAGTAATGTGCTGCCAGCAAGGAAATTTCATCAAAAAAATCCTCTTTGCCTGTGATAAGCCCTGGATACAACAGGAGGGGGAGCCTGTGCTTACAGAAAGGAAAGTAATTTCTTCTTCAGTTGTATTTTACGAGGACCAGGGGTAAGGCGTCACTGGCAGGGATGATTTAGCAGCCATCCAGAGAGCTCCATCCCAGACAGTGATATTATCTCATTCCTTCTTTTATTTTGGTGGTAGAATTTTACCAAAGGGTTACTGAAGAAACGTCCTCAAAGCACATCACTGTATTTAAGTCATTACTTTTATGGCACTTGAAGTCTCAGATCTTCTGGACAGGGTAAATTTCCCTACAGTGACTGTAAAAACCAGAAACCATATTTGAGTTCATAACACCAGAGGATGTCCAGATAGTTATTCTAAAAATGCAGTCAGGAAAGGCCCCTGGCTGTGATGGTTTGTAAAGCTGATTTTAATAAAAATTACCAAGTGTTTGAGCTCCCACATGGACAGGGTTCTTTTGGATTTTTAACTGTTGAAATAACAATCTGTTGCCCAGTTTCAATTTGTTTATGCCACAAACGATATGGAATCCATCACCTATAGTAAACAATACTAGTCCAGGTTGTACAGCTTCTATCCGATCTCTTTTATCTTACTCATTTCTACTTGCTCTTTTTTATCTGCATAAATGGTACTATTGATATGGGAGAATAGATATAATTATATTTTGAAAAGTCAAGGACTGACCAATTAACATGACAATCCAGGCTGCCTGAAGCTATAATTTCCAAAGCTTTAAACAATACAGAGAGGGGCTGATGTTTATCTAGATCAGGGGTCGGCAACCCGCGGCTCCGGAGCTGCATGCGACTCTTCAGCCACAGTAAGCCGTGGCTCCGGAGCCGCATGCAGCTCTTTTGATAGTAAAGGTTGCCGACCCCTGGTCTAGATTCTTAAATGATGTTTGCATGGTTACACCATAATGTCCAACCACTTATAACAGATATGAATGTGAGAGTTGGAGGACAGTAGGTAACAGGAATTAACATACACTTTGAAAACTTGTTATCCCCAGAGAGTATCTTCAGAAGCTCATGCCTGCTTAGGCCAGGAAGAAACACTGTGAGTAAAAAGTTATGTCTGGTCCTTCAAAATGTACAGTTCACCTGTGGAATTCATTGCCATAAATTATTGAGGTCAAGAGTTTAGGTGGATTAAAAAAATTGCATTTATATGGATAATGTTACATTAAATCGGATGGAAAAGTAGGCTACAGAAGCAATATAAAGCATTCTGCTACAGGGCACAAAGCAATACCTAATTAATAAAGAATTGGGAAGAAACTTTGCCTAAAGGGTTATCGTATAATAGTTTCTTATAATTATAATATCGTATAATATAGTTTCTTGCAGCTTCCACTGAAGTATCTGGTATTGGCCACTGACTGGCTATTAGACCACATAAACCATTGCTCTGACCCAGTGTGGCAATTCCTATGATCTGGAGTACCTATGAGGGGATATTATCATAAAGAAATACCCATTTTGTGTAAAAGGCAGACTATCTGTACGGGTCTTAAACATGAATAGCTGGGAATTTAACACACATTCTCAAGGAGCACATACCTTCTGAGAGGCTGTAACATGTCTCTTACAAGGGTCAGTGAAGAGACAAGCTAATACTATGCTGAAAATCCTGGTAATATTTCAATATTCTGTAATTTCTTTTATTCCTAATTAGTGATGCCATCTGCACTATTTGTATGAACTTTTGTATTTATGTACAGAACTTATTTAAATCCCATTGAACTCTATGGGAAACTACACATTGACTACAGTGAAATTTGGATGAAGCCCTACTTCTGCTAATAATTTTTTAAAGATTTAATCCAAAACGAGTTGGGTGTTTGAATTGTTAGCTGGAAGGCAGTTACTAGCTGACATTCTTGGAAAGAGCAGTTGTACTTTTGCTTCTTCCTCTGTCCCTCTTCAGAAATATAAGGTCACCAGCAGAGAAAAACTTATGGCTAGAGCTGGTCATGACACTTATGCCTAGAGCTTGGTGCATAACAAAGGAGATTGCACTTTTCTCTGAAGCTCCTGGCATTGGCCTAAGACAGGGGTCGGCAACCTATGACGCGTGCCAAATGTGGCACACAAGATGATTTTGAGCGATGCTCGTGCTGGGCCCACGTCACGTGGGAGAGGGGCAGGGAGAAAGGGACAGGGTTGCATGGTGGGAGCGGCCTCCATGCAGCACTGCTTGGGGCTGGGAGTGGCTCCTGGCCAGGGTGCTGGGCCCACATCATGAGGGAGAGGGGTGTGGGAGGAATGGGTGGGGCCAGGAGGGGGGGAGTGGCCATTGCATAGTGCCGGCGCTGCTTGAGGCTGGGAGCAGCTCCTGGTCAGGGCGCTAGGCCTACGGCACATGGGAGAGAGGCAGAGGGAGAGGGAGAGGGAGAGGGAGGGGGAGAGGGGGAGGGGAGAAAACTTGGCATGCCATATCTGAAAGGTTGCCAACCCCTGGCCTAAGACAAAGTTAAGATACTGGGGGAGATGGACCATTGGTCTACTGGAGTTCCATTGATAGTTAGCCAAACAGTAACATTTCATTAAATGCAAGTGAATTAGGGCTGTTATTTGGGGTAAAAGGAATAAACTATTAGAAAACATAAGATAAGACTTTAACTGCAAGTTGCAAGGAGTGCTGAATCTCTAGGGGACCAAATGACCTTATAAAGAGGAACTGTAAGTATTTGGTCTCTAAATGAGACTTTAGTTCTGCAAATGGAAGCATGAATGGGGCTAATCTTAAAACATAAATGTTCTCCTGTGAATCCCCAAAGGCCTAGTCCTGCAGTTCTTCCTCAGGCAAACTCCCACTGCTGTTCTTAAGCTAAACTGTGGCTATAAACACACTGGTGGGGCAAAGAAATGCATCTCCCATAGGCACTGGGAGCCTCGCCTCTGCTATCTATTCTGTTATAAAAAGGAGTCCTCCCCCCCTCATCCCTCTACACAGAGCAGGTTCTTTTCCTATCTCCCTTTCCCCATCTACCACAGCACAACATTCAGCTTGCATTAAACTCCATGGTTGAGTATAAGATCAGGAAAGATTTCTTGTATCCCTTCCACACCCTCTGCTCAGATCCAGTGACAGTCTAGCCCAGGACTGCAGGCTTGGCTTGATTAAGGTAAGATGTTGTCTGAAATAAGAGTGCCCATTTGTAATATTATTAATGCCAGTATGACAGAATTGCAATGAAGCTTACAAGATATGCCATGGAAGGAATCATTGGAAAAGTTAGAATTTGCTAGGTATGATAATATTGTGTATGTATTTGTATCATCTTCATATTGTGAGTTATAAATATGTGTGATATATTTGTATCTCAAACTGGTGCCGTGTTACTGGGTGACACCCGCAAGAGATTAGCGACAGCACTGTCCAGCCTTCTTGAGGGCCTGTCAAGGGCAATCAGCTATACAGTGGCCCCGGGAGAAAAACCAGGGGCTGCGCCTAAGAATCATCAGCACCTGTCGGGACATGCTGGTGGACAAGGACTCCAAGGGCTTTTCACTGCCCATGTGCCGTAAGATTCTGTTTGAAACACAAGATGTAAAAGCCACATGGCAGAGAATAGAAAAGTCATGCACCATCTCCATTTTGATTCCTACTTCTGGATCAGCTTCTCTACAGCTGAAACTTTGAACAAAGGCCTGTCTGACCTATCCAGGTATTAGATGTACACCACAGAATCATAGAAGATGAGGGTTGGAAGGGACCTCAGGAGGGTCTTTGAGCCCTGCTCAAAGCAGGACCAACCCCAATTACATCATCCCAGCCAGGGCTTTGTCAAGCCACAGCTTAAAAACCTCTAAGGATGGAGATTCCACCACCTCCTTAGGTAACCCATTCCAGTGCTTCACCACCCTCCTAGTGAAAAAGTTTTCCTACTATCCAACCTAGACCTCCCCCACTGCAACTTGCCTGGGGTGCTATTTAGCTAGGGCAGGGGGAGGGAGATGCCTCCTGTAAATTTTCGATCATAAGAAAATCTTGGAACCACACTGCTACTTGCTCTTGCTCCCCTTCCCCTCACTGGTCAAGTTTTGGTCTGCCAGTAAGAATGCAGAGGTGTGGCAGAGCCTCTGCAGCACTTTTTCAATCTTGAAACAAAGACGTTCAGTCAGCAGGTGTGGGAGGAAGGAAAGGAAGCTCTCTCAAGGTTTTTGCTTAGGTCTGAAGGCGATGCCCCTCACTTTAATAGGCTGAGATGTTAAAAAGGCAGGCACAAGCTCCTTGTGACACCAATAGACACAGCAGGGCTGCTCAAGGCAGGGGAGAGGCTGCTGCCCCCAGGCACATTCCATTTAGGGGATAATTTAATTACCTTCATCAACACAGACAGTCCATCTTTGCAAGCTTCAGGCTGCAAGTTTCTTCCCCTGCTGTGAGGAAATAAGCAAGTGCTATCACACCACAAATATTGTTTAATTTGTACTTAAAACTTTCCCATTTTTTCCAATTCTAATATTTTTTAGTGAACGGCAGTACCCCAGTGTCTGTGGCCAGATATGCTACCATTTAATCCCACTTGTCTGTGAGAATCTTTCCTTTCCTTTCCTTTGGGTCAAGTTACTAGGTAGGTCCACATAGGCTGTTATACACAAATGTTGTGAATGCCTTGACCTTATCATCTCCCCAGGATTGCACTTTTCTAGGACCTTTTTCCCAGAATACCTTTTGAGAAGCTGCTGGTCCTTAATATGTGCAGATACAAGGAACTCCTGACCTCAAGCAGCCATTTTGTAGCAATGTGTCTGCTGTGCTGTATGTCCTTTTCTTCCAACTGGTAAGTAAGCTTAGCTCCTTTTGTATTTACTCTTTAATATTTCTGAGGGGGACAGTCTCATTCACAAACTTGAGTACCTCAGTGAATTTCATTGGAGTGATGTTTACCCTCTCACATCAGAAACCTCCTTCCAACTTTATGCTTTGTATTTATCATAACTATTTGTATAAAACCAACCTTCAGTCCACATAAACCCAAGCCTATAAGAACAAATTGTAAGATTTGGCTGCCAAAATTTGTTCATTGTAGATCCATGCTGCTGACATCCATTATTTAATTGCACTTTAAATAGTGATTTTTAAAGAGAATTTTTTGTTTTAAGTTTGGTATCTTAGCTATTTTTGAGCAATCATTAATTTCACTCCCTCCATTTGTTAATTAATGCACATACTTTCTCTCTAATACTACTTTCCCTCTTGACAAACTTTTAAATGTTCATCTTCACCCAAGTAGTTTAGCATCAGCTCGTTTATCTTAGTGGTGAAAGATGATCAAGTTACAACACAATCTGAACATTTCTTTCATGATGGAAAGATCTCCAAAAATATCATGCCCAAGAATAATCTAGAGATTGTGCAGCCATTGTGCTGGCCCTGTATATAATGGAAACCACGTGAAGCAAGGGGATGCTCTGCATCTACAGAAGAGAAGAACGAGGGGCAATTTGATAGAAGCCTTTAACTACCTGAAAGAGGGTTCCAGGGAGGATGGAGCTAGGCCAGGGGTCGGGAACCTTTTTGGCTGAGAGAGCCATGAACGCCACATATTTTAAAATGTAATTCCCTGAGAGCCATACAATATGTTTAAAACTAAACATATGTGTGTGAGTGTGTCCTCCTCTGCAGTGAAATTGACAAGGCAGAGTCAGTTTCACTGTGGAGAGTGTGCCCTGCTCCGCAGTGAAATTGACAAGGCAGAGTCAATTTCACTGCGGAGAGCAGTTCCTACTTCGCGGATTTTCACCTATCGCGGGGGTCTAGGAACCTAATACCCGCGATAAGTGAGGGATCACTGTACATGAGAGTTTTATATTTTTAACGTTATTTTTTTTATTAAAGATTTGTCTGCGAGCCAGATGCAGCCATCAAAAGAGCCACATCTGGCTCGCGAGCCATAGGTTCCCGACCCCTGAGCTAGGCTGTTCTTAGTGGTAGTAGATGACAACAAGGAGCAATGGTCTCAAGTTGCAGTGGAGGAGGTCTAGGTTGGACATCAGGAAAATGTTTTTCACTCGAAGTGTGGTGAAGCACTGGAATGGGTTACCTAGGGAGGTGGCGGAATCTCCATCTTTAGAGGTTTTTAAGCTGCGGCTTGACAAAACCCTCGCTGGGATGATTTAGCTGCAGTTAGTCCTGCTTTGAGCAGGGGATTGGACTAGATGACCTCCTGAGATCCCTTCCAACTCTAATATGCTATGTTGCTGCACCCCCAGCACCCTTAATTCCAGCACCTATGACTTTTTTTAAACAGTTATTAAACCATAGCCTACAAAAAAGATTCCAAAACCTGTTTAAAAAGGTTATGTATCTGACTGAAAATGGTTCTTAGACCAAGATTCCTGTGCAGTGTTTGCAACCCAAACATTGGAGCACTTACTGAGGACCCTGAAAGTGAAATGAATTACCCTGCTTGAGACCATTGCTCCTAATTCTGTCATCTGTCACCACTGCCTAGCTCCATCCTCTTTGGAACTCCCTGAAGGCTGCTATCAAATCCCCTCTCACTTTTCTCTTCTGCAGACTAAATTAATCGACTTCCCTCAGCCTCTCCTCATATGTCCTGTGTTCCAGCCCCCTAATCATTTTCATTGCCCTCTGCTAGACTCTCTCCAATTTGTCCATATCCTTCCTGTAGTGGGGGCCCAAAACTGGACACAGTATTCCAGATGTGGCCTCACCAGTGTCAAATACAGAGGAATAATCACTTCTCTCGGTCTGCTGACAATGCTCCTAATAATGCAGCCTAATATACCATTAACCTTCTTGGTAATAAGGGCACACTGCTGACTCTCATCCAGTTTCTTGTCCACTGTAACCCCCAGGTCCTTTTCTGCTGAACTGCTGCTTAGCCAGTCAGTCCCCAGCCTGTAGCAGTGCATGGGATTCTTCCATCCTAAGTGTAGGATTCTGCACTTGTCTATGTTGAATCTCATCAGATCTTTTTTGGCTCAATCCTCCAATTGGTCTAGGTCACTCTGAACTCTATAGCCCTACCCTCCAGCATCTCTATCACTCCCCTCAGCTTAGTGTCATTCGTGAACTTGGTGAGGATGCAATCCATCCCATCATCCAGATCATTAATGAAGAACTATACAAGCCAGCAAACACACCAATACTGCTAAGAACCTGATATATGGACTTTGAAGTCTTATGTACATATCTGATTGCTTTTGGTCATTTAACATCTCTCTTTTTATTTGTTTCTTTTTTTAATGATAAACCTTTTGGTTTTAGATACTAAAGGATTGGCTGGCAGTGTCGTGTTACTGGGTAAGATCCAAATTTATATTAATCTGGTAATGTGGTTGACCCTTTGGGGATCAGAAGAACATTTTATACAGTGCACAGAGTTCTAAATAACTTCTCACTTTACTGGACCTAGTTGCTGATTGGGAGTCAGAGACTGAAATGCAATAAAAGGGAGCTGTGTAATTTCTTTTTGGGCTTCTTGATAACCAGTGTGGGGAATCAGGAGCATTGTTTGTGACTGGTTGGTGAATCTAA
Source organism: Mesoclemmys tuberculata (assembly GCA_007922155.1). NCBI lineage: Eukaryota > Metazoa > Chordata > Testudines > Chelidae > Mesoclemmys > Mesoclemmys tuberculata. Next base: position 109,279,948 of record ML675601.1, on the reverse strand, counting down.
CTTCAGTGTTAGCTACCAGTTTTGGGAGAATCTGCTCTCCTTTTTGCAGCCTGCTCTGCCCTTGGCATTTTCAGGTAGGCTACCGTAGGCACATATATGGGTCACATAAGGACTAAGCACTGCAGGATTTGACCCAAAGATCTTGGTGTTTAAAGTAACTTCCTGAAAAGGGTTAATAAACAAATTGAAAGTTGTGCATTAAAGACATGGTTATATGCCTGGAAAAATACAGTGGAAAAATGAAAGAACACTTTATTTTCAGGTGTTATTGCTCCATTCTATTTAAATTCTCTGACCTTCAGGGACTCAAGTTAGTTCTAGCTTTTAGTTTATAGATTTTGTGTTGGGTTTTCAAGGTTAACTTCTTGCTTGGTTAGACATGAGCAAATGCTAGCAGCTGCAAGAACCACAGTGCAAATGAAATACTGTACTGCGTTTGGTCAGAAATGTCAAGAACCTGCTAGTTAACTAAAAAGAAATCAATTTGTCTTCTATTAGCTGCTCGAAAGTAAATTAAATGGTCTTTCCTTTTTATGTTGCAAAACCTAAAGATGTCATAATTTGGAATATGTACAATAATTGGAAGATAACTGCCCTCATTTTATGCTGTGAGTGGTGTTCTCGCTTTAATTCATTACCAGGGTTATCACAGAACCAACAGATGGAATTTCAAGAAGTTAAGAAAAATATTTGTATGCTAAAGGAATTCTTAGCCATGTGCATTATCTTGGTACTGCAATATAAATTTGTTTAAAAATAACTAAAATAGGCCACTGTACTTTTTCAACATACTATTAATATTATGTAGCATAACTCACGCTCCCTCTGCTTTTTTGTAAATAGTTTTCTGGGTGTACTTTTTGTGTAGTAGCATTCCTGTGAAGACATAGAGGACAAGATCCTCAGCTGGTGTCAATCGGTGTGGCTTCACTGACTTTAACAGAGCTATACTGACTTTCACCAGCTGAACTGAGCATCATTGACAAAGAGCTACATGGAATATAGCCACATAATTCCCAGTGGGTTTTACTTGATTTAACAGTCTACTTTATTTTAGATGCTTCAGTTACAAATATTAAGCCACTGCTGGGGCATAAAAACTGAAATTGCCACAAAACTGAGATCAAAGTTGCCTCTAATTTTTGAGTGCTACATGTAGATCCTGGTTCTCAGAGGTACTAAGTTCTCAGAGGTACTAAGTTCTCATTGATTTCCCCTGTTGTGAGTGCTCCTGGTCTCTGAAAATCAAGCCCTAAGTGTCTCAGATTGGGCTCTCCAAAATAAATAAAAATGGGGGCACCAAAAACTAGAAGCCCTTTTGGAATATATTGGTCTAAAATGTTTTGTAATTTTGTGATGTACTCTGGTATCTCTGTGTAAGTGCAGCATAAGAACTTTAGATATAGAAGCTTATAACCCAGGAAGCCCAGATCTGATGCCAATAATTGCCCCTCTCTCCTTGTACTTCTGTCTAGGGCCAACCATAGCCTCATCCTTGCACATCCATGCCCAACAACCAAGGGAAGTCCAGCACAAATAGCAGTTCTAGGCTCCCCAATTGTGGAGGAGTGCGGTGAGGTAATGGGTTCAGTCATCTACTCTCAATGTTGGCCAGGGGAGCTGGGCTGCCACTGAAGGGAGAACATACTGTGCCTTGGAAGAGGATGAGGCAGGGACTGCTCAGGTCCCACACCCACAGAAACTTGGACACAAGGACTTTGAGAGGAGCCACTGGTGTGTAACCAATCCCAGCCCCAACATGAGTGTTGGCATAAGCAAGAGTCTTTTCCTATGGTTTTTAGTGTACAAATATTATTGATTTCACTGCCTTCGGTTTTAAGAGACATGAACTAAATTTGAAATCAAAGGAGACATAGAATCATAGAATATTAGAGTTGGAAGGGACCTCAGGAGGTCATCTAGTCCAACCCCCTGCTCAAAGCAAGACTATCCTCAGCTAAATCATTCCGGCAAGGGTTTTGTCAAGCCGCAGCTTAAAAACCTCTAAAGATGGAGATGCCACCACCTCCCTAGGTAACCCATTCCAATGCTTCACCACTCGCCTAGTGAAAACTTTTTTCCTAATGTCCAACCTAGACATTTCCCACTGCAACTTGAAACTGTTTCTCCTTGTTCTGTCATCTGCCACCACTGAAAACAGCCTAGCTCCATCCTCCCTGGAACCCCCTTTCAGGTAGTTAAAGACTTCTATCAAATCCCCCCCCTCATTCTTCTCTTCTGCAGATTAAACAGGCCTTGTTCCTTCAGCCTCTCCTCATAAGTCTTGTGCTCCAGCCCCCTAATCATTTTTGTTGCCCTCCGCTGGACTCTCTCCAACTTGTCCACATCCATTTGTAGTGGGGGGCCCAAAACTGGACACAGTACTCCAAATGCAGCCTCACCAATGCCGAATAGAGGGGAATAATCACTTCCCGCGATCTGCTGGCAATGCTTTTACTAATGCAGCCCAATATGTCATTAGCCTTCTTGGCAACCAGGGCACACTGCTGACTCATATCCAGATTCTTATCCACTGTAACACCCAGATCCTTTTCTGCAGAACTGCTGCCTAGCTCGTCAGTCCCCAGTCTGTAGCTGTGCATAGGATTCTTCCATCCTAAGTGCAGGACTCTGCACTCGTCCTTGTTGAACCTCATCAGATTTCTTAGGGCCCAATCCTCCAACTTGTTTAGGTCCTTCTGTATCCTATCTCTCCCTTCCTGGGCATCTACCACTCCCCTCAGCTTAGTGTCATCTGCAAACTTGCTGAGGGTGCAATCTACCCCCTCTTCTAGATCATTAAAGATCATTAATGAAGATGTTGAACAAAACTGGCCCCAGGACTGACCCCTGGGGCACTCTACTTGTAACCAGCTGCCAGCAAGACATGGAGCCATTGATCACTACTCATTGAGCCCTTTGCTCTAGCCAGTTCTCTATCCATTTTATAGTCCATTCATCCAACCCATACTTTTTTAGCTTGCTGATAAGAATACTGTGGGAGACCGTATCAAAAGTTTTGCTAAAGTCAAGGTATATCACGTCCACTACTTTCCCCTCATCCACAGAGCCAGTCTCATAGACTCATAGACTCATAGGTCAGAAGGGACCAATATGATCATCTAGTCTGACCTCCTGCACAAGGCAGGCCACAAAACCCTACCCATACACATATATAACAACCCCGAACCCATGACTGAGTTATTGAGGTCTTCAAATCTCACTTTTGAGGATTTCAAGCTGCAGGGAATCGATCAGCAAGCGACCCATGCCCCACGCTGTGGAGGAAGGCGAAAAACCTCCGAGGCCTCTGCCAATCCGCCCCGGAGGAAAATTCCTTCCCGACCCCAAATATGGCGATCAGCTAAACCCCGAGCATGTGGGCAAGACTCACCAGCCAGCACCCAAAAAGGAATTCTCTGCAGTAACTCAGTTCCCATCCCATCCAACATTCCCACAGACCATTAAGCAGACTTATCTGCCGATAATCCAAATCAATTGCTCAAATTAAACTATCCCATCATAACATCCCCTCCATATACTTATCAAGCTTAGTCTTAAAGCCAGATAAGTCATTTGCCCCCACTACTTCCCTCGGAAGGCTGTTCCAGAACTTCACTCCCCTAATGGTTAGAAACCTTCGTCTAATTTCAAGTCTAAATTTCCTAATATCCAGTTTGTACCCATTCGTCCTCGTGCCTATATTAGTACTAAATTTAAATAATTCCTCTCCCTCCCTAACGTTAATCCCCCTGATATATTTATATAGAGCAAGCATATCCCCCCGGAGCCTTCTTTTGGCCAGGCTAAACAAGCCAAGCTCTTTGAGTCTCCTCATAGCTAAAGCTCATAGACTGGGAGCTTTAGCTCAAGCTGTAGTAGCACGTGTTTATCTCTGGAATTTCAGTCTGAGTGTCTGCTAAAATGGTGAACGTCTCATTAGCATGTCAATCCAGCGTCAGGATCACATTTGTGTTAGACACCATACTACTGGGTCTTTGCATTTATACTGGTAATATTGCCAGTAATTATGGGCATTCTTCTACTTAAATATATTCAAACATGATGGGCCCCAATCCTGCTACTCGCCCTTCACAGCAGACCCATACAAAGACCTATGGATATCAGTGGAGCTCTGCCTGCTGTGTAGATCCAATTGGAGGATTCAGGGATTCATTCAGTGTAAGGAACCTTGCAAAAATAATGATAATTTGTGACTTCTGAAATATTAAAAATATTCTGTGGTGCAGAAGAAATAATAGTGCCAGGCAAAATTGCTCAAAAACGCTAAGGATTGTTGCAAATTAAAGGAATACGTTTCAATCAGTTCACGCACAGACTTTGCCCAGTGTTAGTCCTACTGTATACAGGAAGACAAAATGGATGTTATGGGGTCAGGTTTTTTAAAGAAAATGATCAAAACTAATGAATGAACATGAAAATGTGGTACAACTGTTTCTGTCAACCTGTAAGGTGAGGGACGATCAAATATTTAGGTTACGTAACACGAACCCTCCGGTTATGTTTTATTTTTGAAAACATTTTTTTAAAAAGGCACAGGCTTCTGTGAAATGAGCATTAAGTAACTTAATCATCAATGGGAAACGAAGTTTTTAACAAAACAAACATCTGTATCGGATTGAGGAGACAGGGGAATGCTCCTACGTGCTTCTCCCAGCATAGTACATGCTATCTGCAAGCAGCCATTAAGGAGTGAAAGCTACTGCAGGTGTCAGGTGGACAGTGTTTCCCTCTCACCTGCACTCTCCTCTAGTGTCTGGAAAGTTTTTAATAAATGGGGAGTGAGGTTTTTAGATAGGAAATTTAAAGAGCAACCGATGAGTTGCTAGTCCTGTGCCAGAATGCTCTATGATTTAGTAACAGAGGGCAAGGAAGAAGATGGCCATAGCTCAGATATGTAGGAGATACCAACACTCCACATAAGGTCCCTGGCAAACAGGACAGTCTTTGTCTTCACTGAGGCACAGGTAATCTGGAGGTACAAATTTACCTCAGAAAACACAGTGCACTTCAGTTCTGAGCCAAAGGGTGCCCTGGAGAGGGGTGACCAACAGGAGCTAGTTCCTCAGTTGCAGTCAGGGTCATCACTGCCTTGAGTATACCAAGCTCCTGAGTCTTTTGAAAAAGTCTACTGCTTAGAGGACACCACCAAAATAAACCTGGCTGCTGCCTCTGACTGCCCTGAGGACTTCCTCAATGCCATGGTAAACAGAGCATTCCAGTAAGTGTCCTTGTGGGATACACGTAACCCTGAGAAGTTACACATACTCTGCTATGAATGTGATACATGGATGACTCCAAAATAGTATGCGTCTGTGGTAGCAAGGTTCCCCAGAGCTTGCCCCGGCCCCTTAACAAGTCTTCTGATTCAGAATGGAGCCATTGTGCCTGGGTTTTTATCTAACATGAATAGGGAGCCCAAATGCTTTGCACACCACAAAGGCTCATTCAAAGAACATTCACTCTTATCACACTGGTGCATGGCAGGAGACAAAGTGCCATCTGAAATCTTTGCTTCTCACCCCCATGTTTACCTTCTGAAGGCAGAACAGATACAGCAGCACCTTTAGATGCACCATAATGGTCACTAAGGGCATTTAATCTTTTCAAAACACATTTCAGGGGTGTGCATCAGACTGGTGCCACAAAAAGCCCACAGGAAGCTAAACGTGATATTCCTAATGTGCTACTTCCCAACATAGCCATCGGATGAGGAACTCCCTCGGCTCAGAGGGCAGATTTTAATGACCTTATAATAAATCCTGCAAATAAAGGAGATGAGGATGAGTAGGCTGTGGAAGTGCTATAGGAAGCAGGAGTACTCAACTGGGAAGGTGGTGGTGGAGTAAAGGAGCTCAGATGTTAGCAAGGTAGCCTGAACTCCCTCGGCTGTAAGACAGATAGCCAGAAACTATGCTGGTGAGCAGTAAAGGAAGAATAAACACATGCACAATTCACACTCAGAGCTGCGGGGTGGTGATGGTACCTGCTTATTTATTAGTCATGAGATCAAGGCAATTATAATCAGGCTGATTGTATGATAAGGATATGTTCCTACAGAGAGGGGAAATGTTCATCTTCATTAAAGTTGGCTGCTTCCTGTTTCTTTGTCCCTATTGCAATTCTCCTTTGAGAATATAAGCAAGGCCATATTGGGTCAGACCAACGGTCCATGTTGCCCAGTATCCTGTCTTCTGAGAGTGGTCTGTGCCAGACGCTTCAGAGGGAATGAATAGAACAGGGTAACTATTGATTGATCCATCCTATCCTCCAGTTCCAGCTTCTGACAGTCAGAGGTTCAGGGACACCCAGCGCATGGGGTTGTGTTCCTGACCATCTTGGCTATTGATTGGACCTATCCTCCATGAACTTATCTAATTCTTCCATGAACCCAGCTATACCATTGGCCTTCACAACATCCCTTGGCAATGAGTTCCACCAGACTGACTTATATGAAGAAGTACTTCCTTATGTTAGTTTTAAACCTGCTGACTATTTATTTTATTGGGTCATCTCTCATTCTTGTGTTATGTGAAGGACTAAATAACACTTCCCTATTCACTTTCTCCACACTATTCATGATTTTATGGACCTCTGTCATATCCCTCTTTAGTTGTCTCTTTTCTAACAGTCCCAGTCTTTTTAATCTGTCTTCATATGGAAGCTGTTCCATCACCCTAATCATTTTTGTTGCCCTTTGTTGTACACTTTCCATTTCTAATATATGGTTTTTGAGATGTGGCAACCAGAACTGCACACAGTGCTCAAGATGCCATGGATTTATATGGTAGCTTGATGATATTTTCTGTCTTCTTATCTATCCCTTTCCCAATGGTTCCTAACATTCTGTTGGTTTTTTTTACTACTGCTTCACATTGAGCAGATGTTTTCAGAGAACTATCCATGATGATTCCAAGATCTTTCTTGAGTAGTAACATAGAATCATAGAAGATTAGGGATGGAAGGGACCTCAGGAGGTCTCTAGTCCAACCCCCTGCTCAAAGCAGGACCAACCCCAACTAAACCATCCCAGCCAGGGCTTTGTCAAGCTGCACCTTAAAAACCTCTAAAGATGGTGATTTCCACCATCTCCCTAGGTAACCCATTCCAGTGCTTCACCACCCTTCTAGAGAAAAAGGTTTTCCTAATATTCAATCTAAACATCCCCCAGTCCAACTGGAGACCATTGCTCTTAGTTCTGTCATCTACTACAATTGAGAACAGCCTAGTCCCATCCTTCCTAGAACCCCTTTTCAGGTAGCTAAAGGCTGCTATCAAATCCTCTCTCATTCTCCTCTTCTGCAGACTAAACAATTCTCATTCCCTCAGCTTCTCCTCATGTCGTGTTCCAGCCCCCTAATCATTTTTGCTGTCTTCTGCTGGACTCTTTCCAATTTGTCCAAATCTTTTCTGTAATGGGGGGCACAAAACTGGACACAGTATTCCAAATGAGGCCTCACCAGTGCTGAATAGAGAGGAATAATCAAATGAAATCAAAGGCAATGCTCCTACTAATGCAGCCCAATATGCCGTTAGCCTTTTTGGCAATAAAGGCATATGTTGACTCATGCAGCTTCATGTCTACTGTAACGTCCAGGTCCTTTTCTGATGAACTGCTGCCTAACCAGTCAGTCCCCAGTCTATAGCAGTGCATGGAATTCTTCCATCCTAAGTGCAGGACTCTGCACTTGTCCTTGTTGAACCTCATCAGATTTCTTTTGGTTCAATCCTCTAATTTGTCTAAGTCACTCTGTATCCTATACCGGCCCTCCAGTATATCTACCACTACCACCAGCTAAATGTCATCTGCAAACTCACTGAGGGTGCAATCCACCCCATCCTCCAGATCATTAATGAAAATGTTGAACAAAACCGGCCCCAGCACCTGTCCCTGGTGCTCTCTACTTATTACCAGCTGCCAACTAGACATCGAGCAGTTGATTGCTACCCATTGAGCCCAATGATCTAGCCAGCTCTCTATCCATCTTATGGTCCATTCATCCAACCCATACTTCTTTAACTTTAAGAATAATCTGGGAGACCATATCAAAAGCTTTGCTAAAGTCAAGGTATATCACATCCACCAGTTTCCCTACATCCACAGAGCCAGTCACCTCTTTATAGAAGGCAATCAAGTTAGTCAGAAATGACTTGCCCTTGGTGAATCCATGCTGACTGTTCCTGACTAACTTCCTCTCTTCCAAGTGCCTTAAAATGGATTCCTTGAGGACCTTCTCCATGATTTTTCCAGGGACTGAGGTGAGGCTGACCGGCCTATAGTTCTCCGGATCCTCCTCCTTCCCTTGTTTGAAGATGGGCACTATATTTGCCTTTTTCCAATCATCTGGGACCTCCCCCAGATGCCACGAGTTTTCAGAGATAATGGCCAATGGCTCTGAAATCACATCAGCCAACTCCCTCAGCACTCTCGGATATATTGCATCTGACCCCAATCATTTGTGGGTGTCCAGTCTTTCTAAATAGTCTAAACCTGTTCTTTCAGTATTGAGGGCTGCTCACCCATCCCCATTCTGTGCTGCCCAGTGCTGTAATCTGGGAGCTGACCTTGTCTGTGAAGACAGAGGAAAAAAAGCATTGAATACTTTAGCTTTTTCCACATCATCTGTGACTAGGTTGCCTCCGGAGTTTGTTCCCATGTTTTTCTCAGTAGTATTTGACTTTTAATTTTTAAAGGCTGCTGTTTGGCCTATAACTGCCTCTTTCACTCTGCTCTTTAGCCATGGTGGAATTTATTTATTTTGCCTCTTACTGGTTTTTTTTTTTAATTTGGGGTGTACATTTAGTTTGTGTGAAAGTATTATGGTGTTTTAAAATATTCTCCATGCAGCTTGCTGGCATTTCACCCTTGTGACTGTTCTTTTTAATTTCTAGTTAACTAGCTTCCTCATTTTTGTGTAGTTCCCCATTTGAAGTTAAATGCTACGGTGGTGGCTTTCTTTAGTATTTCCCCCTACAAGGAAGTTAAATTTAATTACATTATAGTTGCTATTAGAGTCCCCATAGACCTCTCCATAACTACACAGTGCCCTGTACACCACCACCACACAGTGCCCCCACAGATTCCCCACTGCACAGCACACTCCCACAGCCCCCTCCCAACTGCAGTGCCCCACAAAGACTCCCCACTACCCAGACCCACCCAAACCCACTCCCTCATGCCATGCACCCCAGCCAAACTCATGGATTTTGCAGGAAGCTGACCATGTCCACCAGCTTGAGCTGGCAGCACAGCCAGGGCCAGTCCCGGGATGCGGATTGCTCTGGCCCCTTAGGAGCAACATGATCAACCAGATCAGAACAGGAGTGGGGCCTGCCCAGGCCAGGCTCCCTCAGGATCCACTTGCCTGGTGCCCCAGCCAAGGCCCCCGCGATGCCCCCTGCCCACTGGCTGAGAATGTCCAGCCTTTACACCAGTCCCAAGCAGTTTGGCCCCAGGGAGACAGGTGGGGCCTACAGGTGGCAGGCAACAGGGACTGTTTGGAGCTGGAGCCATAACGGTCCCCTCCTGAGTATGGGCCTAGCGCCACGGCACATTGTAAACTCGGAACTGGCCGCAAGTTGCTTGTACCGAATGCACACACATGCCACTTTCCTACCAGGCAGGTAAGCACACATGCTACATTCACTGTAATAAGCTGGACAGCCCCCGAGTCCGATGCTGGACTTCTGCCTGCATGGTTTTTACTCTTGCAGGAGTGTTTATTCGTTCTTTGGTTTTTGGGGGGGAAGTGTCGGTGCTTATTGATCTAAGTTCAGAGCACGTTAGGAGCGGGAAAGCCAATACACCATCTTCAAACTCCCTTGGCAAACTTCCCTGTTTCCTGCTTCTGTTCACTAGCTTTGAGGACTGCTTACACCAGGCACTGGGCTTAGCCAAAATGGCACTGGTGCATGCAGAGCAGCTAGGTTGCTTCTCCTCGCCTGCTGAGGACACTAAGTTGTTCTGTAGAAGGTGCCAGATTCTGGACATTTGTTGTTAAGGTAAGAGCAGAGAGGGGCTATTCACAACTCCTCTGGGGTGAATATAAAAAAATAAGGGTTCATCTTAGGTCTCTGCCTCATTCATTTGTGGCAGTAGTAGACCTGGAACTGCTGCCGTAGCCCATGAGCCAGTGTTCTGTTAGCACAGCGTGGGTGTGGGGGGATGGGTGACTGGAGCCCAACGGGGAGCACCGACCGAGGAAGCCGTGGCGGCAGACGTGGGCAACACCATCGCCCTCCTGGAGTCCCTCCTGGAGGAGTCCTCGTCCAGAGCCCCCCCAGCCCCAATGCCACCCAAACCCCCCGCTGGTGCCGGAGTGGACCTTGGGGTGGCAGGGGGGGCTTTCTTCTCCTCCTTAATGGAGGAGATTGACTCCCTGGGGTTGACTCCGGCCTGCCCGGGGGAAGACAACCTCGCCTCCTGTATGGAGGGCCTAGAGCAGGGCACCCCTGAACCACCTTTCCCCTCTCCCTCCCCCCCATCCTCAGTTGCCCCCCCTGCTCCCTCCACCGAGGACCCCCTTAGCCCCTCTACCCTCCACACTGAAGAGGGGGGACCCATAGCCACAGCCCCTGAGGAGCTGGCGGGGGCCAAAAGGCTGAGTCCTGGGTCACCGGGTGCCCCGCCCCTTGTTGTGGGCCAGCTGGCCTTCCTCCCCCCTGCAACTGCCTGCCTGGCCACCCCCTCATGGGGCCCTGAAACCGGGGGTGCTGTGACCCCACAGTCAGGCCCCTCAGACAACATCCGGCCCGAGCCGCCCCCCTCAGCTCCCGACTCCAACCAGGAGGCAGCACACCCCGCCGACCCGGCCGTTCTGGCTGAGGGTCCCGTCCCCAAGCCTGACCCTAACCCTGACCCCCTTCCCGCTCTCAACCCCAACCCTACCCCAACTCCCGACCCCTTCCCTGCTCTCAACCTCTCCCCAGCCCTCACCCCTCCCGTCCCCGTACCTTCTTCCCCCCACCCCGCTGCCTGTACATCCGCCGCCCCTGGCGTTATCTCTTTCCCCTTGAAGAGCCCCCAGGAGGCGGTCTTTGTCTTCAGCACTCCCAGCCCATTCAGGGCTGCTGTCTTCCCTCCGCCGCCGCCATCCCTCCCAGACCCTGTCCCAAAGGGCCGTAGGGTCGCCGCGGAGGCCGAGCTGGAGGACGACCCCCCCGAGGTGCCGTGTGAGGAGCTGCACATCTTTCTCTGGGACACGTGTGGTGCCCGGAACCGGGTGCAGCTCGCTCTGCAGCGCTGGGGGGACTTCCACCGTGTCCTCCGGGCCGTGAGGGCCACTCTGAAGGAGGGGAGAGGGACTGGATGGCAGGGCGCGGTAGCCTACCAACGGGCCCGCGGCTTCCGCGATGCCCTGATGGTCTACGGCGCAGGCCTGGGGCTGCTGCGGAGACCGACAAGGACCGCTAGTGCTCCCGCCCACCGGGATCCCCCCCAGCCCTCCTTGTAATGCCTTTTACCATCTGCACATTGAACACGAGGGGCTGCAGGACGGGTCTCCGCAGGAACCAGGTGCTCTCCTTCCTTCGGGAGGGGGGGTATTCTGTAGCGTTCCTGCAGGAGACCCACACGGACCCAGCCACCGAGGCCAGGTGGCGGCTGGAGTGGGGAGACGGGGTGCACCTTAGTCATCTATCCGCCCGCGCGGGCAGAGTGGCCACCCTGTTTGCCCCTGCCCTGCAGCCCGAGGTGCTGGGGATTGCCGAGGTCGTGCCGGGACGCCTGCTGCACCTCCGGGTCCGTGTGGAGGGGCTGGCGTTGAGTCTTGTCAACGTCTACGCCCCGAACGTGGGCCCGGAGCGGGTGCGGTTCTTCCAGCAGGCGGCTGCCTTCCTCGGCACGCTGGATCCGCAGGAATGCCTGGTCCTGGGCGGGGACTTTAACTCCACCCTCGAGGAGCGAGACCGCACGGGGACCGAGCAGTGCCTGGCCGCCGCGGATGTCCTCAGGGAGATTATCGACCATCACTCCCTGCTGGACGTCTGGCGCGACCACCACCCGGACGACGACGTTACCTTTACTTTTGTCCGGGTGGGGGAAGATCGGTCGCGCCACTCCCAGTTGGACCGTATCTACATCTCCCGGCACCACCTTGCGCGGGCCCACTCCTCCAGCGTCCGGCTGGCCCCGTTCTCGGATCACCATATGGTGACCGTGACAGCCTCTTTCAGTGCGGAGAGGCTGGGGCCGGCCTACTGGCATTTTAACAACAGCCGGCTGGAGGATGTGGGCTTCGTGGCGTCCTTCTGGGAGTTCTGGCTGGCCTGGCGGGGACAGAGGGGCGCCTTTCCCTTGGCGCTGCGATGGTGGGATGTGGGGAAGGTGCGCGCCTGGCTCTTCTGCCGTGACTACACTCAGGGGGCCAGCCGGCGGCGGGATGTGGGGATAGAGCAGCTGGAGCAGGAGGTTTTGGAGCTGGAGAGGCGATTGGCCACCAGCCCCGATGATCCGTCCCTCTGCAGAGCGTGCTGGGAGAAGCGGGAGGAGCTTAGAGCCCTCGAAGACCTTCGAGCCCGAGGTGCCTTTGTCCGGTCCCACATCCATCTCCTTCGGGAGATGGATCGCGGCTCCCGCTTCTTCTACGCCCTGGAGAAAAGAAGGGGGGCCCGGAAGCATGTCATCTGCCTTTTGGCTGCCAACGGCACCCCCCTCACGGACCCGGAGGAGATGCGTGGAAGGGCCAGGGCCTTCTACGCAGACCTTTTCTCTCCGGAGCCGACCGACGTCGCCGCCTGTAGGGTGCTCTGGAACGAACTCCCCACTGTCAGCGCGGGCGACCGGGACCGGCTGGAGAAACCTATCACTCTGGTCGAGTTCTCGGAAGCCCTCCGCCTCATGCCTACCAATAAATCCCCGGGCATGGACGGGCTGACCGCGGAGTTCTACCGCGTGTTTTGGGACGTCCTCGGCTCGGACCTCGCCGCCGTCTGGGCCGAGTCCAAGGATAGCGGAGTGCTCCCTCTGTCATGCAGGCGGGCAGTGCTCACCCTTGGACCAGGAGAAGGCGTTCGACCGGATGGACCACGGGTATCTCCTGGGCACCCTGCGGGCGTTCGGCTTCGGACCCCGTTTTGTGGGATTTCTCTGGGTGCTGTACGCCTCCGCAGAGTGCTTGGTCAAGCTCAACTGGACCCTGAACGAACCGGTCAGCTTCGGGCGTGGAGTACGCCAAGGCTGTCCGCTGTCCGGCCAGCTGTACGCTCTGGCCATTGAGCCCTTTCTCTGTCTCCTCCGCTGGAGGTTGACGGGCTTGGTGCTCCATGAGCCAGAGCTGAGGCTGGTGCTGTCAGTGTACGCCGATGACGTGCTCCTCGTGGTCCAGGACTCGGGCGACCTGGTGCGGTTGGAGGACTGCCTGGCTGTCTACTTCGCAGCCTCCTCTGCCCGGGTCAACTGGGCCAAGAGCTCTGCCCTGACGGTAGGGGCCGGGTGGCAGGCGAGCTCCCTCCCACCCACGCTTCAAGCCATTCGGTGGAGCGCGGGCCTGCTGCTCTATTTGGGCGTCTACTTCTCCGCCACCCATCCCTCCCCGGCGGAGAACTGGCAGGATTTGGAGGGCAGGGTGTCTGGGCAGCTGCGGAGATGGACAGGTCTGCTCCGGTGCCTCTTCCTCCGGGGGAGGGCACTAGTGATCAATCAGCTGGTCCTGTCCATGCTCTGGCACCGGCTCAACACCCTGGTCCCGACCCTGAGTTTCCTGGCCTACCTCCAGAAGACAGTTCTGGAGTTCTTTTGGCCAGGGCTGCACTGGGTCTCTTCAGGGATTCTGAGCCTTCCCCTGGAGGAGGGCAGGCAGGGCCTATGCTGCATCCACAGCCGGGTCCACACCTTCCGCCTCCAGGCCCTGCAGAGACTCCTCTATGGTGCAGGTAGCCTGGCATGGAGCCACTTGGCGCATGTCTTCCTCCGCCGCTTCCGAGGGCTCCAATACGACCGGCAGCTCTTCTTTCTCCACCCGAGAGGTCTTCCGCGAGACCTCTCCGAGCTGCCGGTCTTCTACCAGGATCTCCTCCGGACCTGGAGGCTCGTCTCGGCCTCCAGGCCCCTTGCGGTCACCAACGGGGAGGATCTCCTCGCGGAGCCCCTGCTACACAATCCCCAGCTACGTGTGCAGGTGGCGGAGGCCCCCTCGGTGTGACGGTTGTTGGTCCTGGCAAGAGTCACCAAGGTCGGAGACCTCCTGGACTATGCCCGGGGGGCCTGGGTGGACCCCTATGTGCTAGCTCAGCATATGGGGCTCTCCACCCCTCAAACCCCCCAACGTGTACTTCAGGAGGTGAGGGCAGCCTTGCCCCCTACTGCTTTGATGTACCTTGAACGGGTCTTGCAGGAGGGTACTCCCCGCCCCCCCCTCAGCCCTGGCCCTCTGGCGCTTACCATTGGGCCTCGACCCCGTGAACCTCCTCGGCCCCCCCATCCTCACGCCCCAAGCTGGCTGCTCAATCTGCAGCCGGTCCTCTTCCAGACCGCGCCTAGGAAACATCTGTATGCGCTCGTGCTCCACACCCTTCACTTCCTCGCCCTCGCGTCCCGCCTGGACACCAAGTGGCGGGACCTCTTACCACCCTTGGAGGGTGAGGACCCCTGGTGGGCCAGTCTGTATTCCACCTTGACCCCACGGCCTGCCGAGGACATCAGTTGGCGGCTCCTTCACGGAGCCGTGAGCACGGGCGTGTACCTGGCGTGGTTCACCTCCCACCCTGACACCTGCCCCTTCTGCGGCATGAGGGAGACCCTGGCGCACGTGTACCTGGAGTGCGCCAGGTTGCAGCCCCTCTTCCAGCTCCTCCAGAACCTCTTGTTGAGGTTCTGGCTGCACTTCTCCCCGCACCTGTTCATCCACTCACACCCCATCCGTGGCCCCACGAAGTCGCGTGACCTCCTCGTCAACCTCCTCCTAGCCCTGGCCAAACTAACCATCTACAAGTCCAGGGAGAGGAGGTTGGCAGGGGAGGCTCCCTGCGACTGTGGGGCCTATTTCTGTTCCCTTGTTAATTCACGTCTCCGGGCGGAGTTCCACTGGGCGGTGTCCGCTGGCTCCCTGGACACCTTCGAGGAGCAGTGGGCACTGTCCAGGGTTCTCTGCTCGGTGTCCCCCTCTGGTCTCCTACGTTTGATCCTGTGACCTTCACGCCCTTTTCTGTTTTATTCATTTGCTGTCCCCCGTAATTAGTTGAACCCAGGTCCAGTGATTCCCCCTCTAGGTTGGTAGGGGAACCTTTAGCAGTGGGTGGGCGCAAGCACGTCCCCTGGTGTTCAAATAGTAGGCAGAGGGATTTTAACCCTTTCGGGCCCTCATACCGGCCCAGGTATACTCTTTTGTAGCCATCCGGCCTGACTTTACCACAATGGGGATGAAGAATTATTACTGGGTCTGGCATAGCATCTGCTTGTCACTGTCTGGAAAGGGTGCTGTAGATTCTGTGATCGTCCGTTATAATGCTGCCATAGAACGAATGTACCATGTAACCCTATCAGGCCCACTTGGTTCCACACTACTCAGCCAATCAAACAGAAGCCACTGCCAAGGTAAAGTGGGACAGTGCTAGAATTTCCTGAGCTCATTAAGAACCATCATCTCTGACTTGTTAGAGTCTGCTGAATATTTCGATAATACTCCATGAGATCTTTACATTCATCTAAGAGGAGTCTTGTCTGTTGCTGCTCCTGGGAACTGGCAGATGGAGATTGTGCTGCAGTGCACGTGTGCATAGTTCTAACAAAGATAAGAAATTAACTACTTTGCTGCTGGAAGCTCCTTTGCCCAAAATACCAGCAGCACTAGTGAATCTGTCATATGAGCATCCCGACTCTGGCAGTGGTCTATAGCAGATGCTTCAGAGGAAAGCAAAACAGAATGGAAGTAAACTGCGTTTGGCCAGTTAAGAAATACTGTGATAGGAAGAGTTCCAGAGGGGTAGCTGTGTTAATCTGTTTTCAGCAAAACAATGAGAGTTCTGTGGCCCCTTAAAGACTAACAAATTTATTTGGGCATAAGCTTTTGTGGGCAGAAACCCACTTTGTCAGGTGGTTTCTGCCCACAAAAGCTTATGCCCGAATAAATGTGTTAGTCTTTAAGGGGCCACAGAACTCTTGTTGTTTTTGTGATAGGAAGGAGATTCTTCCTGACCCATGTGGTGCCACAAATGATATGTGACAGCTCCACAATTGGAAAGCATGTATATGTGAAAAAGGTGATTCATGAACTGTAGAAAAAGAGATTGTCAGATGGTAAAATCAAATTCCACTCCTACAATGTAAAGACCATCTGGCATGTGTGAGGCTATGGCAATGTGGATATCTTGCAGGGAATTCAACATTTGGAAAACATTTAGGAATTTAGGCTCAGATTCAAAAAGCAGCTCCAATACTTTGACATTGAAAACACAGAAGAGGAATGGCAGATGAGTACACCAACAGCACTATGCACATGCACACTGTATGGGAAAAATCTAACAGTGCAGAATCCAGAATACATTTTGTGAAGAGGACCCAACAGCCTAGCTTCTGCTTCTTGAAAATTTAAATATCCAGAGCATGTCTGTCTTCTTTCTCTTTTGTGCAAATCACCATTATTTCCCATTTAAAGCATTCATATCTTTTGACTAGGAAGTGGTGAGTGTTTGTCCTAGTATAAGTCATTGCCACTGCATAAACTTAGCCTTAAAACAATTAAAACTTTAAGACACTTGTATTACAGCACGTAAGTTCCTAAATCAAATTAAAAACACTCTTCATTGCTTCAAACTCAATACCAATTTGTTCCATAGTCCATGTTCTCCATCAGTACAATCTACACAAACTCACACTAATTAACTGCATAGCTTCTTTTAAATTTATAAAAGCAATAATTCTTTGTGATAGCTTTATACCTATTCCTGACTATCTCTGACTAGACTTTAATGACACAGTAACCATGGTTACAGTATATTACATATGCAACCAGAAAATGTGGAAATGTAAGTGTAAAGTAATTGTCTCTGGAAAATAAGGGGCTTTTTTTTTTTGGCATATACACATTAATTATGACATCAGATTAAATATTTCTCATGCCTGCATTCTTCATAAAAATAAAATCCTTAACAGCTAAAATGACTCTCACATTTGATCCAGTAGCAAATCGTTCCAATAGGAAAGCCATTTTCTGTGATGAAATATTTTAATTGGCAAAACCAGAATGGCATTTTGGTGGCTCTGTACTACAGTACATTGGAAATAATCCCTGGAATACATTCGCATTGGACTAGCTGTATGTCACAAAACTGATGCTGATTGGAAGGAAGTGGCAAACTCTCTCTCACAGGCAGAACTGGGAAGATAGTGAGCAAAACCTATGAACCTTTGTGAAATTCTGTTCAGGTCACCCAGAACTGTGCGCCACTCAGCAAGAGTTAGCTTTGCTGGAGGTCAGACTGTGTACCGGCTCCCTGCCATACCAGTCTGCCCATCTTACCAGCAAACTCCTTGCTATTCTGCTAGTATTTACCTTAAGTTGCAGGCAAAAATCAGTGAACCCCAGTTCCCCCAGAGACATGTCTCTACAGTGTCCAGTCCCTCTCACCAGATACTCACAGAAATGATTCAGTTCACTGCTTGCAAAGAGACAGTGCACACAACAGCTGTTTGGTTAGCTGAGGACTCACTTTATATTTCGGTATCACAGCACTGAGATAGGTTATAGTAAAACTAAGAATAAGTTTATTAAAGAACAGAGATTTAAGTGATAAGCAAGAGAAAAAGAGACAGGTAAGGTTACAAACAAAACAAAGTAAAACACACTTTCTAGTGTCTAAAGTTTAACAGATTACAGTCTTGGTCTCAGGCAATGTCTCACCTATAGACAATTCCCAGAGACTTCAGCCCGCAGGGTTGAAGGATCCACCTTTTGCAGATTCTAAGAGCTCTGGCCTCTTTTGTCCCTTAAGTGATGAATAACTAGAATTTCTTTTATGCTCCCTTTTCCAAAGTCCATGGTCTTTGTCTCAAGGGCCAGAAAGATTTCCTGGGGGTGCAGACTCGGATCCACGGCGAGCTCATGAAGGTCTTTCCTCCTGCCTTGTTAGCTTGATTGCTTTCTTTATCTTATACTGAATTGTACTTTCATTGTCCTCTGTCTGTAAACCAGCCAGGCAGAAAAGTGACTCCACATTCCTTTGTCTAGAGGAGGCTGGGTTTATGCACTGCCTCCCAAACACATGTTAAGAACATATTTCCAGAAAATACATATATAATTCTTGGAAAAATGATTTTCAGAACCAGCCTGTCAACAGTCTACATATAATACCTTACATGACACCTTTTAGATGCATATTATGACAACAGTGTGTTGTGAGTAGCAAGTGTGTCAGGTCTGATATGCGTTACAGAAGCCTTTGTTCAAGAAGTGTTCAAGGAAAAAGTGTTCAAGGAAAAAGAGTTTTGGGCCTGCAGCCAAATCTCATTCCTTGCTGAAACAAAACTTGTTTTGGATAAAATGAAAGCATCTGATTTCTTGCTTTTCCCAGTCAGTTTGTCCAAAGAGTTTTCAATAGCAGATTGTCAAGTTCTATATATCTAAGGTGATTCTATGGGCCTCATTAGTGGAGTACTTGAGCACCTATATTTATCCCCACAACACCTATGGGAAGAGGGAAACTACTATTATCCCCATTTTACAGATTGGGAACTGATGCTAAGTGAACTTTCCAAGGTCACACAGGAAGTCTGGTGGAGCAGGCTTGACTTGAGTTTATTCGGTCAGCTTGAACTCAAGTCTTGGCTGGTGCCCTAACAATCTACCCTTTTTAGGTTGGCCTGTTATGCAAGCTTTGGCCAGAGTTTCCAGGTGATGAAGATGAAGCTGGGGATGCCCATAATGGGTGTCATGGCATGCTCTACTCACCTCCTTCTGGCCACATCTGGGGATTAGCTCTGCCAGGCCGATGCTTTCTGCAGCTGTACTCTGCCATTCTCTCAGTCTTGCACTCTTGGGATTCAAGTGTTCCCGCTTCATGTCTTTGCTCTCTAGGCAGGTCACTGTGGTTTTCCCTTGCTGGGGAAATTATGTGCATCAAAGTTTCTCTGGACTCACTGCCCCTTAAAGGTGCCACTTCCCCAGTGGCTGGCTGGGAAACCTGGGCCCACCCTCTAAACTGGATTCCAGCCCAGGGACCCTACAACAAGCAGTCAACATCTGCACAGTCCTATCCCTTACTGCTGTATCCCTGGACTACTTCCTACCTTGCCTTCTCTCACCTTAGTCATGACTCTCTCTCTGCAACACCCCTTCTATTCTCAGCTCCTGGGTTTTATACAACCCCTCCTGATCCTGTTCAGTGGAGCCTCATGTCTAATTAATTCTTGCTCCCTGGCTCATCCTTCTGGTGCAGCCTACGCAGTTAATTGGCCAACTAACCACCTTAACCCCTTCAGGCATTGTACACGGTGGACATTCCAATCACAAAGGCTCTGCTAACTTTTCTTGCAGCGATATGACCAACGGCAGTAATAGCGTGATAAGTAATGATACATATCCAAAGTGAATAAAATTGTGAAGCAACACACAGGCTACAACTTTTTTTTCTTGAAACATTTGATAACTTTGAATAGAAACTTTTTTATCAGTCCATTTGTGAAAAGTCTGTGCAAAGAAAAGGTGAAATTCACTGATGAACATTCATTACAAATAGTTCAGCCTGCAAACAATCCCCTAATCAGCTGGGTATTGAAAGATGCTCTAGAGCAGGGGTGGGCAAACTTTTTGACTCACGGGCCACAATGCGTTCTAAAATTTGACAGAGGGGCCGGGCAAGGATCAGATGAATGGAGTGTATTAAATACACATTTATGTTCACAGCACCCAACACACTGCACCCCAGCAGCCAGCACTTCAGACCACTCTCCGCCGTGAAATTGACTCGCCCTTGTCAATTTCGGCGGTGGAGCTGGAGAGTGGGGCTCACAGCGGCGGTCCGGATTAAAAAGCATGAAGGGCCGTATATGGCCCGCGGGCCGTACTTTGGACATGCCTGCAATAGGGGAAGAATTTTTGCTCTGGTCCCCTAGTCACTAGGGGAGCCGCATTCCGGAGCCGTGGCTTACCGCGGCTGAAGAGCCGCATGCGGCTCCGGAGCCGCAGGTTGCCAATCCCTGCTCTAGAGCTTCAAATATTTACCTCTCACCATCCCAGGCACAGCCTAGCGAGGGCAGCACAAAGAGGCTGCTGACAGGGGAGGGGAGATTAACCTTATAGAATAAAATGAATGGAACGTGTCGGTGAAATCCTTTTTGGATCAAACTAGCTTTCTACAAAGTCATCAGCACCTCTGAGAGCAAGGATTCCCATTAGATAGCTGCAGTAAGAGTATTGGGGCTGCAGTCTGGTCCTTGTGTCTCCTTCATCCTCAGTGCAAAAGCAGAAATGAAGGATACAGCTATTTTTATTCCAAATACAAACCTACAGCAAGTCTAACTAAAGAAAATGTACTGGGTTTCTTTTTTGGATTATGATTATTTTCTTTGGAATACAGTCAAGATTCATAGATTCCAGGCCAGAATGGACTCTTATGTTAATCTAGTCTAACCTCCTGTATGACACAGACCATAGAATTTCCCTCAGAGTATGGATCTTTTTGTGAAATACTAATCTTCATTAACAAATTGTCAGTGATGGAGAATCCACTACGACCATTGGTAAATTTTTCTAATGATTAACTTTTTAAAAATGTACACTTTATTTTCCATCTGGATTTTAACTTTCAGCCGTTGAATTGTGTTATACCTTTCTCTGCAAAATTGAAGAGCCCATTATTAAATATTTGTTCCCATACAAGTACTCATAGACTATAATCAAATCACCATTTAACCTTCTCATTGTTAAGCAAAATAGATTGAGTTCCTTGTGTCTCTCACTATCAGGCATATTTTCTAATCCTTTTGTCAGTGTCATGGCTCTTCTCTGAACCTTCTCCAATTTTTCAACATCCTTCTTGAACTATGGCTACCAGAACAGGACACAATATTCCAGCAGCAGTCACACCAGTGCCAAATACAGAGGTAAAATAATCTTTCTATTCGTATTCAAGATTCTATTATTTATGTGTCCATGGATTGCATTAGCCTTTTTGGCCACAGTTTTGCGTTGGGAGCTCATGTTCATCTGTTCATCCACCAAGTCTTTTTCAGAGTCACTGTTTCCAAGGTTAGAATCCCCCATCCTATAAGTATGGCCTACATTCTTTGTTCCTAGATGTATACATTTATGTTTAGCCATATTAAAATGCATATTGCTTGTTTGCACCCAGCTTACCAAGCGAACCAGATCACTCTATATCAGTGACCTGTCCTCTGCATCATTTATCAGTCTCCCAGTTTTAGTGTCATCTGCAAACATTATTGGTGATGATGTTACGTTTTCTTCCAGGTCATTAATCAAAATGTTAAATAGTGTAGGGCCAAGAACTGATCCCTGTGTGACCCCACTAGAAACACACCTATTAGATGATGATTCCCCATTTACAATTGCATTTTGAGACCTATCAGTTAGCCAGCTTTTAAACCATTTAATGTGTGCTAAGTTAATTTTCTATCATTTTGGTTTTTTTAACCAAAATGTCATGCAGTGCCAACTCAAATACCTTACCAAAGTCCATTACATCAACACTTCTACCTTTATCCACCAAATTTGTAATCTCATCAAATAAAGGTATCAAGTTAGTTTGACATGATCTATTTTCCATTAAGCCATATTGACTGGCATTACTTATATTACCTTCCTTTAGTTCTTTATTAATCAACTGGGAAAACACAGCTGCATGCCTCCTATGATATTCCATAGAAAAGCCTCACAGATAGAGGTACCTGAGTGAGTGTTCCAGCCAAGTGCAGGATGGGAACCATCTATTGATCTGTTGTGAAGAAATGTCAGGTGTGTGTTTGTTTTGGTATTAAAAAGAGACTTTGGTGTCTATTTTAAGTGGGGATGGAATGCTCCACTCCTGTTCCTCAGCTTTCATTGCACTGCACATTGGATTGACTATTACAGAGAAACTCCTATCAATGAGAGTTTGCAAACTAAAATGACGTGCTAAATATATGTATACAATACTACTCTTTTCTTGAGCTGCTAAGCTACGTCTGCCTACAATGGGAAATTGAAGAGCTGGAGATTTTTGTCATAGCTGGATTCTTTTCCCACAGAGACAAGTTTTGCTGTGCCAATTGAAAAGAAAAGACCCATCTCTCTCCCCACTGTGTTCTATTCAGTGTTACTTTCCCAGTTAGCATCTGAGACAGTGCAGCACCATCTGGATGTCCTAAGATTTTGCAGGCAGTCCTGGGAAATCTCTCAGGCCAAAATTCTGGGACCAATTATCCTGTCAATAGGATCTGTATGTGTGTAACTGACAAGTCAATTGGGACTTGCTGAGTGTAAGCTGATTTAGTCTTAATTTCTGTCTCGGCCTTTCTATCTGCTCCGTGTCTATCTGTTAACGTGCTCAGACTTTTCTGGAATGCGATTATATCATCTGGTGCACGGGATGCAGGCTGCAAAACTTACCATCCCAAAAGTCTGAGTTAAACCCCAAATGACTACCATGCAGTGAGGGAGACCGTAACCTGGTGCATATGACTTGCACAACTTCTGGGGCATATTGTAGAAAAAATGGGGATGGCCTTCCTAATTGAAGGCATGGTCAGGCCCAAATTCTTAGCTTAGTACGATGCCTTCCCAGAGCAATGTGAAAAAGGAGCATTCTCACTGACTGACACAATGCTACGTTGGTTAGCAGGATACTTTTGTGGAAATCTTATATTGTGATTCACAAGCATTTCCTAGTGTTGACATATGGTTGCATGGGAGGCAGAATGAGAGCCAGAGCAGACACAGAAGGAAAAGAGACTATAACAAAGCATACAAACAAGAACAGAGAAATACAGGAGAGGCCGAAGTGAACTAAAACTAGAAGAAAGAAAAACCCAAAACAAAATAGGAAGTGAACAAGTACCGAATGTACGAAACATAGCTGGAATAGTATCAGATCATCATTCTTATAGACAGGTATCTTCTGCTTGTCAGGAACAGAGAATATTCTCTTTTGAAATTGACTGAGCTCACTTTAATTGTACATTAAGCTACTGACAAGGTGACCTATGTGGAACCAGAATACACAATTATTTTTCATTTTTTCTTAATTAAAGTAAAATGACATTCCATTTATATTCTGTTTTCCCCCATTAACACTTAAGAAAAAAATTGTCTAAATGAATGGACCTTTTAGTCCTTGACTGGATCGTCCCTTCCGTAATAAGGTAGCTTGCCCTTCAGTAGATTAAGAGTTGACTAATTAGGAGCCCCAGATGTGGAAGTATGCACAGCCCTCATTAGTAGAATCAGGGCTGAGGAGTTTAGTGCTGGTTCACCTACAATGGACTGTGCTAGCTAGTTATGCATTGTCTGGAATAGGAAAGCTGCATTTTTAGTTAATGGGTAGCACTGGCAATTTCTTGATTCAAATATTAATACTTTATATTTCTGTGGGGCTGCATTGCCATTTGGTCTAACTACCCTCATGGAATAGGCAGTAGGGATTTGCTCCCAAGTTCTGTGTGCACCTAAAGCTCCCATTGAACTTCTTCTGATTATGCAAAGCTTATAGGATTGGGACCTAAAATGAGAGAGGTTTTTTAGACTGTAAACTTTGGGGGGATTTCCTACCACATGTTTTTATGATGCCCAGAACAATGGGCCCCCTATCCTTAACTGGGGCCTCAGGGCATTACCACAGCATGAATGAATGAATGAATGAATAAAAATAAAACATAGACTGACCTTTACATATTTTCTCATGCGAAAATATTGTCTTTAGGATACTTTCTGTTTGCTGGTTGCCTTTCTAACTCATTTTTCAGACTAGATGTGTAAATTCGGGATCGTTCTAGTGGACTCATTGCTCTAGATATGCCACAGGCATAATAGATACTGCCAAGATTATAAAAAATGGACCCCCCAAATCCATATCTAGGCACCTAAGTAAAGACCCTGATCCTGCAGCTGCCTTCATGTGTGTGGGCCCCTGTAACTGCTCAGAGCTCCATTGACTTCAGTGGGGGCAGGGGTCTGCTTGACAGCATGTGACAGGATCATGGCTGGTTTTCAAAAGTGCTGAGCACCCAGCAACTGCCATGGACTTTGATGTGAGCTGCGGGGTGCTCAACATGCTTGACAATCAGGCCACTTTTTTGGGTGCAAGATTTTTTGAAAATCTTGGCCAGTGAGTGTTAAGGTTACCGACTGCAGTGTTCTCCTTCGAGTGGTTGCTCATATGCATTCCACTTAGGTGTGCACGCCTCTCGTGCACGGCCAATCGGAGAACTTTTACTAGCAGCCCCTGCAGGGGCCGGTCCAGCGACCCCGTAGTGTCGCCGCCCTGCGGCGGCTCAACGGTCGCTGCCGGCCCCTCCCTCTTCAGTCTCTTCTTTCCGCCCGTGACGGTCGGTCGGGAACTAACCCCTGCTCTTCTCAGGTTTTTGTTTCACCTTAAAAAGTGAGTATTTAGTTAGTAGTTCGCCTCGAACTAAGTTAGTTTTACAGTTAGAAAGGGTTTTTTATAGTTAGTTAGAGAGCCTGCGGGCTCAGACGCCCGCGGCCATGCCCGGCGCGTCCGGCTTCAAGCCATGCGCTAACTGCGGGAAGGTTTTCCCAGCTAGCGACCCCCGCAACAGTTGTTTGCGGTGTCTGGGGGAAGAACATCGGCGAGACCGATGTAAAATCTGTAAGTCCTTCAAGCCTCGGACACAAAAGGACCGAGAGGTGAGGCTGAAGGCGTTCCTCATGGAGACCGCGCTTAGCCCGGCGTCCGAGCCCACGCGGTCCACCTCGGCACCGAGCGTATCCTCGGTGCAGAGCGCACCTCCGGCACCGGGGGTCACGGTGCCGAAGAAGAAAAAGAAAAAGCGGCACCCGCCTGTGGAGAGCTCCCCCACACCGCAGGAGCGGCCGGGGTCGAGCACAGAGGTGCGCTCCCTGGACCGACCCCCGACCCCAGTACCGGGTCCGGCTCCAACCAAGGAGGTCTCTCCGACTCGCGTGAGCGAGGGACCTGCCTTGTAGACTCCGTCGACGCCGGAGGCTTACGAGGTGGCACGAGTCCTGATGACCTTGCCCACGCCTCCGGCACCCTCTCGCATGAGGGTCCCAGAGTCTGCTTCCCGGGGCAAACCCGCACCGGGTGTCCCCGAAGGGTGGGCGACATCGGCACCGGTCGTCCAGCCGCCCATCATGGCCATCACCCGGCTCCGAAGGTCCGAGCCCAGAGACTCTTCCCCTTCGTCGCCGGAGGGCTCACGTCGGCGTTCCCGCCGCCGCTTCAGCTCGGGTTCCAGCTCGAGCCCGACACCGAGCCGGGGCGCTCGGCACCGCTCCCCGGCACCGAAGAAAAGACGACGGAGATCCTCCCGGCGCAGATCATCTTCATCCTCGGCATCGTCCCGTAGGCGAGGCAGGCGTCGTCGCTCCCACGACCCCTCTTCGGCCGAGTCGCGGAGCACCTCCTCTCGGCACCGCCGACGCCTCCCCCGCACCCCTGGCTCGGGATCCCGGACCCACCGCCGGTACCGCAGCCGGCACCGCAGACCCCGGCACCGCAGCCGGTACCGCAGCTGGCACCGCAGACCCCGGTGCCGCAGGTACCTCTCCCCGCGGTACCGACACCGCCGGCAGCAGCGCCGGAATTGCCCTCGGCACCGGCGCCGCCTCTGAGCTGGCCCCAGGGACCCTGGCAGTGGCCAATGTGGGCCCAATGGGCGGCTCAGATGGGGCAGGGAACTATGCCGGCCCCTGCCTCGGTCACCCACTCAATACAGGCACCCTCAGTGCAAGAAGGTGACCAATCCCTCTCCTCACAAGAGGAGGACCCTGGGGAGGGCCCTTCCACAGGACCCCGCCACCCCTCGTACTCCTCATCCCCAGACGAGGCGGTCATAAGGGACCAAGGGGCCCCACTCATTGATTTTAAGGCCCACCAAGAACTCCTGAAGCGGGTGGCCGCGAACCTGGACTTACAGGTCAAGGTTCTGGAGGAAGAGGTGGACCCCCTCTTCGGCCGGGTGGACACCCAAGGCCCTTCTAGAGTTGCCCTCCCCATCCACGACAGGGTCCTACGCCTGGCCACGGCCGTATGGCAGACCCCTGCCTCGGTCGCCCCCACCTCTAAGGGCGCCGAGAAGAAGTATTATGTGCCAGCCGAGGGGCACGAATACTTATATGCGCACCCTGCCGCTGGCACCCTAGTGGTAGAGGCTGCCAATCAAAAGGACAGGCAGGGTGCACAGAGCGCCACCCCAAAGAACAAGGAAAGTAGGAAACTAGACCTTTACGGCAGGAAGGTCTACTCCACAGGGGCGCTCCAGCTCAGGGTAGCCAACCACCAGGCTCTCCTGGGCAAGTACAATCTGAACCTATGGGACTCCCTGAAAAGGTTCTCAGAGTCCTTGCCGCCAGACCAGGCCGCCGATTTTGCCATGGTCTTAGAGGAAGGGGTGACAGTGGCCAGTGCAGCCTTACAATCTGCCTCTGACGCTGCAGACTCTGCCAGCAGGGCTATGGCCTCCGCTGTCGCTATGCGGCGGGCAGCGTGGCTGCAGTCGACTGAACTGTCCCAAGAGGTGCAGCACTCCATACAAGACCTGCCGTTCAATGGAGCTGCCCTCTTCTCAGAAAAGACAGACGAGAAGCTGCACACCATAAAGGACTCAAGGACCACGCTACGCTCCTTGGGCCTTTACACACCCCAGGCGGCAAGGCTGCAGACGCGCCAACAGCCACACCAAACCACTCAGCGGCAACAGCAACAGGCTAGGCCGCAGCCTAGACCCTACCCCCCCCCCAGGGGTAGGGACAGAAACAGGGGCGCGGGGCGGCGCGA
Source organism: Mesoclemmys tuberculata (assembly GCA_007922155.1). Classification (NCBI taxonomy): domain Eukaryota; kingdom Metazoa; phylum Chordata; order Testudines; family Chelidae; genus Mesoclemmys; species Mesoclemmys tuberculata. The sequence continues at coordinate 109,253,020 of ML675601.1, read as the reverse complement.
CCAGACCGCGACCCCCTTGTCCTCCTTCAAAGGCCCCTCCCGGGGACCTAAGGGCAAAAGACAATTTTGACATTGTGTCCAAGGGTGGTTTCCTTCCCTGTTCCTTGGGCCACCCCCCGCCTTTCCGGGACAGGCTAAAACCGTACCTCAGCCTGTGGCGGGAGATTACATCGGACCAATGGGTCCTCAGCACCATCCGCTGGGGCTATGCCCTCCAACTGCAAACTACCCCCCCACTCCCCCCCCGTCCCTTTTCAGGGACCCCTCTCACGAGCACGTACTCCGCCAGGAGGTTCTCACCCTACTTCTCAAAGGCGCGATAGAAGTGGTTCCACCACTCGAGGTGGGGAGGGGATTCTACTCCAGGTATTTCCTTGTCCCCAAGGCAAAAGGAGGCCTCAGACCCATACTAGACCTGCGCAGATTCAACAGGTGCATAGAAAAGCGGAAATTCCGCATGGTCTCCCTAGCATCCATCATCCCAATATTGAACCCAGGGGACTGGTTCGCCGCCCTAGATCTGAAGGATGCGTACTTCCACGTCTCCATCCTTCCCGCCCACAGAAAATTCCTAAGGTTTACGGTAGCTGGTGGCCACTACCAGTTCACGGTCCTTCCCTTTGGCCTGGCCTCGTCCCCCAGGGTGTTCACAAAGTGCATGGCAGTGGTGGCTGCCTCCCTGAGGCGCAAGGGAGTCCAGATCTTCCCATACCTGGACGATTGGCTAATAAGGGGCAAGACCAAGTCGCAGGTACGCGAGGCGGTCTCTCTCGCCCAAACTACCTGCCATACCCTGGGACTGCTCATAAATGAGCAGAAGTCAACTCTATACCTGGTACAGGTCATAGAGTTCATAGGGGCCCGCCTGGACTCGATATGAGCAAAAGCCTCCCTCCCACACTCGAGGTTCGAGGCCATGTCAGCGATAATATCGCAGCTCCAAGGGTGCCCCACGACAACAGCCAGGCAGTGCCTACGGCTGCTAGGCCACATGGCCTCCTGCACCTATGTAGTGGAGCTGGCCCGCCTCAGGCTCAGGCCCCTCCAGAGCTGGTTAAAGAAAGTGTACATGCCCAACAGGCATGCCCTGAACAGGGTGGTAACAGTCCCCCCTGCGGTTCTGGGTTCGTTGAACTGGTGGCTGGACCCCAGAATCGTGTTGAAGGGAATTCCCTTCAAGACCCCCACCCCCTCGGTCACCCTGATCACGGACGCTTCAGACCGGGGATGGGGAGCCCATATCACTGGTGGTCTGACCACTCAGGGCCTCTGGTCCCGGAGGGAAACTGCCCTACATATCAATGTAAAGGAACTAAGGGCAGTAAGACTGGCTTGCAAAGTGTTTCGCCACGCTTTATTCGGGAAAATGGTTCAGGTGTTGACAGACAATACCACTGCGATGTACTACATCAACAAACAGGGGGGCGCGCACTCCTCGCTACTGTGTCAAGAGGCGCTTCGACTTTGGGACCTAGCAGTGAGACGCAACTTCTGTTTAACCGCCTCTCACCTCCCGGGGGTCAGGAACGACGAGGCAGATCGCCTCAGCAGGTCGTTTCTCCCCCAACACGACTGGTCTCTTCACCCGGAGGTGGTCGACATGATCTTCCGCGAGTGGGGTGTTCCCCATCTGGATCTGTTCGCATCAGCCTGGAACGCGAAGTGCCCCAGGTTCTGCTCGCTCAGGGGTCGTGAGCCGGGCTCCGTCTCCGACGCGTTCCTGATCGACTGGACGGGGGGCCTCCTATATGTGTTCCCCCCCCCTCCCGCTCCTACCCAGGGTCCTCTTGAAAATCAAGGGGGACGGAGCGGACATCATCCTGATCGCCCCATCGTGGCCGAGACAGTATTGGTTTTGCCTGCTCCAGGACCTGTCGGTTGCTCCCCCGATCGAGATACCGAAGAGACCGGACCTTCTCTCTCAGGACAACGGTCGCCTACTGCACCCCAACCTGGAATCCCTACACCTGACGGCCTGGAGGCTCTCTGGCTAACGGAGGAGGAGAGAACCTGCTCGGAGCAGGTCCAACGTGTGCTCCTGGGAAGCAGGAGGCCCTCCACCCAGAGTGCATACAAGGCCAAGTGGAGGAGGTTCACCTGCTGGTCGGAATCGCGGGGCATAACCCCCGGTACGTCTTCCGTGCAGGCGGTCCTGGACTACCTGCTGCAGCTCAAACAACAAGGGCTGGCGCTGGCTTCCCTAAGGGTCCACTTGGCAGCCATTTCGGCGTTCCACCAGCCGGTGGACGGGAGGTCTCTTTTCTCACACCCCATGTCGGTGAGGTTCCTCAGGGGAATCGAGAGGCTGTACCCGCAGGTCCGTGACCCGGTGCCTCCCTGGGACCTGAACCTAGTCCTTGACAGACTGACGGGGCCCCCCTTTGAGCCCTTGGCCACTTGCCCCCTAAGGGTCTTGTCTTGGAAAGTAGCCTTCCTTGTGGCCATCACCTCAGCCAGGAGGGTATCCGAGCTGAGGGCCCTGACCTCGGAACGCCCCTATACGGTGTTCTTCCGGGATAAGGTACAACTTAGGCCTCACCCAGCTTTTCTACCTAAAGTAGTCTCCAGGTTTCATTGTAACCAAGATATTTTCCTCCCTGTGTTTTTTCCAAAACCGCACGGGTCCGAGGACGAAAGGAGGCTACACACCCTCGACGTGAGGAGGGGTCTGGCGTTCTACCTCGATAGAACCAAGCCGCTCCGCAAGACCACTCAACTCTTCGTCGCGGTGGCAGAGAGAATGAGAGGCTCCCCAGTGTCATCACAGGGCATCGCCAAGTGGATCACCGCCTGCATCCGGCTGTGCTACGAGAGTGCGGGTGTCCAGCTTCCCGGACCGGTGACAGCACACTTGACAAGGGCCCAGGCCGCGTCGGCGGCCTTCCTGGAGAGGGTTCCCCTGGAAGACATCTGCAAGGCTGCCACTTGGTCGTCCGTGCACACCTTTGCCACGCACTACGCTATCGTCCAGCAGGCCAGAGACGATGCACGCGTGGGCAGGGCAGTGCTGGGAACAGCCCGTCGATGACTCCTACCCGCCTCCAGGTAAGGCTTGTTATTCACCTAAGTGGAATGCATATGAGCAACCACTCGAAGGAGAAAACATAGTTACTTACCAGTAACTGTTGTTCTTCGAGATGTGTTGCTCATATCCATTCCACACCCACCCTCCGTCCCCGCTGTCGGAGTCGGCAGAAAGAAGGGACTGAAGAGGGAGGGGCCGGCAGCGACCGTTGAGCCGCCGCAGGGCGGCGACACTACGGGGTCGCTGGACCGGCCCCTGCAGGGGCTGCTAGTAAAAGTTCTCCGATTGGCCGTGCACGAGAGGCGCGCACACCTAAGTGGAATGGATATGAGCAACACATCTCGAAGAACAACAGTTACTGGTAAGTAACTATGTTTTTTCCTCCACCTAGCAACTTTGCATTCATAATAGAGTGGGTAATTCTTCTGGAGAAATGTGTGATATGAAACGGAATGAGAGAAGAATGAATGAGCAGTTCAGATGTGATGAGCTCCGGAAGAGCTTTGTGGCACAGTACTGAACAATACCTATCCATCGGAGTCACTGTTGGAAAAATACTTGAACAAGCTAAGTTCTTCTAACAAATACTGCATAATTTAGAAATAATGTTTTGTGGTCTAGATTGTTTGCATAGCTCTGATAAAAAGGAGTAAATATTACAAATAAAAAAGAAGGTAACTGAAACTCTTCAGGACTAATGGAAAATATTCCAACAACTGATGGAGGACAAGCAAAACAATTCACATACTGAAAAAAGGGTTTCCATTTTATTAAATCGGACGAGAAATGGGTATTGAAATAATATGCAGTTAAAAAGGGCTTAATATTGGCTTTAATGTGTAATATTCAAGGGCAGACAAATAGCAATTACTAATATTTACATAATGTAGACAATTCAGGATTTTTTGATCAACTACTTAGGCTACTAGCAACATTGGTTAATAATGGGAAGTAATTTCAGTCTGATAATTCATCTCCTCCTTGGCAAATCAATACTAAAAGTATTTCTAATGCTTCGCTGAGAAAAAAATAGTCTAAGACACAAACTTGTATAAATCAAAATTGTCTTAACATCTGGAGTTTATAACTTCAGTGGAGTTACATCAGTGATAGATTTGCCCAGTAAGGGAAAACTGCAGTCCTACCTCAACCATGTCACTAATGAAGAGGTTCATAACATCATCACCCAATGTGCTGGGTCATCTGAAGATCTCCTGGTGACCATGAAGGAGTGCAAGCTGAAGTGGTATGGCCATGTACCAAGATCATCTGGCCTATCTCAGATCATTCTACAAGAGACAGTACAGGAGAAGAGAAGAGGCAGACAGAAGAAGAGATGGACTGACAACATGAAAGAGTGGACAGGAATGGACTTTGTGGAGACTCAGGCACTGACACACAATTGTCAGGGATGGAGACAATTGGTTGATCATTCATCAGTGATGGTGCCCCAGTGACCAGTGTGGTTATGGGAGTGACAGCAATAGTAATGCTCAGGGGAGATATAGTCCAGCTGGAAGATTAGGAACTAGTTAAAAGATTTTAAGTAGGGCTCGTCAAAAAATGTCCATCAAAACTATTTTTTGACAGAAAATTGGGGGTTGACTAAATTATTATTTGTAAACTGTGTCTGCTTTCTGTGGAAAATTTTGACTTTTCATCTAAAACCTGAAAAATTTAGATTCAGAAATGCCAGCACAGTGGCTCATGGCAGTTTCAGTTTTTGTTGCCTATTCTCCTCCATGGGCTGTGTTTTCCAGCCAGACTGATGCACCATGCCCAGGGTCTCCCATGATGCTGAGCCACTCCAATGTAAGAGGAAAGACTGTGGTGCTCAGGGGATATATAGTCCAGCCACGGACCCTGGCCCATACAGGGGAATAGGGGTTTAAAGCACCTGAACCACAGCTCCTTTGAGTCAACATGGTGGTATTTCTGAATCTAAATTTCTTAGCTTTAAACTGAAATTTGGGGGCTGAAATTTTTGGGGCCAAAATTTTTCAGCTTTCAGGGGGGGTTTTTTGGCCAAAAAAAAAAAGAATTTTCCTTGGGGATGGGAAGCCTTTTTCTGACTAGCTCTACTTAGACGAACTATTTGTTCTGAGTTAAATGAAAGATCTATTGATACAGTTATAGAAGCTCGGGATCTGGAGATGCCCCTACTGAGGCATGTTCAGTATTGCCAACTCCTGTGAATTTGTCACATGTAATACAAATATTTGGCCCTGCCAGATCTAATCTCCTCACAGAGAGAGACACTCCAGCCTTCCTGTAATTTTTTTCAGACTGCCTAGAGGAAAACCCCTCTCATTGGCTGCCTTCCCCACTTCCTTACTTCCTCGGGAAGAGCAGCCAATCCACAGCTGCTGTAGGAGGCAGGCAGCATTCTCTCTTCTCCCTCCCATTAGGGGGAGGGAAAAAAAGGAGTTTTTGGATGGGGAGAGGAGAAAGAGCGGAATCATCAGCTCCTCCTTCCTCATGCTGCAACATCAGGCCTTGCGGGGAGAGGTGGCCAGAGATATAACACTCCTGTTGGACTATGCTCCCCCCAGGCCAGGGAAAGGGTGACGAATCTCTTCAGCTGCAGGAGGAGCAGAGGTGTGCTCGGGAGGAAGGGGCCAATGTGGGGCTGGGAAGGAAATTGTTGTGTGGCTGGGTAGGTGATGTTGCTATAGGACTGGGGCAGAGGTGAGGGTCATAAAATTAATTGCTGTAAGGGTGTGGTGGCCTAACTCACTGTTAACTGGCAAGACTTATTTTCAAACTCACACTGAGGGCAAGCAGAAGGAGTTCAAAACCCAGAGGGAGCTCAGAAACGTTACTTATTTCATGTATTTTTTTACAGTTCTCATGATTTTGGGGCCAATCATTATTTTGGGAGTTCTGATTCCTGATTTTTGAGCTCCAGGGTTTGAATGTGCAATATCACACAAATGTAGCTGACACTGATGAAGAAAATGGTACCAGAAATGGCAATTAAAGATAAAACTGGATGGCTCAGGGGCATAGGCCTTTCACCACCAGGTGCCAGTTCTTCAAGAGTTCAGCCTTCAACAGCCGCCATTGGGAGCTGCTGTGTTTCACGGTTCGGGGCAATTTCACCTCTATTCCCCCTCTGTGGTCCACAAACAGCACCTGCTCTAGGCTCCTGGCTCCTCAGATATTACTTCTCTTGAGGAGAGACCCATGTCTCTCTCCCTCCTGCCTTGGTCTTTTCTCAGGCTGCACAGTTCCCTGCTTACACTGTGATAGTCCCAGCAAGCCAGACTGCTCAAACGGGCCAGCATCTGCACTTTTTTTTTCTTCAAAGGCTATAAACAGTGTAATTTGCATGAGTTACTACTACCACACAGCTCTTTCTAAGCAAGCAAATTTATTCTTAAGGTGAAAACATTACACGGGAAATATATTAAAACAATAAAAGAAACTTCACACATATTAATATATTTTATTAAAGGTAATGTTAAAAGTACAAACAATTCACAGAGTTTACACAAAAAGTCGCTGGTATAGCTTACAGATTATTGACGAGGGCAGAGTTTGGTTAGAAGTTTTAACAAGTGCAAGGAATACATATTCTGCAGTAACCCGGATACAGGAATCGAGGGTTTGATTTGAAACAACAAAAAAGTGATCAGTAATTCAGGAACATCACTTATTACAGGGGTTACATAGGATGCGGTTAATGGGGAGTAGCTATGTCCATAATAGTGGATTGTCTGTCATAGAGTCAGTGATGTGGTGTAGATAGTCCTTTAATCTACAAATTCCTGTTGGTGGAGAGGAAGGTCTTTCAGTCTTCCTGATGCTGATTCACGGTGGCGCACCAGCTTACTCATCCCAGTACTGTCTGTGCCTGGTGAAGTGTTTGATGTAAATATCTCTCAACCACTGATGGTGTCAGACACCAGGAGGCACTGCATCAGCTGGGCATAGCACTGACCAACACCACAAGCCCACAGCACACACTCGTTGCAGGGATCCCAAGTGCCCAGAGCTCCGACAATCAGGGCGTGGGTCTGAATCTTATAGCCCTTTGCTGTCAGGATGTTGGCCAGGGGCACGTACCAGAGATGACCCCCCAAACTCCAACAAGGGCTCTGGTAAGAGGCAGTCATTCAAACCCCACCAAGTACAGATTCTGTGGTTACAACTTCTTAACAGCGTAAGCTCACAACCAAGCACACCCATGAATTGGTTAGCCTTTCTTTTATGCAGTTTGAGCCTTTGATCTTCAGATTCCAAGAAGGTAATCAGCAGACAATGGTTCCCTCCCAAGAGTGGAGCTTCAAAAGGCTGGGGTTTTTTGTGTAACTGAGTTAGGAAATTTGCATTTACCTCCTCCTAGGGATTCCCCAGGCAAACTACTGCACACAGTTTGTCCCAAAAGTCCATTCTTGCCTGCCACATTGTTCAGTCTGGTCTTTTGAAATTCATAACACTTTCCAAGGTTCACATCCCATTTCCCCCCAGGGCGAGGTTACACACAATGCTGGCCCACGATAATAGATAAACCATTCATTTAATTCAAAGAGACTTAAACGTAACAAGGTCTGTGACACTGTCTGGATTAGGGGAACCATTTATGATATTACTTAACATCAATATTTCAAAATTACAATAGTTCATTTGAGATAGGCCGTGTCAGGTACCATTAGAAAGGTTATAATTTGCTAAGCATGATGATGTTATTTGTGTGTGTGTGTGATATTTTCACTGGAAGTTATGAATATGTTTGATGCATCTGTATTTCAACTTGTGCTGAGTTTCTGGGCAACACCCCAGACAGGATGGCTGCAGCATTAGCCTGCTTAATGGCCCAATGAGAAACTCAAAGGTACAATAAGCCAGGGAAAGCACCCAAGGGCTACACCTGATGAGTCACGAGGACTTACTCACATGCCCCTGGACTCCATCTTATTTCTGTAAATTTCTACAAGCAGCATGACAATCCACTATAAAAGGCAGCTGCACCACATCCACAGTGTCTTTAGTCTTCACCTACCTCTGGATCAACTCATCTCGCTGAAGCTGTGAAACAAAGGACTGAGACCATCCAGATACTGGCTGTACACCAGAGGGACCATACCAGCCTGCAAACTCCACAATTCTACTAGGAACCAGATATATATGGACTTTCAAATATTTGTATGTATCTGGTTGCTTTAATCATTTAACGTTTCTCTTGCAGTTTGCTTCTTTCCTTTTATAATAAACCTTTAGTTTTAGTTCCTAAAGGATTGGCCTGCAGCGTGGGATTTTGGGTAAGATGCAAACTTATAATGATCTGGTACTGTGGCTGACCCTTTGGGGTCAGGAGAACCTTTTTGGCAAAAAGCACAGAGTTTTAAATAGCTTATCCCTTTACTGTACCTAGTGGCTGATTGGGAGCCAGAAATGTAATAAATGTAGAAAAGGGAGATGTGTATACTTTGTTTTAGCTTCTTGATAACCAGTGTAGGGAATTAGAAGCACTGTTTGTGGCTGGTTGGGAAGGCTGACTTTAGTGTCACCCATCAGTGCTGGGAGAATCTGCTCTCCTTTTGCAGCCTGCCCTGAACTTGGCATTTGCAGGTGGTCTGCCCTAGGCACGGACAGGTCACAAGGTCTCCCGAGGATGTTGAAGGAAAATGCCATATCTGTCACACTGAGTACTTCTGAAAATCTAACTCTTTCACTAGGTAGGGAGGTCAGACTAGATGATCATATTGGTCCCTTCTGACCTATGAGTCTATGAGTCTATGAGTAGGTTGCCTAAATGTGAGCTGATTGCTTTGGAAAATCTGATCCCAAATACCTAGCTCCAATCTGGTTTGGATTGGATAATGACTGAGGCTATGTCTACACTGCGGGTGGCACTGCTGGCAGAGCAGGATCAATTTTGCAGGTTCAGTAGAGCAGCGGTAAAGACTCGCTCGATTGAACCCGGAATTCAACTCTGTAAATCCACCCTGGCAAGTAGCGTAGCGCTGCAGCGACAGGAGAGCATTTCCCATCAGTGCAGCACAGTGGAGATGCCGCGGTAAGTAGACATTAGGAAGTCGATGGGAGATACACAAGTTACTGTACATAGCTTGCGTATCTCCCGTCGACTGCTGCCGAAATCCGTGGCCAGTGAAGACCATGCCTGAAAGTCATTACCACATCATGACTGGTACCTGACTCATGAAAAAAATGTGGTGGTTTCAGGCCATTTTTCAGTGGATGAATTTCCGCATCACAAAAATCACTATTGGAGTTGGTTCTGGAGTGTGCTCCGGACTACATGGGCAAGAATTGCAATGTATGCTTGTAACTGATTCGGGTTGGCCCAGGGTGTCAGCCACAAAGGGAAACCACACCACTTCACTACCCAGCCCTCTGGTAGGGCAGGTGGCCCCTCGTCTATAGCCCTTGGCCAGAGCAGGGCAAGCAAAGAATAGCCCTGTGAGGCTTCACAGGCCAAGGGGGTGGTCACCCCAGTGTTGGCAGGACACGAAGGGGTGGAGGTGGACCCTTCCAACCCCAACACGTCCCATCCCAGGGCCCTAACAGAGGCAGGGCATCCTGCCACTGGATCAGCAGGGCTCCAGCCAAAACTTGCTGATGAGTGCCTGTGTTTGACCACAGCTGGACTGAGGTCAGCTATCCCTGGGCTACTTCCTCTGCCCCTGTGCCCGCATACTTGTATCGCCCGTCGTGGTCCTCCTGTTGGGGGTAAATTGTGAGGGGCAGTCCCAGCAGGCGCTCGGTGTTGCTGGCATCCGGCAGCTCCGGCAAGTCGCAGGCAGCTCCGGCGGGCCTTCTAGGTTCCAGCCCGTAGGCAGCTCTGGTGGCTCCCCAGGAAGCCTGGGGTCAGGTGCAAGTCCCAGCTCTGTGGGAGAGACATCCATCTCCTCTAGCAGCTCCCCCTTAACTGAGCTGCAAGCCCTTGCTTTTATACTTCCCGCCTCTGCACTTCTGGCATGCGGGGGATGCCGAACCTGGGCCTTCCCATCAAGGGTGTGCGTCGCCCCCTCAGTGTTGGCCTCAGAAGGAGGACACACTGCTTCGCTACAATGCAATATATAAATTCCTATTTCATTAGAGAAAGATATAGACTGTCAACAAGAAAATCTTTGTGTGTATGAATGCTTAATGGGAGAGTTTTATAAAATCTTTAGGAAATTTAGATCCAAATTCATGGTATTTTAAAATAAAAATACTAGATCCTTCACTGTTATGCCCATGTAGTTTATAGTCAAATCTAAGAAAGACTGGAGACTTAGCAATTACAGCTCAATTTATTTTCCTGATTTGGATGATAAAATATTAATGAAGTCTTGTAGCCATGTTGGTCCCAGGAGAAAGTCCAAAGAAGAGCCACAAAAATGATTAAAGGTCTAGAAAACATGACCTATGAGGCAAGACTGAAAGAACTGGGTTTGTTTAGTTTGTAGAAGAGACGACTAAGAAGGGACATGATACCAGCTTTCAAGTACATAAAAGGTTGTTACAAGGAGGAGGGAGAAAAATTGTTCTCCTTAACCACTGAGGACAGGACAAGAACCAATGGGCTGAAACTACAGCAAGGGAGGTTTAGTTTGGACATAAGGAAAAAACTTCCTAACTGTCAGGGTGGTTAATCACAGGAATAAATTGCCTAAGGAGATTGTGGAATCTCCATCATTGGAGATTTTTAAGAGCAGGTTAGACAAACACCTATCAGGGATGGTCTAGATATTACTTAGTCCTGCCGTGAGTGCCGAGGACTGGACTAGATGGCCTCTCGATGTCCCTTTCAGCCTTATGATTCTATATTAGAGAGACACAATGGGTGAGGTAATATCTTTTATGGGACTCAACTTCTGTTGGTGAAAGAAACAAGTTTTTGAGCTTCACAGCTGAAGAAGGGTGCTGTGTAAGCTCAAAAGCTTGTCTCTCTCACCAACAGAAGTTGGTCCAATAAAAGATATTACCTCACTCACCTTGTTTCTCTAAAATATTAATGAAACATTTTAGCTAATAACTGGAATGTACAGTATTGTCTAATTTAGTGCTGTATGCAGGCCAGATTGGCTTTAGCAGCTGCTGGTCCATGAAAGATCTGCTACTTCCACAGCCACACAGTTGTGGAGACAGCTATCTATTGCAAGGACAGGCAGGAGTTTCCAACTCAGATGTTGCTTTAGCATTCCTTTCATAGAGAATTATCTTCTTCCTAGGACTGGATTGAAAGCCATATAGGAGTTATATAGGGAATGCATTGAACAGAGGTCTTGAACTCCTGGTATATTCTTCTCGACCTGATTGATCTCACAAAGTCAAGGAAGAGATTTTTTTAAAAGAGGGGTCCATCAATTCAAAGGTTCTCCCAAAACATTAGTAAAGGGAATGCTTGGAGGAGTTCTGTGCTTTGGCAGGGGTAGATGCCCACTAAAATTAGGGGAGTTCCAAAAGAGAGGACAGAAGCCCTTTCTCTTCCTTCCTTGACAAGCACCTGTTCTCCTGTTCATCTGTCAGGCTGGAGCTACCATCAGCAATGTTCCTTAAGGCTCTGGGCCACTACTTGATGTCTGCCTGTTTGGGGAAATCTGTCCTAATGGAAGCACTGTTGGTGGGTTTCTGCTGTGACGTTGAAGATGTCCAAGATGGATGCCCTGACCTTGTTGTAATCTTGGGTATCCATCATGTCAAGGTTCTGATATGCCGCTTGAGAAGATCCAGTTAGCTATGGTTCCGGCAAAACAGCCCAGTATGCAGAAGGCCAGTGAGCTGTGGTGGCTACTCTCTCAAAAACGACCACGAAAGCTTCAGGGTCGTCCCTGGACCCCATTTTCGAGAGTTTCATGGGGAGGATCATAGTCACGGCCGAGCTCGGTGCCTGAGCCACCTGGCTCACATTGTTGCTGTTGTTGAGTTGCTGGATCCAGAATGAGCTGTTGTGCTGCTAGTTGTTGTTGGGTGACCATTTGTTGGAACACTGGGTTCTGCTGCTGCTGTCGCTGTTGTTTGTCCTGTTGTTGACTGTCCATCAGCCACTTCAACAATTTGTCGAGATCCATTTTTTCCCCTCTTTTTTCTTTTTCAGTGTCCTATCATAAATCCGGGGCAAATGCCAGCATTCTCTACCAAATTGTAATGGTTGATGCTTGACTGAGGTGGCACTTAGTGATGAGAGGGTGGTAGGGAGGGTAGGCCTAGGCTCTCTCACTCTACAAGGCTCTGGCCCAGGGCTCCGTGAAGTTAGCCAAGGTCAAGCACCCAGAGCACCTTAAGACTGCCTTGCTGGGCTACTTCCTTCTTCTCCACTCTATAGTTCAAGCTCTTCCAATCTGTGATCTAGGTAATGCAGAACAAACACAGTGTCTTTAGTTTGTCTGGGTTCTAGTGGGTCGCTTCCTCTCTTCTCAGAGGAGCAGCTTCTTCATCTTTCCTCAGGACCTCCCAAGGCCAGGTCCTTCTCCCTGCCTGGTTAGCCCCCTTCTGGGTGCCTTTTAAGCCCCACCTCCCATGCTCTGCAGGGATGACTGGGCGGGGCTGTCTGGGCCCAGGGTTGTTCCTTAACCCTTTCACTCCCAGTGCGCGCTTTATACACTCCATCACAGATGGTTATAACACATCACATGGGAATAGGATGATTAAATAGAGAGCGGCAATTGGTTCTGCCTTACCTTGTTTGTTTTATAGTCACTGAATTTGGTTTTGGTCCCAAACTTTGCAATTATCAAAATTATTGATGTGAACCCCACAAAAGTGTTCCAGATGAAAGGATGTCAATTTTTTATCTGTTACCCTGAAGAACTCACATCAAGGTTGCCTAGTGGCCTCAATTATTATTGGACTCTGTAGTAAGTGAGCCATTTGCTGCTGTGATTAGGGAAAAAATTATATTAAAAAGGTAAACAAAACAGGTCACAAACTCAGGGTATTACACTCTACTAGGATAATATATTGCTATTAAAGGGATAGATGTCCCAGTTATAAATAGATGTTGGCAATGTTTCAAGATAAAGAACCTGGTAGATAAAATCCAGTATTTTTGCTCCATCTAAAGTCTGTTACTCCAATCTTTTCTACAATAAATGAAGGCTTAAAGGAAGTCCTAAAATCCTAGGTTCAGATTGCAGGGCAGAGGGAACTCTCCATTGGTAGATCTCCTACTGCCCATATAGAAGAAGGTATGTAAATTGCCAGATCTCCAGGAGAACTCCACAGCACAGATGCTATGTGGATCTGGGCCAGGCAGAGTCTCTTCTGCAATGAGACAACTCCCATTCTGTAAACTCCATGTCCAACTAAATCCATGACCCTAAAGGGAAAAGATTTACAGAGAAGTCTATGAAATCACCTTTACAGTGTTTGCCTAGTTCTGTAGCCCTCTCCCATTGGTTTCTGCACAGGATAAGCCAATCTAGCCCAAAGTTAAGCTAAATAAGGGCCTTAGTAGCATAGCAAAATATATTCAGTCACCTATGGTGCAAAATATATTAGATTATTTCAAAGAAAGGACAATCTGATTCTCTGGGGAAGAGCAAATGTAATTAAAATTATTTCTACTCCAAAAATTCACTTCTCATTACAAATGTTATCACTGAGTATTCCCAGTGCAATTTTTATTCAAAGTTAGAGAACGAGGTATCTGCTGTCATGGAACTGTGTTAGCTGGAATAAGATACTGTATGCAGCATCTTGAGTAAAGGAGGATTGAAAATTAGATGTTAGATTTAGATTGTGTCAGATGACTTTCAATCTTTCTCAAATTTATACACTCTGGGTGGTAAATCTTGATTTGTGCTAAGAAAGAGATGGAAAAATTTGATCACATGTGACTTTGGAGCTTAATTATAGTATCTTAAAGCCTGTTATTAAACACATGGAAAATAGGAAATAACCTCTTGGATGCAAAGAATATTAGATACTAATGTGATGGGGACTATAGAAAATTCTCAGAATTAAAATGGGAATACATAGTTGTACAAAATCCTATAAATTAGAGATAAGAGACTTATCAGGTCATCTTGTCCGTCTTCTTTATAATGTATTCTACATGCTTTGCTTCACACATCCACAGCTGATTATTCTTTCCTTTACATTTTATTTAAAATTAAAACTAAACTAGATAAATTGGATTCATGAGGGTATAATATATCCCAACACCAGGTATACATTTTTCATTGAGTTACAACAAATGGTAATGTTTGATCAGAAACAAACATTGCAATACCATCTACCATAACATTGCATTCATATAATATTTGGTATATACCTTGAATAGCTATCTGAAAGTAATATAGTTTTACAAATACATAATTTTGCTCTACACCAACCATCTGGTGGATTTTTTGTTTATTTGTTTGTTTTTGTTTGGTTTTTTTTGTTTTTTGTTTGCTAGGTACTGGAATAATGTCTTGACTTATTTAAAAAGAAAGAGGTTGGGGCAGACTGCACTGAGACACAGGAAAAAAGCTGTGAGGCACTAATTATAGAAGAGTTAAAGATATAAAACTATAATTGAAATAGTTAAAAATACTTTGCTTGTGTGTACTCTGTAAATGCTTACTTTAAAAAAATCTGTCACTGATAGCCAGGCTTACAATAGGCTTAGATTGCTGATGTGTAACTGAAATGGAGGCTCTTGTCCACATGCTATAAGGTGTTGATTCACACTGACATCAGTTTTCTGATGGCTTCAAGAGGGACTGAAGATGTTTTGACAATAGAAAATTAAATGTTGATATTTGGGTAGCATCTAGAGGCCCCAATGAAAATGAAAATTAGAAAAATTAGAGCCTCATTGTACAAGGCACTGTTCAGAGGAATAACAAAGAAACAGTCCCTGCCCTGAAGAGTTGCAATCTCAATACACAGAAAATGGGGAAAAGGAGAAGGTAAACAGAGACAAGAAGAGATGAAGTAACTTGCTCAAAGTCACACAGCAGGTCAGTGGCAAAAATGGGGATAGAATAAACAATAGACCACACTGCCTCTCAGGACCTCAACTATTCTAGACTTTTGTGACCTGAGTGATACCATGTGTGCACTAAACCGTGAGTAGGCAGTTTCTGTAGCCGGCTATGCTTATGGTACATGCTAATTGCAGTGAGTCAAAACTTACCCCCTTCCTGATTATCTCTTTTCCCTCTTGTCTCTTCCTGGTGGCAACAGCACAAAGGAAGGGATGTTCCATCACCTCTATGGAAATGGAAAGCCAGCTACAGCAGCCATAGGAGTGCTTAAGGACTTTGCAGTTTCATTTTTCTTCTTCCCTGAAGGAAGAACACAAATGTGAAGAATGCAGCAAGAGACAGACTACAGTTACAATTCTTTAAAATATCCTGCCCCCACCAATGAGAAGCACTCTTGCACAGAAAGATAGGAAATAAATGTGTCCGCAGTTCTTTAAGCTGTTTTCTGCAGAGACTGAAAGGTCCCCCTACATGCAGCAGCTTGCAGGACCCAGGTCCATGGTATCGCGCATATTACTATATGTAAGTGTTCCATTCAGAATGGCAAGCATTGTACATGCAAGTTAGAAGATACCCCAGCAGTTCCTACACAATGTGGTGGAAGTTGTTCACTACTGAGGAGAGGGTCAGTACACCCTCTGAAACATTTAACACCCTCCTTTGAGGCCTTAAATAGATATATAGCCCCTGTGGTGGCCCTTCTGCACAAAGATTATTTCATATTGCGGCATATGTCACCATTTGTGAGATGGCTTATGATGTTTTTCCCACACTACCTCAGAATTGGCCTGTACTACTTTGTCTTTCTGGTGCTGCATATGGTACTGTGTGATCATATAATGAATCCTTCTGTAATACATACAGACAAGCGGGCAATGTTAAAGTTGCTGTGGGAAGCTTAATTCTAAATTTCCCAACTTTTGTTGGCAATTAAAATCTCAGCTTTAGAGATACATTATTAGAGATTTTGGAGCAATCGATGCTGAAATAAAAGAACTATAACAAAAAAATGTAAAATAGTCTTAAGAATTCACTCAGAGCACAGACAGCATTAGAAGAGGAGGTGCAATTCTGGGCAAAAAATGAAAAATGAGGCAGTCTTATGGGAGAAAGAATTGAAAGAGGCAGATGGTAATTAGGTGTCACTAGGTTCTTAAAAACGAATGGGTTCTGGATACAATTAAAAGAAATCTCTTTTAAAAGGCTGTTCTTGGAAGTGTAGTGAGGAAGGGAATCAGAAACATCAAAACCTAACAAAGCCCAAGTGAGCAGACAAAATATTTTCCCCCTCCAATGTTTGGAAAGAAAGAAAAGGGAAGAGTGGGCAAAAAAGTTGGATTCTGCTTTTACAGTTCACTAAGTTACATAAAAGCTAAAAACACTACCAGACTTTTATCTCACAGGCATGCGATCCGGAGGGGAAAGAGGAGTGCAAAAAAAGTTAAAACAAAAATGATTATACTGTATGTTCTTGCAGTTTGTTAAAAATAATAAGGTCTTTGTGGCCACATCTAAAAAGAAAAAAATACAGTGAAGCCTGAAAAGGCACAGCTTTCAGTTGTATGATGGGCATATGCCAGGCACAGCCAGTTAAATAGTTATTTGTGAACTATAATGGTACTATTGCCTTTTGTCTTGAAGAAATACTCATGCCAAAGCACTTGGTCTCAGGGCAGGTCTTAGATGCTTTGTGACAGTCTGATATTTTCAAAGGTGCTTGCAACCACTGAGGGCCTTCACAATTGCAGAATAAACCTAGAGTGAGGGGAAAGCCCTGCTGGTAATCACTTCTCTTGCATTCGCGCCTAAAGAACCTCAGACGGAGTAAGGGCTTGATCTTAACATCCATTAGTCATACTTTCAAAGCTTCCATTGACTTACATGGTGCAGGGTCAGGGCCGAAGGACCCATTGTACAAACAAGCTCAACAGAGACAGTCCCTGCCTTGGAAAGCTCGCCATCTGAGGGTACGCTGTTATCAGAGTTGTGACTGCAGCTCATGTTGGTACACCCGTGTAGCTTCAATCTACCTGTCTCGCTAAAACTAGCAGTGAAGATGTGGTGTTATGGGCTGTTCAAAGCTGCCCAGAGCCCTAGGCATACCCCACACCAGGCCAGGCACCAGGCCACCTCATTTTCATTGTTGTTTGTAGCTAGATTGAGGCTAGGGTGGATGTGCCTACCTGAGCTGCAATCACACATTTGAGTGCAGTGTAGACACATTTAGACAACCTAGGACAGGTATGAGGGGGAAGGATAAGGTTATAGAGGAAATGGCGTTGCCTTGCTGTTGTCAAGAAGGAAACGACATCTGGCACTATCCACACTTGGGGTGAAACTGTACTAGTTTATGGTATTTAACTGTTACTCTGTCTCTGGCCAAAGTGAACAGGGATTTTTTTCTCCTGAGCATTGAGTTAGCTGAAGAGTGCTATCCATAAGAGGACTGCGACTCTCCTCACTATTACATCAGCATAGGTCAGAAGTAACATCACTGACTTCACTGGAGTTACACTGGTGTGAAACTGGGTGTAAGGGAGTGGAAATTCAGGCCCTGACACTAAGCAGTGTATTGAATTATTTTCTAACAAGATCTGAAGGGCAGGGCGGATTCCCTGTCATGCTGGTTGCAGAATTATGCAGAAATTGTGTTGACTGAGCCACATAGGGAGAAAAAACATTCTGAATGCATATATTCAGACAGAATATTCCATAGATGCTAGCATGTTTCCATAATATGGTATTAAAAGCTCATACAGTGAGAGTCAGATTCTCCTTGGGCAGTCACTGACATCTGTTCCAAGAGGGCAGACAATGCTACCAAATCACAGATCACTTTGCAGAGGTGTAAGTGACAACACAACATACAGGGTAGTTGAAAATCAGGCCCACTATTTCCTCTCTAAGGCCCACTCTGAGCCAGCTGCAGGATTGGTGCCTGCAAGCTAAATCCAGCAAGGAATTGAGCAACTTCAATTCTCATACAGAGTGCAGAGAGTTCAAATCCTTTGACACTCATGTGGAGGATCTTAAACACTACATAACAATTTATCTTCATCCACATGGTACTATAAATACACAAAAAGTATGTGCTTTTGTATTCCACTGTTCAGCACATACTATGCTTGTGTTCCAGCCTCTTCTGACACGAGTTATCCACAGAGGATAGTCCCCTTGTTGCTGGTCCTAGTTCTTTAGCTCACATGGTAGACATCTGTGCTGAAAGTCGTAGGTTCAAATCCTGTTTTGGACTCTACTGGACATCACTGCACTCAGACAGACAAAATGTGTTCAGACATATTGATAGTTTATGGAAACAACTCCAAATGGCAGGACTTACCAGATGGTGGTGTTACACACAATTTTATAAATCCTTTTTCTTAGCTCATGAGCAGCATGCTATCTCGGAAAAAATGTTGCTTTATTGTTTTATGATGCAATTTCTTTTGAAAGGAGCCATTGCAAACAGCAAGAGAGTTAGTTCTCTGCCTTAATCTCCCTAACCAGAATCAATTATTATGGAAAAGTCCTGGGAACTTGACATTAGTTTTGGGGGTGAGATTTTAGAGGGAGAAGATTGCCTGCATGCTGTTTGTGACCACCTCTGTTCAATGACTGGTGTAAATAAAACAAGTTACACTGAAAAAATACCTAGCCTGTGTTCTCCAATAGGAAATAGACCTGCAAGCCCTGACATCTGCCACTTCTTGGCAAAAGGGTGACCATATGTTTGCATGTATTGAGTGTACTCTGAATTCTTAATACTTGGAATACAAATAAAATTCTCTTCTCTTAACACTTCAGTAATAACTGGAAGCTTTTGAGAAACAATGAAGATAAGACTGGTCTTTTTTTTGTGACTGCTGGAGCCAATATTATGTATTGCTGGACTTTTTTATGAAGTTCTTCAGCTCTTTGGGCTGTAAAAGCACATGATGATGACATATCATGTACAGAACATAAAGTAACACTGCATGAATGATCTCATGTTCATGTAGAAAATTAAAGGAATGAAGAGGCTGATCCTATGCTGTCTGGCATCTTGTACAGTTCTTTATATTTGTGCAAAAAGGGTGTAAAATGCTTCTCTGCTGAAGTGGGAGTGTTTCCCCCACAGTCTGCACTGGTGTAAATTACTACAAAAGCTGCGAAGCACTGATTAATCAGGCCCATAATATCTGTCGAGTTCCAGAGTCACCTTTTTGCGATGGAATAAAAAGCAATGCAGAGAATAAAAACCATGTGTGACCGTAAATGCATTTATTTGATTTGCCTTATTAAATGCTCACAAATCACCACCAACTACTTCAATTTTTCAACATTACAATGAGCAATTCACCAGCAGGCAAAGGTCAATATGCTAAGATGTCATAAACCCCAATCATTATTAAGTTATTATTATCATCTGTGGTAATACGTCACTGATTCCATCCTAACCACTGCAAAAATGAATTTAAAGAAACAGACATATTTGTTTGGGAGCTTGGATCTTCATCTGATTATTCTGGGTCTGTCTTATATTCAGGTCTCTGCTGTATTCTCTGTAATTTAGGGAACAATTCTGCCTCATTGAGAGAAGTGGCAAAAAAATCCAGTGCTCTAAATGGGAGCAGGAGCAGGCTCCTAGGGCCGGATACTCCACTGCCTGGCATCTTGTGTGTTCATTTACACCTATGTAAAGGGGATGTATACTGCTACCAACTCAGAATGATAGCATTTCATACCCACTTTGTGTAGGTATAAATGTCTACTACCCTACCATATTATTACCCCTTTTTTGACCCAAGTGGTTAGCCAAAATTCAGGGTATTGCAGGTTGTTTTAATTAGGAGAATTTGATGGAGTCAGGTATTTCTTTCATGCAATCCTGTTGATTTAGAAAAAATGTGCAAAGCCCTGTTTCCCCAAAACTACAGGAATCAGACAACTTGCTCACATTTTCAAGCCTCTTTTCAGCCAGCATGATGCTCACAAATTTTCTATTCTAGGGTTTCCTCAGGGCTGTGCTCTCAGTGCTTGTTCTGGTTATCTCCTTGGCTTTCTGCTCCATTTCTGTGGTGTTTCTCACTGCTTTTCTTAAAAACACAGCTCCACCAATCCATGCCCCACCTCCCAGGTTTTCTACACCAGTGCCAAGGGAACACAATGTTTCTGTTAAAGCCTTACCGCATGCCTGTGTTTTGTGTGGTGCTCCTATTATTTTAGCTAGCTTGTTTTATAAAGGAGCTTCTGATATTTTAGTGTTCATCCCAGACAAATGAGAGGCTGTGTAACCACCTGCACTGCAGCTCTGGAAGCCTTAAATGCTATGCTGCTGTGGCTCACAGTTTGGATTCCAACAGACAGCATAAGAATGGCCATATTGGGTCAGACCAATGGTCCATCTGCCCCATTTTCCTGTCTTCCAACAATGGCCAATCCCAGGCACTTCACAGGGAATGAACAGAACAGGATGATTAGTGAGTTATCTATTCCTGATGTCCAGCCTCAGCTTCTGGCAGCAAAGGTTCAGGGACACCCAGAGCATGGGGTTTTTATACTTTTGGCCTTCAGCATCTCCTTGTAATAAGCTCCACAAGCTGACTGTGTGTTGCGTGAAGAAGTACTTCCTTTTGTTTGTTTTAGACCTGCTGCCTGTTTATTTCATTGGGTGAACCCTGGGAGTAAATAACACTTCCCTATTCACTTTCTCTGCATCATTCATGATTTGATAGACCTCTATCATAGCCCTCCTTATCTCTTTTCTAAGACGAATGGTCCCAGTTTATTTTAATCTTTTCACATATGGAAGTTGTTCTATAGCCCTAATTAGTTTTGTTGCCCTTCTCTGTACATTTTCCAATTCTAATATATCTTTTTTGAGATGGGGTGACCAGAACTGCACATAGCATTCAAAGTGTGGGTGTACCATGGATTAAATAGTGGCTTTATGATATTTTCTTTCTTATTATCTATCCCTTTCCTAATGGTTCCTAACATTCTGTTAGCTTTTTGGCTGCTGCTGTACATTGACCAGATGTTTTCAGAGAACTATCCACAATGGCACCAAGATCTCTTTCTTGATTGGTAACCACTTGGCATTTACCAACGCTGAATGTCATCTGCCATTTTGTTGCCTTTGTAACTCTTCAGTGTCAGCTTTGGACAACTATCTTGAGTAATTTTGTATAATCTACAAACTTTGGTACCTCACTGTTCACCTACTTTTCCAGATCATTTACAAATATATTGAACATCACAGGTCTTTGGGGGACTCTGTATTGTGAAAACTGACCTATTCCTACCCTTTATTTCCTATCTTTTAACCAGTTACTGATCCATGAGAGAACCTTCTCTATTATCACATGCCTATTTACATTGCTAAAGAGCCTTTGGTGAGGTACCTTGTCAAAGCTTTCTAAAAGTCCAGCTGCACCATATCAACTGGATCATCCTTGTCCATGTACTTGTGGACACCCTTAAAGAATGCTAGTAGTTTGGTGAAGTACGATTTCCCTTTATAAAACCTATGTTGACTCTTCCCCAACTCTTTCCCCAAATTTTGTCAACCCCTTTGCCTCGTACCGAAGTTAGGCTTACTGACTTTTAATTGCCAGGATCACCCCGGGACCCTTTTAGAAATTGATGACACATTAGCTATTGTCCAATCATCTGATATAGAGGTTTAGTAAATTAATAGGTTACATATCACAGTTAGTAGTTCTGTAATTTGACATCTGAGTTCCTTCAGAACTATTGGGTGAATACAATCTGGTCCTGGTGACTTGTTACTATTTAATTTATCAATTTGTTCCAAAGCCTTCTCTATTAACAACTCAATTAAGGACCGTTCCTCAGATTTGTAGCCTAGAAAGAATGGCTCAGGTGTGGGAATTTCCTTCAGATCCTCTGCAGTGAAGACTGATGCAAAGAATTCATTTAGCTTCTCTGCAATGGCCTTTTTTTCCTTAAGTGCTTCTTTAGCACCTTGATCGTCCAGTGGCACCACTAATTGTTTGACAGGCTTACTGCTTCTGAAGTACTGTTAGCTTTTCCGTCTTTTGCTAGTTGCTCTCCAATTTCTTTTTCGCCTCCCTTATACTTTCATTTGACTTGCCGGAGTTTATGCTCCTTTTTGTTTTCATGAGTAGTGTTACCCCCAAAAATCAAACTTGAGGCACCTGCCTAATGGCCTGCCTACATCGGTAACTTAATTGCAAATTTCTCTGTTTTTGGTAGGTTGAAGGGGGTGGTCCGACTTAGAAGAATTGCTAGGGTTTTACCAGGGGTTTCCCTCTGACCTTTGGGAAACTCCCCAGAACAGACTAATTTTGTTGGCCTTGGAAGGACACAGATGCAGCCTTCTGCTCGAAGGATTGACACTTAGGCAGTAATCTTCACCCCCCCAAAATTCTTTTTTTAATGCCTCAATACTTCCTGATACAATAAACCTTAAAAACACGTGTTAGAATTTATTTTTTGTTCTTTTATCAATTCAGTTATGCACATTAAAATACCCAATGCAGCAATACCATACAGTTAGAAATAGCTTTAAGTGGTTACATTCTATACATGATGATCAATCACATGTAGGATACTGACAGGAAGGTCTTCCTTAAACATGAAAACTGTATACAGTAACAACAAATATACATACACAAACATCCAACTTTATTATCTCAGACATACACACACATACATCCTATTTTCTCCTTTTACTATGGTCATCATGGCTTTGGAATGACTTTACATACTCCCACTATGGTTTTGGAGTGACCTTTACACATCACCCCAGCCTGCCAGTGTGCTATAGGCCGAATTACTTTGAGACCACAATTTTAGTTTCTCCAGCTGTGATTCCTTGCAACTGCCATCTTGTTATCACTGGTTGTAACCACTTAAAACTGTCTTTATTAGTTATTAAACCCTTATAACTACAAACAATTACACATTTGTATGCAACTTAACATTAGGATTCACTATCACCGTGTGACGTTCCCCTCTGCAATCTGGACCAGTGAATCACTGTGTCACTCCAACCCCTCACTCTTGGAACCCGTGTTACCCTGCTTTGCTATGAGAACCTCCACTGCTGGGCAGTTTACATACAGCCTACAGCATAAATTGCTTCCAACTCAGTAAGTGAGTGCCTCTAGCCAGCCACTCATGGGATTATGCAATGGTATGACCCCAGCTAATATCCCTAATCCCAGATGCAACTCTAGGAACTGCTGTTTTACAATGTTCAGGGTTGCCCACTGAACACTGCAAGCTCATATGTTCATCAGTTTATCAGCTAAATTGATACGCACCAGTCTTGTCATTTCACATAGAGTCCCTGACACATCTTAAACCAAACGCACTGTTTTAGATCAAACAAACAAATATATTATATTAAATCCTGAAAGATTTTAAATGATTATAAGTCAGAAGAAAGCAGGTCAGATTTGATTAAGAGAAAATAAAAGGAAAATCACATTCTAAACTAAGGCTAACACTTTCAGCCACCTTACAAAGTCAGATGGTTCTCACCTGGCTGGAGGCAGACCATCAAGGCCTTCCCTCTGTGATCAGCACTGCAGTTGCTTGGTGGTTTTTGTAGATAGAGGCGGAAGAGAGAGAGCTTACAAAATGTCCCTCCCTTTTAAAATGTTTCTTCTTCCCTCTGGGGATTCACCCCTTCCCCTTAAGGGTCAGGTGACAAACAATGTCTGTGTATGGCTTCCTCCATATCTGAGTCAGTGAACATTCCCTTATTGATGCTTAGGTTTGCCCATTGTTCCTGGAAGAGCTGGTTTATTTGTGCCTCAGACTGCCCCTCTGCTCTTTGAGGGTTTGCCTGAAGTTGCTTCAAGTTATGAAACACACCTTTGGGAACATTACACAGCAAAGCCTCATAACCATACATATAACATTGGAACCAACGTATAACAATAATGTTCAGTATGTAATGAGCATTCCAAAAACATCTTACATGACATATTTTGCCTTAAACAATATACAATTACACTATAAGGGCAAACATGAATGATACACAATTACACCATAAAGATGTGCATGGAAGTGCAGTGTGTCACACACCATTCCAATTTTTACTAATTTAAATGAGTTTAATTTCAATCCTTCCCTTGCTTCAGCTAATGATGATGGGCAATGTTGCCCCTACTCTGTCTCCCAATTCCCATTCCTATGATATTTATCTGCAGTCTTTCCATGTCTTTCCTGTTGCTTTCCATTCCCTAATTCTGTCCCTTTTAATGTCTTGACTCGCCGGAGTTTATGTTCCTTTGTTTTCCTCAGTAGTATTTTACTTCCAATTTTTAAAGGATGCCTTTTTGCGTCTAACAGACTTTTATGTCACTGTTTAGCCATGGTAGCATTCTTTTTGTACTTTTATTGGTTTTTTTTAATTTGAAGTATACATTTCATTTGACTGAGAGTATTATAGTGTTTTTAAATAGTTTCCATACAGCTTGTAGGCATTTCACCCTTGTGACTGTTCTTTTTAATTTCCATTTAACTAGCTCCCTCATTTTTGTGTAGTTTCCCTTTTGAAGTTAAATGCTTCTGTGCTGGCTTATTTTGGTATTTTTCTCCTACATGGATGTTAAATTTAATTACATTATGGTTGCTATTACTGAATGGTTCAGCTATATTCACCTTGTGGACCAGATCCTGTGCTCCACTTAGGACTGAATCACTTAGGACTAAATCAAAACTTGTTTCCACGACTAGCTACTCCAAGAAGCAGTCATTAATGGTGTCTAGAAAGTTCATCTGCATCCCTTCCTGTGGTGACACATACTTAATCAATGTGGGGATAGTTGAAATCCCCCATTATTATTGATTTTTTATTTTTGATTGATTGATTTAATTGATTAATTGATTATTGATGTTTCTGCTTTTGCAGTGTAAGGCTTGAGATTGTTTTCAGCTAACAAGTTGTAAGCTGAAACTCCTGTAAATGGCTAAGTGTAGACATCCAATGGCTCAGGAGACCAGATGCCCTCTTAATGATTCTAATTCCAATGAGAACAGCACATTTGCTTTTAGAATTTGTCTGTCTGCCACCTATCTGTAAGGACCCCCCCTTCTTCCTCCACCTTACCCCCCACCGAGTGCAACCCTAGCATCCTTGATGTAAGTAAAGTGATTAAAAGTGTCTCTGCATATGTGTAACGACCATTATCGCTGTTGTTCTCTGCGGATGGGACAATGTTTGTATGTGTCAGTGAATAGATAAAGAATGTAAACGTACTATGTAATTGATAGGAAAGGGTATATAATTGACCACTGTAACACCATGAAGCTGAAGATGATTTATCGGGCTTCCTGGTATCGTGACTAAACCTCTTCAGTATGGTCTGTGTTGCCTGATTCTTGGAGAAAGAATGCCTTCCCCCCGACTGACCCCTGACCCCTGACTGACCTCAGCAGGCCACCCAGCCTATCTGGGCTGTAGGGGGTGTTGTGCAAGAAAAAATGGGAGGGCATGTGACCCTGCATGCCTCCCCACATGCACCACCTCTGGTAGAGGGAGCAAATATACTTGCTCGTCCTGGGAGCTAAAATGCCTACTTACAGCCCTGCATTTAGCACTCAGCCTCAGTTTGGTCTCAGCACTGCAGCCAGAGGGGGTGACTGCAGCACGTGTGGACATACCCGAGCTAGTTTTCGTTGAGTTTGCTCATATACTGATCGCGACGCAGCCGCAGCAGCACAGGCTTTTGTGCAGGCTGTAAGAGCCTGCTTGGGACCTTGGCTAGCCCTCACTGACGTCTGTGCTGCTGCAGCTTCATAGCTGCCAGTACACAAATTAGCTAGATTAAAGCTGATTCAGGTACGTCTTCACGTCACATTGCCTAGTCAGTGCAAAATGTCCCCGGCTGTGGAAAAGAGCCAACATTGTTGCCATTCTGAAACCGCATAAACCAAACAATGATCAAAAGAGCTACCATCCCATTTCCCTCCTGTCGGTTCCCTTTAAATTTATGGAATGCTTAATATTAAACAGGATTGAGCCATAGATTGAACAGGCCTTAAGAGCAGGCTGGCTTTAGGAAGAACAAGAGTACAGAAGATCATGTTCTTGCAGCCACAGACTATATTGAAGGAGCCTTTGAGTACAACCAAAAGTGTGGTGCTGTGTTCATTGACCTCTCCTCAGCCTATGACACGGTCTGGCTCAGTGGCCTTTTTCTCAAGCTATATAATTGCCTCCAAGACTGTCATATGACACTTATAATACAAGAAATCATCGCCAACCACTGCTTCCGCGTTACAGTCAATTGACAGTCCAGCCAGACAAGCCTCCTCAAAAATAGTGTCCCACAAGGGTCAGTCTTGGCCCCCATCCTCTTCAAACTCTATACTTCTGACTTTCCTCTCCTCACCTTCTTCATCTGACACACCTCAGGCACGAAACTTGCATATGCTAACAACATGGTCATTCTCTATCCCAGCAAGTCCTTTGAGGACACACAACAGATCCTACAAAAGGGACATCCAAGCAATGCATATCTATTACCACCAGTGGTGACTTTGCCTTCACATTCATAAAACGACCTGCTCAGCCTTCCCCCTGAACAAGGAGGCAAATAAAAAACTCATCATCCAACTCAAAGGATCGTCCCTGCCATTTGTGAGTGCTCCAAATTCCCTAGAGGTAAAGCTGGACAGAACCCTTTCTTTCTGCCATCATATCAATGGAGTAATAGTGAAAGTGGCAGCCTGGATCAACCTGCTGTGGAGGCTGTGTAGTTATGGCTGGGGTGCGGATTTCACAACCTTGTTCTCTGCTGCGTTGGCACTTGTGTACGCTCCAGCAGAATACTGCGTGTCTGCTTGGGGCAGGAATATAAATACACCTAAGGTGGACGCGCATCTCAGTGCTGCCCCTCACATTATCAATGGATGTCTATGCCTCACATCATCTTACAAACTGCCCATTTTGTCTGGTATTACACCCCACCACCTGAGATGGCTGGCTGCAACCAGGCAGGCGGCATTCAAAGCTGCAAACAGCTTACTCCACTCTCTTTGTGAAAGGACCTTCCAGCCTCTGCCGACTCAATGCCTCAGGAGCCACAGGCCTTTCATAAGAGTAACTCAGGTCTTCATTCAAGCAGACAATGGCCAAAGCTGGAGTTAGTGGGTCATGAGCCAGTGGAGGAAGGAACAACACCCTGGCAAATGGCAACAACTGTCTCCCATCTCCACCTCAACCATAGGCTGCACAGTCTGCCATGAAAGGAGTGTATCCCCTTCAACCACCTAAGGACTGGTGTTGGGTGCTTTTACTCCTGCATGCACAGCTGGAGCCTTTGTGCTACTGCAGACTGTGAGTGCAGAGAAATACAAACAGCAGACCATCTTGAGGAGGAATGCCCCATCCACCGCCTTGAAGGAGGATGGTTCTTCCTCAACCTCTTGACCAACAACACACTGGAATGGCTGAGGTCTGCCACATACAATTGCTGAATGAATACACGAATGGAACTCTATACCACATACAAGAAGAAGAAGGTATGTCTACATGGAGTACAGACAACCCTAATTGCAGCATAGACAGACCCTTGCGTTGTCATGTGGAGAGACGGGAGGAAATTCAACATATTAGTTTTCTAAAGAACATAAATTAGGAATCCCAGGTTCTGATTAACAGCTCCTGAACCCTCACTAGTAAAATCTCAGCTGAGGAATTTAAAGTTAGCTCACTTGAAAAAGACAATGCCAGCAAGTTCTCCATTGGTTTTAGTAGGAATCCACTGCAGTGCTGCTTTTTCACTGAGAGGTAGCATTTAATGTTGCTGGATTCATACACTATAACCCTAAATTTTCTTGAATCAGCACTGCCATGTGGTCCAGCTCATGATAATCTGGATAGGCTATGGCATACTCCCACCTTCTTTATGCATCCAAAACTGCCTTTGAATTCAGTGAGACTTTTGGTGCATACAAATGTAGGGTGAAGTGGGAAAGTGCAAGAGAGGTTATAAAGCATAGACTGACACTTGCATAAATGTCTCAGAATAATTTTGTTCCTCTCTTCCTTCCCTTCTGCCTTCCCAAACTCCTTCCTTGCCTGCACACTGCTGGCTGCTGTCTTAAGTCTTTGATATTTTCTAAAATGGCTTTAACTGTATATCTTCCTTGAGTGCTATATGTAGGACCACACTTGCAATACAAGCAGATCTTTGACCCATCAGCTTTTACATTATCACTTGAAGAAAAATAACCTTATTCTCAGTATCTGGCACCCGGCAGCTGGCCTGCAGCCTTGATCCTTTTCAAATAAATAAAAAGACCTGTAAACCAAATTCAAATAATGTGAGCAATGCTCTGTTGTGGTAATATTCACCTTCTGTACCTCAAAATGGTATATGATTAACAGAAAAAGAGAAATGGCTAGTTCTCTATCTGCTAACACTTCCAGTAAGAGAGATTTAAATTATAGTAAAAAGAAAAGACTTCATTAAATAACTCAAGAGTAATTGGGCTATATAAAAATTTTACAAGTATGCAGCAGTAATATATGCTACCTGAGAATACACCACTATTTTCTTGGCTTCTAACCAAATACACTCCTATGACCAAATCTTGGCTTTGGGCTCTTTGCGTGTGTGTCCCAAAAACCATAGCCCCATGAGGAACTATTCTATGCAGTAGCTATATCCCTGTCCTGGCTTCTCCAAAGGGATGTAGCCCACGGTCCACAGGTCATCTATTTAGAGCCATGAAGTAGGCAGGTGAAAGGGCGTAAGTGGGTTGGAATGTTCAAGTCAGTGGGATATGTGCTCCTAAATCTCCTAGGTCCTTTTGAAAATCTTCCTGCACTTCCTTCTCCTGATTTGCCCTGAGCCATTTTGTACCCTCTCTTGCAGGTTTTGGCACAAGTGATTTGCATGGGTAGTTCTGTAAGGATTGTCTTGGCACTCCCAGGCTGGCCAAAATTCAATGTTAATTTGCACCCATTCAGTGGTGTAACAAGCCTGCTGCCTCCTGAGTGCTCCCTTCTGGCTTGAACTTGCTCTGCCAGTGCCATGCCTCGATTTACCCACTTTTTCAAAGATGCACTCAATCAAACTCCCCAAACAAACTCTTCCCTAGTTCAGCCACCCCGCTTCCTGGGGCTGGATTTATTAACATCATAAAATATTCAAAATGAAAATTCTCAAATCCCCATCAAGTCCTTTCTCAGAGGCACGGTTTAGTAGTCGATGGATTAGATTGGCAAAACCCATCCTCATTCAAACCATTTCAAATCCCAAGAAAATCCAGTCCATGCTCCTCATCTTTCTGCTGGGGTTCTCCAAGGTCTTCCCTGTCTGGATGGACATTTTTCTCTGAAAACTCCGGGATACTTGCTGTAGTCTGTTTGTTCCCAGCAGTTATTCTCTGCTTTGGCAGGCCTCTGATGAAGTCTCTTACTTCCTGCAGACTCCTTAATCAATCCAGTCATCCCCCTTTCTCTGCAGCTTCCTGCTGCTCGTATAGGGGAATCACTTGATTGTGCTCCAGTATGCCTACTTTATAATGAGAGTTGCAGGGGTCCAGCCCTTAAAGGGGAAGGCCACTCTGTCATACACACAAAACGTGAAGAGGTGAAGAATTTGTCTTTGATATACCTACTCTACATAGAACCTGACTCCACAAGTTGTCCCATTGAACTCAATAGGGCTATATGTGGAGTAAATACTATTCAGCATAAGCAAGGAGATGAGACTCTGGCCCACGGAGATTCAAACTTCATTACAAATGTGCTGCAGCTGTATAACAATGTCAGAGAACCACAGCTGCAGTTTCAATGTCAACGATTGCTCCCGACTGCTGTTTTGTGGCAATTTTGCTTAAGAATGTTGCCACAAATTTGATTCAAGCAACAACCATATGGCATGCTCCTAAGTTTGCAAAAAGCTGCTATTTTGCTTACCACAAAAAATCATTAATCATTACTAACACTACTTTCAGATCATTTGAAGATGGCATTTCCATTTATCTGGCAGTATTCAATAGCACACATGCCACATTGCATGCATGGTTTAATACATTAGCGTGATACAATCCAACCTTACATAGAAAAGGGATATAAATGTAGTAAGAAGGAACAATATTGCCAACTGCAAGCATTCAAAAATCATGAGAGAGGTTCCCAAAACCATGATCCTGGCTTAACAATCATGACATTTTAAAAGTAGGGGGGCCTTTTTATTTGCCTTCTTGAGACTTGAGTCCTTTGGCACATTGTGATGTTCCCGTCTGCAATCTGGACTGTTGTACAGCTGTGTCACCCCAATCCCTCACTCCTGGGGCCTGTCTTGCATTGCTCCACTGAGTGAACCCCCCACTCCTCGGTCAGCCCACACACAGTCTCGTGAAAGCAAATGGCTCTTAACTTAGTGAGTGAGTGCTTCTGGCCAGCCACCCATGATATTATGCAATAGAATGAGCCCAGCAAAAGACCCCAGTCTGAGAAGCAACCCCAGGATTTTAAGTGATTTAAGACAGAGGAATATAAATCAGATTTGATCAGGATGAAATAAAAACAAATCACATTCTAAACTAAGCTTATCGCTTTCAGTAACCTTACAAAATTAGAAAATTCTCACCACAGGCTGGCTAACTCCTTCAGACAGGTCCTCCCCCTGTGGACAGTCTTTCAGTTGCTTGATGTTGTTTTGTAGATGGAAATGGAAGAGAGAGAGAAAGCAAAATGTCTCCTCTTTGGACATGTTCCTTCGCTACCCCCTGGGGTCAGGTGACAGACAATGTCCAGCTTGGCTTCCTCCACTTGAGTCAAATGTGCATCCCCTTACCGATGCTTAGGCTAGTCCATTGCTCCTGGAAGAGCTGGGTTGTTTTATGCACGCCTTAGTGATGTGTGAACTACCTGTCTGCTTTTGGAGGGTTTTACTTAGAACTGCCTCAAGCGATGAGGCACATATTTAGGAATATTACAGAGCTTTATAACAATACATGACATTGCCACAAACATGCTACTATAACAATAATGTTCAGTATGTTTTGAACATTCCAAAAACACCTTACATGACATGCTTTGCATTAAACAATACACAGTTACACTATAAGGGTGACATGGGATGCTGTGTGTCACACACATTCAAGTCACATTTCCAAGCTTTTCTCTGCAAGAAAGCTACTTTTCTTTAAACGGAAAGCTGAGATCCTATGTAATTAATTGACTACAGAAGCTGGGAATATACGAAAACACCAGATATCGCAACAGTCATGATAAAATCTTCAGAGTTGACTATACAGCATGCCGTTTGATCTTGGAAACAAAAGATCACCTAATAAGACCATTCTACAACTTAAGTATTATTTGAAACATATTTAGCCAATAATTAGCATAGGTACAAATAGTTAATAGTAGTGAGACATACAATGTATGTCAGCACTATGCTGGTACAGCTCTGTGCTGTGTTATGAAGGAAGATCACTCCACCACTAAAATATGCTCTTTGGTGTCTTACTGGTAGAATATGACTAATGTTTAAATGGTATTAAACATATTTTTGAACATGTTTCTTATTTCTGTAATGATTACAAATTCTTCTACAGTGGAATGCAGCTTGTAATAGAAGCAAAGGGGAAAACTGTGGAAAGGTAATTAAAACGCTTTTTCCTATGCCATTTATATCACCTGAGGATCTGGCTCCAAATAGTTATTATTGATATTTTAATATGCAGTAGAGTCTTGCTACCCTGTAATATCCCAGTTCTGGGATCTGATCCACACAGACAGAAGAGTCTTGCTTGTATGGGTCAGATTGCAGGATTGAGACCTAAAATACCAGTCTCCCCCCATTTTTCAGCAGAGGGAGAGGGATTTAACAACAGATTCTTTAGTTAGGTCCCATTACACAAAGAATATATCATAGCACATTTACTAATGTGCAGTGAGATATTGCAACTCAACTACAATTATACATATATAAAATCAACATAGTACATTTTGGTTATGTGTACATGTAACCTGGGGAAATGACCCAATAGGTCTGTTTCTTAAGGAATGCCATTTATTATAAGAAATCAGAATAAATTAACATAAAAAAGAGGCCATGCAACAGCTCCCCACTTTCCTCCTATAACTGGATATGGAACCGAGGTTCCCTGAAGGCATTCTTTCCTCTCTTCTGGCCAAGCAGTTCTGACAGAGGAATAGGGGAGCAGAGCTGGAGTTAAGCCTTTGTTCACCACTTTTACTCCAGTAGGTTGCATTTGCTACTGAAACCTTCAGTGGTGTGTCTTATTTAAAATATCATGTAAAAGCAGTGGGGGGAGAACTCCACTATGTTTTTAATCAATGTCAGTTACATATACAGTGCTGGGGCCATAACATTTATCCCATACTGTAGAGTATTACCTGCCCTGAGGGTGAATTGCATTTAACAGAACTGAGTTCCTTTAAAAAAAATCCACATACTGATTTTCTGCAGTACACATGGGCATTTTAAGGCTCCAGATATGCAGTTTGTAAGTAGATATTACGGTATCCTGTGATAAAGCTGATGTCATGCCAGTGTTTCATGGGAAACTTAAACATGGCTATAGTATCACTAAATAGATCATGGTCAAAGTTTGCAAACAAATCCCATCTTGCACATCTTAAAAGGGCCTGATTTTTAGTGAGTGAGTAGATGGTCATCTCTTTCTGAATCAGAGCCTTTTATTGTGTCTCAAGCAAGGCATCCAAAAATGTAGGTATCCAGAATCACTAGTCACATTTGAAAATCTTGGCCCGTAGCAATGAACACAAGATGGAACTCTCTGGCCTGCCATTAAAGAGATCATCAGGTGAAGACTAGCAAGTGCCTATGCCATGTGCTCATTGTTCTCATAAAGGGCCACTAAGACCTTAATGAGTAAACTGGAGAATTTTTCAGCAAATTGAAAGGGAAATAGAAAACAAGATACAGACGGGAGATAATATTGTGGTAATGTATAAAACATTTAAGGTTTGGTCTATACTCAGAAGTTTTGCTAGTATTGCTATGTTGGTTAAGGGAGTTATTTTTTGCCAATAGCTATGCCAGCAAAAGGCCTAGTGTAGCTGCAATTATACTGGCAAAAAAGATCTTTTGCCAGCCAGTATAACTAATTTTACTTATTTTGCTTAGGGAGCTGGTATAAGTGATACTAGGACTTCTTTTTTGCCAGTATAAACTGCATCTATGCTGGGAAAGTTTGCTGGCATATCTAAACCTATTTAGCTATATTGGTAAACCTCTAAAGTGTATGCGAGATAGATGAGAAGAAAGACAGAAAATAAAAAAGGGAAAGAAGGAAAAAGAAGATAGAAAGCAAGTGTGAGGAGGAGGCTTTCTGTGTGTCAAGGAAACTCTCTGGGCTTTGTCTAGGCTATTATTTAAGGTCTGGTGTTAGAGAGTTTTAGCTAGCCTGCTCTAACTAACACCTCCTAATACTTGAGTTACAGATTAGGCACCCTCCTGTATTTTAACTCAACGAGTCTGACATATATAAAAACATAATGTGCCTTGCCTTGACCTAGGGAGGTGGTGGCATCTCCATCTTTAGAGGTTTTTAAGCTGCGGCTTGACAAAACCCTCGCAGAGATGATTTAGCTGAGGATAGTCCTGCTTTGAGCAGGGGTTTGGACTAGATGACTTCCTGAGGTCCCTTCCAACTCTAATATTCCATGATTCTATGACTAGAGTTTATAAGGTTTAGGTCATATTAGATAGTTTAAGTTAAGTAACAATACATCTTTAAATCCTTGGTGGCCTCATTTACCAGATTGCTTTTTCCCTCATATTGCTACATTCAACAGCCACAATTATCACTGAAAACCAAATTTATTTTTCAGACTTATTAAAACTCTGGCCACCTACGACTCTCAGTTGCCCCTGCGCTATACACTATTGCTATTCAGAACATCATAGCAACAGTAGGGATAGAATTCAGAATCTCCTGTTTCAAAAAACATACCTCCCACCACCACCACTTGAAATAAAGGAAAAATCTCCAATAGCACGATAGGGTGTATCTGACTCATAGATGAACAATTCTGATTCCAACTAGTAGAGGGTAATCATACATATACACCAGCTAGTTAATTATGCTATTTTGTCTCCAAAGATTGCCACAGTTCATAATGGGTGGTTAAAATAAATACATAAACTTAGCACCCCTCGCCCAACTAAACAATACTTCTGCTAGACTGCATAAAGGTTGTCAACAGTGTGCTGCAGCGAATTACTAAAGGTTATTTTTTGTGCTTGGAAGTATCTCTAGCTCTTTGCAATCCTTATTATTTATAGAGCATTGCAGATGTGCCCAGTGCCTTACAGACAACATAAATGACAAGGTTGCTGCACCAGGGAGCTTGTAACCTGACAGACATACACAGTACAAATGCTTATGAGAGAAATAGCTCAAATGCATATAAAAGTAATCAGCATAGTGAGGTAATCAGTATAGGTTGTTGAACCCTGGGTTCGAGATGTAACTGCGATGGACCGGCGACACCCACCAAGGAGGCGGACACCAAATTCGAGTAACAAAAAGGGAATTTTATAGTGATCTCATAAAAACATATATCAAAATAGCAAGAAAAAAAACATGCGGTGTAATAAGCAACTACACAGTGAAAAGGATTATGCAAAATGCAGGTGGGGTAATAAACAGCTACACAGAAAAAGGGAGGAAAGGAAAACTATACAAGATACAAATAAAAGTTATCACACTTGTGAACAACACTTAAATGGTACCATAGAAAAAAAAAGAGAAAAAAGATAAATTGAGAGAGGTAGGGTAACTGTATCAGTTTATAATACCTGTCCCAGTACCATGGTGGAACCCAAAGCGAAGATGCAGACCAGCTGCAGCATCCCAGTCCTTAATTGCTCGGCTGGCAATTCGCAGACACCCACAGGTCTCATGGGCGGGAGCTCCCTGTCTCAGTCGGGGGATCAGTCCGAACGGTTCGTGACGTGCCCTTTAGTGTTCGAGGGTGGGAGAACACTTGAGCTAACCAAGGCAGGGGCTTAAATAGTGTACTGCGTGGCCAGAGTATAAAATAGCCAATTGGAAATGAGATGCAGGTCAGGACCAATGATGTAACTGGGGCCCTGGACAATGATCCCTCCTTCGTGGTGATGGGGGTACCGAGAAACTCATCAGGATGATCGAAACTCACCTGAGAAATTGAGGCCCATCAGGGGAGATTGGCACTTAACATTCTTCCCCTTGAGCCGCATACTCCGGAGATGAGACCCATCAGGGCAATAGATACTTAACATTCTTCCCTGTGGGTTGCATAGTCTAGAGGGCCATGTTGGGGCGGGGTGGCCATTATGTCTGCTATCTCCATTGACATAGGTCAGTCCCAGAAGGCTTCATGAAATAAAGCTATTTTAAAGCTGCCCTGTATAAGATTTTTTGTGCTTCTTCAGGATATACAGCCTGGAATATTTTTTTCCCCAAAATCGGTTTTTTTATCATGCTTATTTTATTACTTTAGAAATATCAGGAAAGTCAAAATTCCTGGTTTGCTGCAAGGCCTCTTGTGGAATTCCAGGACAGGTATATTACGAGTTCACACTCTATTTTGAACTAGTGGGATATTTAATATTTAAGGAAGATGTCCTTTCTTCAAAACATTCATTAGTTGTTAGCACCTATTTAACTCTGACAAATACAAACAAAAATAATAAAGTTTCAAACAGCTGAACCCCTTGCTGTTTCAGTCATTCAGCTATTATCCTCTTGAATCTTGAGTCATAATTTTATTAGTTCCCCCAGCTGTAGACAAGTCCTAAATATTTTATATGTATTCTTTGTAAAAAAGGTAGAAAAATGTTGCGCTGGGAGGGGGAGAGGGGGGAATCTTTCAAGTCTTTTTTTCAAACCTCACAAAAGGGCAAAAGCTCCCCTGAACTCCCCCACCCTCCCAGGGCGAGCAAGATTTCAGGACAGATTTTAAGGATGAGAGGTTAGCTGGATCAAGAGGTGTGGAAGGATGAAGCAGTGCTGTATGATATGTCTACACAGCAATGAAACACACGTGGCTGGCCCGGATCAGGAGACTCGGGCTCATGGGGGCTCAGGCTGTCAGGTTCCAAAATTGCTGTGTGGACCTTCAGGCTCCAATCTCTGGGATCCTGCCTGGGGGGGGAGGGTCCAGAATCCCGGGTTCAGTCTGAGCTTGAACATCTACACTGCAATTTTCAGCCCGCCTGGGCTGAGTCAGCTGTCCCAAGCCAGATGCAGCCATGCCGTGGGTCTTTATTCCAGTATAGATGTATCCTATGACTGTGTGCTCCTTGCCTCCTACTATTAGAAGAGGAGTTACATTACTAGTATGAAAGTTACTATTACAAAGATTCACTCCAATACAAAGGCCACCAATCCTGCAGCCCTTGCTCACATGGCTAATCTCACTGACTTCATGGGACTACCAGATGGTCCTATTTATGTCAGAAAGGGCTGGTTCTTGTACCATACTCGTCATCATAGTAACTGAGTGTCTTCCAGCAGTGCACTAAGCAACAGGACTCCAAATCTGTGGTGGCCTAAGGGACGAACCACTGAGATGGTTTTGTTCTGACAAAATAACTCTGCTGATGTTGCCAAATATGATACAGAAATCCCTTGTCAAAGGGTCCCCTGTTCTTTGCAAACAACTCTCATCTCAGACCAGACAACCTCACTAAACCAAACACATTTCTTGCAGGATATTTATCTATAATGGGTGTGATGCTAGCTGGATTAGGGGGAACATTTATGATGCTATTTAAGATCAATATTTCAAAATTACAATAATTCACATGAGAGATGCCATCTCAGGTACTATTAGAAAGGTTATAGTTTGCTAAGGATGGTAATATTGTTTCTGGATATGTGTTATATTTGTATTGGAAGTTATGTTTGATGTCTCTGTATTTCAGCTTGTGCTGGGTCTCTGAGTGACTCCCCGGACAGGATGGCAACAGCAATAAAATGCTTAATGGCCCATTAAGGAAACTCACAGGTACAATGGGCCTGGGGAGAGAAGCTGGGACTACACCTGATGAGTCACCAGGAACTACTTACGTGACCCAGGACTCCATCTTATTTCTGTAAATTTCCACAAGCAGCATGGCAAAGGCCAAGAGACACAAAAGGCTGCTACACCACTTCCATTTTGTCTTCAGCCATCATCTACCCCTGGATCAACTCATATGCAACTGAAGCTGTGACTCAAAGGACTGAGAGCCATCCAGATACTGGCTGTACACCAGAGGAACTATACAAGCCTGCAAACTCCACAATTCTACTGGGAACCAGATCTATATGGACTTTCAGATCATTTGTATGTATCTGATTGCTTTAGTCATTTAACATTTTTTGTATAGTTTGTTTCTTTCCTTTTACAATAAACCTTTAGTTTTAGTTACTAAAGGATTGGCTGTCAGTGTGGTATTTTGGGTAAGATCCAAACTTAAAATGATTTGGTAATGTGGCTGACCCTTTGGGGTCAGGAGAACCTTTTTGGTAAAGAGCATAGAGTTTTAAATAACTTATCTCTTTACTGGACCTAGTGGCTAACTGGGAGCCAGACACTGAAATGCAGTAAAGCGGGCTGTGTATA
This sequence comes from Mesoclemmys tuberculata, assembly GCA_007922155.1. NCBI lineage: Eukaryota > Metazoa > Chordata > Testudines > Chelidae > Mesoclemmys > Mesoclemmys tuberculata. Next base: position 109,215,477 of record ML675601.1, on the reverse strand, counting down.
TTTTTGTTTTAGCTTCTTGATAACCAGTGTGGGGGAATCAGAAGCGCTGTTTGTGACTAGCTGGGAAGTCTGACTTCAGTGTCACCCACCAGTGCTGAGAGAATCTAATCTCCTTTTGCAGCTTGCCCTGACCTTGGCGTTTTCAGGTGGCAATCCTAGGCATGGACAGGGGACAATGGGTAACATGTAAGGTATCTACAAAAAGTTCTTCACTTATAAAGTCTCATCATGCTGAGGTGCATGTATGGGTAATATTTAAAGAATAATGTAACTATGTTGAGAGTATGTTTTATGGCCTTGGATGTAAAAGTTAATCATCAGGGGATACTACGTCTCGGTGAGTCAAGTAGGAGGGAGTTGTCACTAGCTGGTGTTGTAATGCAAAGCTCAATTGCCTAGCCTTGCTCCATCTCAAGACTGAGTGGAAAGCCATTAAAGATAACTGCAAACAATTGAAACTACTTGGAGATAAAAAAAAGAACATTACAACAGACAGGAGTTTGCCCTGTCTATGAATAGAGACAAAAGACTGTTTCAGTATAACATTGAGTGGGGAAAAGCACTCTGTATCCATTCACTGAGGAATCATCTTGTGGCTGAGGGATGTCTTTCATGAAAGTTTGGATCTTGGTCCCTGGGAAATCACCCAGCTCTGCAACAGACTGAAGTTTGGGACGAAAATCTAGTTTGTTAGATAGAAAAGGTAACAATTAATAAGCATAGGCCATAGTTTATGTTTTATGATTTTGTTTTGTATTGTAACCACTTTTTCCCCTCACTCTCTTATTTCTAGTGGAGTATCTATTATTTCTTAAATAAACCTTCTCCTGTTTTATTACAAGTGCTGTGTGTTAAACAGCAGTGGTGTTTTAAGGTTATACTGGCATACACTGGTCCTTTGGGGCAGAGGATCCTGGGTTTCCATGAGTAGCCAGCATCAGGGGCTGAATAACACAGGGGAATGATTCAAAGGGACGCAGGTACACCTATTGTTCACCTTTAATTTGAAGACAGGGCTGGTGTAGCCTAGAGGAGAGTGCTTGAGTGTCTGACAGGCTGGTGGTTTTAGAGAGCTAACACCCTGCCACCATGGGCAAGATTACCTTTCTCAAGAGGGAGGGGATAACAAGGTTACTCACAGTCCTCAATACCCTGAGAGCCATCCTCCAAATTAGCTGATTCAGGCAGACCCCTGCATGAAGCTACATTGACTCCAACATGGCTCTGTGCAAGAGCAGGGATCTGCCTACATAGAGCTCTTTGCAGGACAAGACCCAAGTTTATTAATGGAGCTCGCAGTTCCTGTGGGGAGCCAGAGACTTTTTCTTGCCCTTCAGAATGTTTAATTATTCATCTGGGGTTGGATGTTCAGTATTGGCCTAACTCTGTTCCCACTGAAGTCAATTGAAGTTTTACCATTTACTTCATTGGAAACAGAGTTAGGCTAATGCTGAGTGCTTTTAAGAGTTCTACCCGTCATTTGACATGATCTGAAATATAAAAAGCACATTCTGAAATAAACAATAAAACAGAAACAGTACAGAAGGCACTGGAAATGGGCAATGGAAATAGGCACATTTATTAATTGATATGGTAACAAATCTGTGGGGAGCATTTATTTGATCTTTAAAATTAAGTCCACTTCGATATTAAGCAACAGCACTGTTCTTGGTGGGGTGCAAAGACAGCCTTTGTCCCAAAGATTTTACAAAATAAAGCAAAGTAAAGGATGTTCATTTATATTTTTCCATGGTAGCATTTACTGAATTGGTAAATGGAAAGGGAAGATGCCTGGACTGCATGAAAGCATTATTTTTTAATCAGCATTGTCTGTGCTCTCCGTGCTATATGAAAAGAGGCCTCATCCCCAAGGAGCTTATACTGGGGGAAAAAACCCACCCCGAGGCTATAGATATATACTGGAGCTCAGATGCTATGCTGATGGACTTGGGATAGAGAGTGGACAGGAAGGCAGTCCGCCTGGGAATATATTCCCACCCTATTTTGTCCATTATCATGCAATTGCTAAAATTAGTGCTGAAATCAGATTTTTTTTACGCAACCATTTTGACAGCTGCGAAAAGCAACTGCCGAGGGAACCGGTGCTTTGTGCTTTGCAGGATCTCCGGTCACTCACGCACTCTTCTGCGGCTGCCCAAACCAACCAAAGGCGGGTTTCACAAAACCCAGGTCTCTCTGCTCCCCCCCTTCCCTCCTCTGCCCCTACCTGTCCGCTTCCCTAATCCGACAAGGAAGTTCAACCAACCAGCCCCACTCCAGGTCTCTGGTAAGACCGAACAGGTGCATTGCGGGACTGGTAGTTCCCTGCCCCGACAGCCTGGGTCTGCTTCGAGCAAAGCCTGGAGAGCACGATCCCCCCCTCCCTGCGCTCTGGGTCCGTGGGCCGGGCGCTCCACGCGCCCCCGGCGCGGAATGCCCAGGGCTCCCCGGCCGGGGCGGGGCGGGTGCGGACCCACGCCTGGGCGGGGAGGGGACTACATTTCCCAGCCTGCCGCGAGCGCAGGCTACCCCCTCCTTGCGTGAGAGCTGCAGGTTGATCGTCTTGGCTGCAGATGAGCAGCGAGAAAAGCCTGGCGAGAGGCGGGGGGCCGGCGAGCGATGCGCGCCCCGGGCGAGCGCTGAGAGCATGGCCCTGGAAGGTAAGGGCTGCTCCCCTCCCGCCTGCCTTTCCCTTGAGGCTGCGGGGGGCGCCCGCCCCTTCGCACTCACCTGAGCGCCGCCGAGGGGCTGGCCCCGCGGAGCCGCTGCCGAGCGGTGCCTGTGCCGCGTGCCGGGGGCTGGCTGGGCGCGGGGCTGGCCAGGGCACGAGTGGACGCGGCGGCCGTGCGGCAGCGGGTGGACGTGCCTGGGAAGTGCCCGCTCGCCTCCCCCCGGTGTAACCCAGCCCGTCCCTCCTTTGCCTGGCTGGACGCGGGGAGCGATCGCCGCCCTGCGACTCCCCTGCCCCTCTTTGCTTTCAGTCCCCCCCCCTTATTTTAGAAGAGCTGGTGGGGGGGGGGTGTGGACATAGGCTTGATTCCCTCCTCTTATTTTAGTGCCTGGCTAGGCCGGGGGTAGAAACCATTGGCCCTGAAATCGACCCAGGGAAGTGCCCGTGTTTTGATTTCTGACATAAGCCGCTATTTAGGTTCAGTTAAATTGCAGCTGAACGTGAGTGGATAATCAGGCTGCTGTGGGAATACAGAAGGGCTCTGAAGTGGGTTCACTCCCCCCCACACCTTTTTCAGAATAGCAGGAGGCTGTCTGTGCTTCTTTGGCCATTATTACTGGTGCATTTGTGGTCTACACTTAAACAGAGTCTCCCTAAGTGCTGCCTTGAGGCTACCTGGGCTCTTTCTGTTGCAGCTGGTATTTTTTTAGTTAAACAACTTCAGAACTGGCTCCTAAGGTGCTGATGTCACAGGAAAGGCAGCTGAGCAGCTCATGCATATCTCACAAATTATATAGGTTTTTTAGCATGAATTGAGTATTACATTTCACCTCTCCTGTCTGGCCCACCCATATTTTAAATACAAAAGCAGATGCTACAATTATCTCCTCTTACCCTTAAATAGCTTCTACATTTCAGAAGTGTAATATGGTGACACTGTATTATGCTTTCCAATCACAATATAGAAAGTGAATGTGAATCTGGTTTTATTAGCTTGAGTTTCTAAGATACGGATGCCAGAGTGTGCTATTCTATCCCACGTCAGCAAGTGGAGAAGAAAAAAATTCAGACACTATAGGCCAGGTTTTTTAAAAACAAGAACAAACAAACCCCAGCTCCCATAGAAACACCAAAATGAAGTGGCATCCGTTCCATGCTTGTGTACTTAAATCTGGCCACTTTATGGAGGTGCTTAAATGAAAACCAAGCTTTTCTGAAAACCTGATTGTGTATGTAGCAGCACTTGTGTTTTATTTCCACTGAGTACTTCAAGGAGATTTGGGAGAGAGAATTTGTGGTTAGGTACACTAGGAAAAGTGAACTCCCTTTTTCTTCACACTTGTTTGAAAGGCAGTATATTCTAATACACTAAGCATGGGTCTAGATATCAGGAATTCCTAAATTCTAATTCCATCCTGGCTCCTGCCTTTCTCTGTGGTCTAGGGTAAGTCATTAATTCCCACATTTTGAAAAGCATCCATTAATTGTGGGTTCTCATTTATTGCCCAAGACAGCTCTGAACGGATTTTTTTTATTATTTATTTTATTAAAGGTACTGAGTATCAGCCACTTTATTGGAAGTCAAAGGGAGCTGCTGGTGCTCTACATCACTGAAAATCAAGCCCCAGCTGTCTGAAATTAAAAACCCAAAATCACTGGCCAGCTTTGAAAAATATGGATCCAGGTCCTAATTTTTGGGTCCTGGTTTTCTCTAGGCAGGCACCTGTTGGCTATTTCTGAAAATGTGGCTAAATGTATCTAAAACTGGCCACCCAAAATTAAAGAATTTGTCCTTAAAACTCTTTATAGGCCAAATTAATTGCTTCTTTCAGCAGATGCAACTTCATTTATTTTTTTTTATTTGTGAACCATGATAAATGAAGAGTCTTAGTTTAATTACTGCTGCTTCTGCAGCAAAAAGAGTTAGCAATGCAAACTGGATGCGTCTTCTTGGTGGGTAAAGAGATGAAACAGACTGCTGTTTGGGAGTGCTCCAGTTCATATATGAGCAGAAATCCCATTATAGTGAATTCTATGTCATCCTTCTTATTTCACTGGATTAGACTCTTCTTTTTCTGTCACCTAACTCCATTAACATCTTTAATAATTCTTGACATTTTATAGTGCCTTCCATCTGAGGAGCTCAAAAACTTTATAAATATTAATGAAATACAGCCTTGTTAACCCCCTGTGAGGTAGGGGAATATTATCTTCATTTTATAGTTGGGGAAACTGAGGCACAAAGGTTAAGTGACTTTCCCTAGGTAACATGGGTAGTCTGTTGCAGTGGTGGGAATTGAACCTGGATTGTCTTACCCACCAAACCTCTCTTCCTCAACAGGTTCTATTTCACTGGGAGATAGTTGCATTGCCAAGTGAGTGAGGTGAGACTGGAGGAGGCAGAAGTCACACCTATGTGTAGAGGCCCTCCTCCATTCTCAGAGGAGGATGATAGTCCAGTTTCCTTTCCTCCAGCATCTTCTGGAGTTATGTCCCTCTCTTTTGCTTCCTGGGAGGGGAGAGAAATAGTATAGAGCCTTTCTCTTCTTCCTGAGGG
>ML675601.1:108761976-109210239 GCA_007922155.1 Mesoclemmys tuberculata | reverse complement strand
TCAAAGTCCACCTGTGTAAACCTGTGAGAAATCAAGAGAGCCTACATCCACATACATAACACACACACGGGGCAAGGCTTACGTTTTATTCATAGGATAAAATCATACTTCTATATTGAGGTATATGACTCTTCATGTGACCAGTGCTTGAAAACCTACTTGCTTTCTAAGCAAATGTTTCTTAGGCCCGGTCTACACTTACCTTTGCGATTCGGCAGCAGTAACGGGAGATATGCAAGTGACGTAAATCACTTGCGTATCTCCCGTCAACTTTGCAGCATCTTCTCTGCGCGGCGTCTGTACTGCGCTGCGTCGAAGGGAACAGCGCTCCCTTCGACGCAGCACTACTCCACTTACTGGGGTGGTTTTCTTGCGTCGCTTCCTGGATCAACTGAGCGCGTGTATACAGACCGCTCAGTCGATCCAGAGCAATCGATGTTACGGCGGCAAATTTGCTGCCATCAGTGTAGACCCAGCCTTAGTCTCTGCATATAGGGGATGGGTCATAGGCACCAAATAAGCAGTGTCTCTTGCAACAGGGCAGGTGGTGCTCTGTGGCTGGAAGGAGGTTTTGGAGCTATGTGTCATTCGTACTTTCTGCAGGAAGCCAAAAGGTTTCTTGTCCCTCACTGCTCCCCTCTTCTCAGTCTGTGCATCCCTACCCCAGAAAGGAGAAGGCAGTTGGTCAGCCGCAAACCTCCTGCCTGGCTTGTCCCTCTAGTGGAGAGAAGACATTTTTTCTTTTGGTCTTTACAGCCAGGGGTCCACCTGCACTGCCCCCTTGCAGAATCAAGGCCTTACTCAGTCAACTGTCCAGGAATTAAGCTGGGACAGCAAATACCTAGCACTAGATGTAAGAACATGGGACCTTTTACTCCATGTTGGGGCAGTGGGTAGCGGTGGTATTGCAATCGCAAAATGTGAAATTCGGAGTAGTTCAAACTGCTTTATATGTTAGAGTATAAAAACCTGAATGGGGAGAAAGAGGACAACTGGTACAGCAGGGGACTTGGTCATAGATCAGTGTAGTTATTCCAAGAGGTAATGTGCGGATTGGCTTGGTTAGTGAGTTGAATAATGTCTGTGTTTCCTACCTCACCAGAGGGTTAGTTGGGATGGGGAGAATCCATTTGCAGGCCTTAAAAAGTGAGCCTATATAGATGGGAGCACTGCCAAGGTAGATCTATTTTTAGATCTAACAGTTTTGACAGTGCTCCTTTCAGCGTTCGCTTCCCCTCAGTAAGAATGAAAGAAGTAGGTCAGAGCTTGTAGAAAAAGCCTTTGGATCTTCGTTACAATGGCTCAAAAATATTTTTCTTTTAGCTCTTGTGCAGTGGGGAAGGCCAGGGGAAGTTGACTCTAGTACATATTTATTGCTCATAAAAATGAGTGACTGATAGCACTGGCTAGGTAACACAGATATACCACACATAAGCAGCTGTCAGTGCCCCATAGGCTTTGACCTGAATACCCTAGCTATTGTATAGTGGTTTTATGGCAAATGCTGTGGTCTGCTTTCTCTCACTTTGGTTTTAGGCCTGGATATAGTATGAATAATGCATTGGCTGCTGAACTCCTCCTGATGATTGACTAAGACTAGGAGCCCAATTTTTTGTTGTCCTGGGGTCCCTCTAAAATGCCATAGCAGCATAAGACGTGACTTTAAAGGCAGTGGATCTGCAGTCTGGGCCATACCGTCACTAGAAAGACTGGCATGAACCTGGTAGAATGTTTCTATGCTCACCCTTGTAAACCTAGGGTAGAAGGCATTCTGGGGTGTTCTGTGAATGGGACCTGGGTTGGAACACTACTACATTCTAGCATTATCAACCCATAGCCCCTAGGGGCACGGGCAGTCCAGGTGTAAATTAGAGCAGTCCTTAGGCTGTTCTAACTTGTCTAGGGGCCAGACCACTTTCCCTTCCTCATCCCTGCCACTCTCCTGTCCCTGCATTCACTGAGTACACTTTGACCATGATGGACAATCAGCCCCAGGTCTCATTGCTGATTCTTTCAGATCAGCCATCTGCTCTTGACCATGAGATGCAAAATGGGAGATGGATTTTTTTTCCTTGAATGTCTTGCTCCTTGCCTCAGAGATCCCAGGATATTGGGCAATTGCTTTTCTGCCTAAGGCATTCTTATGCAGTTTTCCATAGGACTCCATTCTTTCACCCCTCCTGTTTAACTTGTGCATGGAGCTTTCAAGATTCCCACTATTGTGTGCCACAGGCAGTAGCAATGGTGGGAAACTGAAGAAAACACTAGAGTATATAAGGCCTTGGAGAGTGATTGAGGAACTATAGGTGGCATGGTATAGTTCAGCATTTCTCAAATGTGGCCACTGGGGGCTTTTCTTGAGGCCAGAGCCTCATGGGTGATGACTTTGGGGGGGCACAGCAGCAGTCCCTTCCCTGGGGCTGCCAGGGGTTGGGCCCTGCCCCCCTCTGGGCCCACAAATGTCACAAAGCAGGCAACTAGTGTGAGTCCCCCATTCTCCTGGGGGCAGTGGGGCTTGGGCTTCAGACTTCAGCTCTGGGATGGTGAGCAGCAGGTCTGGCCGTGGGGTTTTGGCCTCTGGTCATGTGGCAGCAGGCAACGTCCCTGAACTCTGGTCCTTGGCTCCCTTCTCTTCCCCCCACATCACTCCTAGCCCCCACTGTCCCATTGCCCCTGGCCGCCACTGCCTCCCTACCCACCTCCTGATCTAGGGCTTAATTTGTCTCCCCCTGCTTGCCAGGGTTGAGCCAATCTGCTGTGGAAATTGATATTTGTATGCGTGTTAATATCACTTTTCACAGCAGAGGCGGTAGCTAGCTGGAAGGTTGTGAAAAATGATATTAACACACATACAAATATCACTTTCCACAGCAGCAAACTTACTAGCTCAGCAAGTCTTTTTTTTTTTTAAAAACAAAACAAAAACAAACAACCAAAAAAGCTAAAGAAACAACAACAAAAGACAAGAACATGCAAAGCTCCCTATTTGTGTTTCTGTTCTGTTTAGGGCCAGTAAAGAATGGGGACAACTGATTGGAACATTACAATGATTTGCACATGTATATGTGAATACTTATTTGTTTTTCCTAAATTTAATTAAGTATTTTATGAAAAATTGTGAGACCGGCAACCAGCAGGAGTTGGTGGCCACACTCTGAGGCCACCAAAAATTTATGAGAACCTCTGGTCTAATGGCTAGGACCTTAGACTGAGAGTTAGGACCCAGGGGTTATGTTCCTGCCACTAACGTGCTGTACCTGTTTCCATCCCACCCTCTGTGTCTCTCTATGGCGTTTAGATTGTGATCTTTTTGAGGAAGGGATTTTGCATCCTTCCTGCTCCTGTGAACAAGAGCATGAGTTGAGGGCTGTGCAGGGCATCTCTTATTTCCGTTAGTGGGTACTTATTCATGCAAATAGTGGTATTGACTTCAGCTGGATATTTGTGTATGTACTTACCCATGAGACTCCAGGGATCTCCAGCCTAGCCCTATGTAACTTGCTAAAGGCATGCAGAGAAAAGGTATGGTTATTAAAGGTGCCAAAAGTAGCCAATAGAGGAAAGTGACAAAGCTGTGTTCTTGGTTACCCTTGTGCATTTCCAGAGTAACTCCATTCATTTATTTAACCAGAATTATTCTGGATTTGCATAATATCAGCTGAGAGCAGCATGTGGCCAAAGACCACCAAGTATGGAACACAGAAAGTGAGCAGAGAGCTGAATGCTGAATTTTGTAGGACGTTGTAGTGGTGCTTTGGGGTTGGCAGATGCCACATAACTGTCTGCTGCTTTGGCTAGGTTTCTGGAGTTGATAGCAACCACTTGTAATTTATTTACATGGAGCTTTACATTTGCAAAGCTCTGTGCAGACAACATCCCTGTCAGTTTATGGAAATAAATCATTATCTTCATTTTACCAATGGGGCTTCTGAGAGAGAGAAGCTGTGATGTGTCCAAGACCCCCAGTGCACATCTGGCGCCAAGATTGGTTCTCACAAGTTCCTGTGCTCGTTCCATTAGATTTGAATTACTGCACTGCAATTTAATGCACTAAATACTGGAGCACAGAAAGTAGGGGTGGAATGGAAGTGTAGCTGCAATAAGCAGCATATTCCCCATGCAGCATGAACTAAAACTGCCATAACATAGAAGGATTAATTAATGCTGCTCTGAACAGCATTAACTTCTAACTCTATCTGTGATTCCCCTGGGAGGCATCTGAAAGAGCAGCTAGTAGGCTCTTGGGTGGAACACGGGCAGAAGCAAGCTGTGTTAGTCCTGTTTGTGAGAACCAAAACATATGCAGGAAGAGAGACCCATCATGCATCTGGTCAAGAACGGGGGTTGAGGACAGTATTTTGGGTGGATCCCAGGCCCTCTGAATGCTTATTTGTTGACGGAATTTGGGTTCCCACCCAGGTCAGTCTCCTTGCTGGCTCTGAAGTTTGAGGTTCTGCTACTCTGTGCGTGCGTGTGTGTGTATGAATCAAGTTACTGCAAAAGCAAGAAATAGACCCTTTTTTCTAATTAACACTCTTGCAAAAAAAGGAAAAAAGAGGAATTGTAATTTGTGTAAATGACAGCTTTCTTCTGTATTTTTCTCTAGCAAAGTGACACACTTTCAACCAGCAGTTTATTTCTACAGGAGTGGGCTGGGTATCTGAGACGGTAGGATTCAATGGTATGAGTAAGCAGTAGGTGGTGAGGAATTACATTGTTGGAAGGAAAGAAGGAATTTTCAATCTCTGTAGGGAAGGGATATGCTCAAAGAGTGGGAGTGATGGTAGGAAGAAGCATGTTGTAATAAAATGAAGAAAAGCGGGAAGGAAAAACAAAAAGTCAATTACCAGATAACAAAATATGTTAAACAGGCTAATGAGATTTTATAAATATTTTCCAGCTTCCTTTGTGTGCATAGCAAATTTAGATGGGGATAAAGCACGGATTCACAGCTGAATCAAAGTCCAGTGCATTCCATACACTTACTGGATATCTGTTTTTATAAACCATAATAAGACAAGTGCGAATTTGTGTCCGGTGTATTGAATTCCTTACTGTGACATTTATGCAATAATAATAAAAGACCTAATCCAATGTCTGTCTGTTTTCAGGCTTTGTGCGCTATATGGTGTCTTTCTAATCTTCAGAAAATATTTCTAATGTTACAATTGCTGTTTACAGAATTGAATGACGGCTTTATGAGGCATCCCTAGAAATATAATTTATGGTGGAATGTAAATGGCTAATCTCTTAAAGCAAGCTTCTTTAGAAAAAAAATTTGTTTTATAAACTGAGATAACAAAATGCAGTGGAACTAATCTTCACTTTGCTAATCTACACATTTCATAATTCACACCAGAACACAGGAGTATCTGCCGACTCCTCAGAAAAGTCTTATGAGAATGGTGTCATAAGAGTTCTTGCTAAGAAAAGCCATAGACTCCCTTATGTCGACCTACTTATGTCAGTGCACACGCTATAGTCTTCCTCTGCTGACGTAAGGCCCTATTACACTGACATCATACCTGCGCCTCCACGAGAGGGGTAGGCCTTGTCAGGGCCTTGTCCCCCCCCCCGCACTCTCCCGGGCTGCCCACTCCCTGCTTCCAGTCAGGCTGCTGACTTGAGGCTCCTGGCTTCCTGCTCCCCAGCAGCCACCCAGTGGGGAGCTAAGAGCCCAGAGGGTGGGGGAGGCAGCTATGCACCTGTAAGGGAGCAGGGAGCCTGAGGGGAATGGGAAGCCAGGACCCTCAGGCCAGCACCTGGGCCCCCAGCAGGGAGTGGGGAGCCTCGAGACAGTGGGGAGCGGAAGCTTCGGTGCACCAGGCTCCCAGCGTGGAACAGGGAGCCAGGAGCCCCAGGGGACAGCCCAGCTGGGAGCTGGGTGGGGGCAGCCTGGCTCCGAGCAGGGAGTCCTGGCAGCATCCGGGCTCCTGGCCGGGAGCAGGGAGCCTTGGGTCAGACTCGATTCTAGCAGGGAGCTGTTCGCGGAGCTGAGAGCTCAGGCTTTCAGCCCTCCCTCCACCGCCCCTCTTCAGTTGGTGGAAGCTCCCCTGGTGATGACACACATCACCGACAGAAGGAGAGCAGTGTGGACATGAACCACTGCAGCAATTACTGCGTGGCTGTAAGCTGACCTAACATAGGTCGATTTAGGACATATCTGCACCAAAAACTTTGGTTGACCTATGTGAAATGAACTAGAGGCCTCCAGCTAGTTTCCAGTGGACAAGTATCCACGTTGCATGAGTAAACTTCTTGTATAAGCAGGGCCCCCACGTGGGGGAAGGCACTTTACTGGTGCCTGGAGGCCCTGCGGGGTACAGAAACCTGCCCATATGGATCAGCTTGCAGAACAACTAGCTTATGCAAATGGAGCAATGAATCATTACTGAGATTCGTATTTGACCTCTGAAAAAATCTACAGTGTATGTTAGTACAACATCCCTAGTTTTTAGGGCTACTACGAAAATCGTAAGAGCAAGCAAATAATCTCTTTTCTGCCATTCTGGCCTCCCTGCCCACTAATGGCTTAGTGTTCTCATCTCCAGTGTTGCCAACTCTTGTGACTTTATCGTATGGCTCAACAATAATTGGGGATTACCTTATAGCTCAAAGAGTGATCTGATTATGTGATAAACTCAGTTTTAATTTAAAAAAGAAAGGAAATGGTTTCTGGCTCCTATGGCTATAAAAGAAAGCTTGAAAATGTAATTCCGAAAGGCTGAGAAATCTTTATAGGCAAAAAAAAGAATTGCCTTATTTATTTTATTTAATTCTTATTTTATTAAAAATCACGAGTTGCATATTTTGGGAGGACTTGACTCATGATTTCTGAATGCTTAAGGCCGATGATACTGCTGCCGTGGTTCTCCTCTTCCTTCTCAATCATGTGAGGTTGGGCCTTGAGACATTTGTGATGCTGTCTGGAGTAGCTCAGGCTGTGAGTGTGTATCTCAGGGCAGGCGTTCGGCAAACAACGAGAGACACCCCAAACCGGCAGTATATTCTATTATTAGATTTCACCAAGCCAGTAACGAATGTGAATTCCTGATTCCGTTACCAGTCTTACCATGGGGTCACAGACTTAGCATCTCCAGCCTATCTTGCCATCCAGACAAACTGACCTTTGTGATAAACGGTTATTTTAAAACTAAAATCACACCACATTAGGTTTCTCCCCATCCCAAGAAACCAGTCAGTTACCCCAGATCAACTGGTAGTCCGGATCTAACACCAAAGCCAATGCTGGCAGCCAAATCTATAGTAAACTAACGAAAGCTAAGAAGAGGAAATGAGAGTTACAGAGGTTAAAGCAGGTAAAATACAATAACAGTTTATAAGTCCAAATGGTGGCCGTGATATAATAAACTGCCAGTTTCCCAAAAGTCTCTGTGTTCTCGTTCAGTTATTCTGCCCTGTTTGAATCCAAAGAGTCCAGAGATAAAGGATCTTTCCTTGAATCCATATTTATAATCTCTTCACAAAGAAAGCAAGCGGACAGTGTCTCTGCCCATATGAGCTTTTCCTTTGATGACTGCGTGAGGAATGCACTGAGACTTTTGACCTCTGACCATATACAGAGTCGCTATTTGCATTGAAATTAGCATTTTCTGTTAAAGTCCTTAAGTCCTTCATTAGCATTTCCCAAGATTTCTTTGATGGGTAACTTAGTTACAAGGGCATTTACCATATAAAGGTTTTGCTATTACATTATGACACGAATAGATAAGTGAAAATAATGCATGTAACATTCCATTAGTTTTATGAAGTTTAAACACCCAAAACACTTATACATTTACAATCGCTTTGCTCTAATATATGAGTGTATTGACCTGACTACATTCTAGCATGACGTATTCTTCAGCCAGTGTCACAAAGTTCAGTTACCCAGGGTTAGAAGGAAGCTTTCCCAGGTAGGTGCCATCAACTATTGGAGAAACTGAGTTTTTCAATTGAGAAGAACCACTATACCTCCCTCTAGTGCCTGGAACAGCTTTGAGGGGAAGCAGAGACATGAGCAGGAGTTACTCATTGGTGAAGGAGGACTCTAAAGCAGAGGAAAGGAGTGGGGCAGAGTACACACACACCTCTTTCACAGCCGCGAGAAAGCTGAGGGGAGAGGTACGTGGTGGAGAAGCAGACACACACATCCCTCTTCAAGACCTGCATAAGTTTAGTTCTATAAAACACCATCCATACAATACTTAATAATTTTCTTCCCTGTTGAGTTTTATTTAGTTGACCCTGCAGTTCTTGGAGACCTAGGGTCAAATTCACAGTTATGCTAAAGCCCTTTTACATGTGTTAACATCTAAATACTACTTTTTCCCCTAGAGTGAGGTGACTAGAGTTGACTTAGACCAGCTAAACCAAGCTAAAATCTGTTACTCTGTGTTGATACTAGGGAAAAGGTTAGTTTTGCTATCAACAGCCTGACCTTGACCTCTTTTCCTACCCTAGACAAATATTGAGAGAGATGGACACTAACTGGGGTTGAAAATTAAAAGGAAAAAGACCCAAACCCTAATCTTGTCTGAGTAAATAAATGGAATTGACTTATTTATTCTAAGATTACTGAAAGTGGGGCAGAAAATTACAGGTCAATGCAAGCAAACATTTTTCCTAGGTGCATGGGTGTGTGTGTGAGAGAGATGGGGGGTAGGGTTGGACAAAAATAAAAGCACTGGGAAATAGGAGTGCTCCTGAAGCAACATGAATTCACTTTGCTAAATGAGTGCAGTGACCCCTGTTACGGTGACCCTTTTCATGTTGTTTTGGAGGAATAAATTCCTTCAAACAACATTGGCTTACTCCGTCTTTAGTCTCTTGCAACTATTTAGTCATTTAAATCCATGGTAAAACAAACACAAGAACCCAGAGTGGCAAACTCAAAATGTCTTTCTCCTTCCTTCCTCCTAATATCAACAATTTTGCAATGGGCTTCTCTTAAGCAGCTTGTGTTTGTTTGGAATTAGCTTCTTCTTTAGTAAAAGCCTATTGGAATCTGAATCACATCATTGCCAGCAGTCATTCTTTTTCTTTTGTATCCTGAAGGATCCCACTAATGTTATTTATCTTGAAAGGATGATGGGCTGAGAGTGGGCAATGTGATTTAAAAAAAAAATCCAATATAACCCTTTCAGGTAACAGGTGCTATTTATGCTTGCATGTAATCATCAAATATTGGCTCACTTATTCCAGTGGGAAGCAAATCAAAGTGGCCTCACAAGAAGCTTCCCTCAACCCCCCCAAAATAAAAAATCTGTATTGTCTTTGGGCTGTGTGAAAGAAATGAGCAAGAGCCAGGATGGAGTGGAGAACTGCAATTCACAGGAGAATCTGAATGTTCCCTGAGGCAGCATTAACTCCCGCTGTGTGCTTTGTGCCTCTCCCCTTCAGGAAGGCAGAGCACACATGTGAGTTGGCAGCCAAAGGCTGCATGACTATTGGTCCTATTGAGGTGTTGTACCAGAGGCACAGGGCCTTTAAGCGAAGATGAATAAAGCCTGATCTATACTGCCGCCGGTGGTTGACGGGAGATACGCAAGCTACATAAAGTACTTACATTGTCATACCGCGGCATCTTTACTGAGCTGCGTCAACCGGAGATGCCTTCCGGTTGACACGGGCTTACTCCTTTCAGGGAGGTGGTTTAATCGCGTCGATTGGAGAACACTTCCGGGATCGACTGAGTGGGTTGTAGAGACCTGCTCAATCGAATTGAACCCGCTGCATCACTGCCAAGTCGCTGGCAGTGTAGATGTACCATAAGAGTCTCTCTGTGTGGTTAGGCAAGTTCTATCAGGTTGGGTGATCACTTTTCTGTAGATTCCAGGGTTTCTGCTTCCCTATTAATGATAATTTCCTATCCATTCTCTGCCCCGCTGCTTTCCTGGACCAGGGTGTGTCATGGGAGACTACTGCTGTATTAGTGTCAGAGCTGTTGCAATAGGAAGGGGGCATATAGGTATATGACTACAGTTAGCAGGACAATCTGCCTCTGCCTTGAGGGTGAAAGGCCTGACCCAGTACATCTTCTTTTACCTTTCTATGGTCTCAGGCTAGATAGTGTAGGTTTTTCCATGTACTCCTTTCTTTCCAGGAGGTAGACCTGGTTCAGGAAAGATCAGACCAATTTCTAGTGTCTTATCACCTCATATTGAATTTAGCTATAAACGAATACCTTTCTGTAACACCCCTGAAGCCTTTGACCACAACATTCAAGAATTTAGGAAACCGAAAAATTCCTTTGAGTTGTGCACTGTGGCAGGGTCTAGGACCCTGCACATAGATGAAGAGCAGCCAAATCGGGTAAGTCTTGTTACCTCCAGCCCAGAAATACATGAGAATTTTAGTGTCTCCCAGATATGGAGAGAACTAGAGGGGTCCTGCAAGAAAAAGCTCTAGGAACAGCTAGGAACAAGAGCGATGCTTAGGCTGAGGTATATTTCAGTTATAGTCATGTAAGGTAACACTAAAGGCAAAATCCAAGAGGGGGGTGAAGTTGGACCAGATGAAGAACATTAAGATTGCCAAGTCAAGTATTAAAAAGTTAAGAAATGCCAGAATTAAAATTATCCATACAATCTTAATTCAGCTCCATTTGTGTATGCATTGTGAGACAGTCTTTAATTACATGATCACAGATTATTTTTATCACAGGAGCCCCGCTCATTCAGTGCATAGGCTGGCCCTGCTCTGGGGAAAAGTCAGGGTTGTGTAGCGAATGAGTCTCTTGTCTATAGGACCCTGTTTGTTACTCATAGACTCTAAGGTCAGAAGGGATGAATATGATCATCTAGTCTGACCTCCTGCACAATGCAGGCCTCAGAACTTCACCCACCCACTCCTGTAATAAACCTCTAACCTATGATTGAGTTATGAAAGTCCTCAAATCATGACTTAAAGACTTTAAGGTACAGATAATCCAGCAGCAAGTGACCCTTGCCCCATGCTACAGAGGAAGGCGAAAAACCCCCAGAGCCTTTGCCAATTTGCCCTGGGGGAAATTCCTTCCCGACTCGAAATATGGCAATCAGTTAAACCCTGAGCATGTTGGCAAGACTCATCAGCCAGACACCCAAGAAAGAATTCTCTGTGATAACTCAGAACTCATCTCATCACAGGCCATTGGCATATCTACCACCAGTAGTCAAAGATCAGTCAATTGCCAAACTAGGCTGTCCCATCATACTATCCCCTCCATATATTTATCAAGCTCAGTTCTGAAGCCAGCTAGGTTTTTTGCCCCCACTGCTCCGCTTGGAAGGCTATTCCAGAACTTCACTCCTCTGATGGTTAGAAACCTGCGTCTAATTTCAAGTCTAAACTTCCTGATGGCCAATTTATATCCATTAGTTCTTGTATCCACACTGGCGCTGAACTTAAAAAATTCCTCTCCCTCCCTGGTATTTATCCCTGTGATGAATTTATAGAGAGCAATCATCTCTCTCCTCAACCTTCTTTTGGTTAGGCTAAACAAGTCAAGCTCTTTGAGACTCCTCTGAAGGCAGGTTTTCCATTCTGCGGATCTTCCTAGTAGCCCTTCTCTGCACCTGTTCCAGTTTAAATTCATTTTCTTAAACATGGGGGACCAGAACTGCACACAGTATTCCAGATGAGGTCTCACCAGTGCCTTGTATAACGGTACTAACACCTCCCTATCTCTACTGGAAATACCTCCTCTGATTCATCCAAAGACCACATTAGCTTTTTCACGGCCACTTCATATTGGCAGATCATAATCATCCTATGATCAACCAATAAGCCCAGGTCTTTCTCCTCCTCTGTCACTTCCAAATGATGCATCCCCATCTTATAGCAGAAATTATTATTAGTCCCTGAATGCATGACCGTGCACTTTCCACTATTAAATTTCATCCTATTTCTATTAGTCCAGTTTACAATGTCATCCAGATCTTCCTGTATGATATCCCAATCCTTTTTGTGCTGGCAATACCTCCCAACTTTGTATCATCTGCAAACTTTATTAGCACATTCCCAAATTTTGTGCTAAGGTCAGTAATAAAAAGGTTAAATAAGATAGGTCCCGAGACTGATCCCTGAGGAACTCCATTTGTAACCTCCCTCCAGCCTGACTGTTCACCTTTCAGTATGACATGTTTGTAGTCTCCCCTTTAACCAGTTCTTTATCCACCTTTCAATTTTCATATTAATTCTCATCTTTTCCAATTTAACTATAATTCCCCATGTGGAACCATATCAAATTCCTTACTGAAATCTAGGTAAATTAGATCCACTGCATTCCCTTTGTCTAAAAAATCTGTTACCTTCTCAAAAAAGGAGATCAGGTTGGTCTGCCACAATCTACCTTTTATAAAGCCATGTTGTATTTTATCCTGATTACCGTTTACCTCAATGTCCTTGCCTAACTGCCTTACTAATGAGGTCAAATTAACAGGCCTGTAGTTACCCAGATCACTTCTTTCCCTTTTTTAAAAACGGGAACTATATTAGCAGGTCATAGTCATAGGGTACAGCCCCTGAGTTTACAGATTCATTAAAAATCCTTGTGACTGGTCTTTCAATTTCATGTGCTAGTTCCTTTAATATTCTTGGTTGAAGATTATCTGACCCACCCGATTTATTCCCATTAAACTGTTCGAGTTTGGGTTATACCTCGGATGCTGTAATTTCTACCTCCATATCCTCATTCCCATTAGCCACCCTACCACTATCCCCATGATCATCATTAGCCTCAATAAAAACAGAGAAAAGTATTTGTTTAGATATTTGGCCATGCCTAGATTATCCTTAACCTCTGCCCCATCCTTAGTGTTTAGTGGTCTCACTTCTTCTCTCTTTGTTTTCTTCTTATTTATAAGGCTACAGAACCTTTTACTATTGGTTTCAGTTCCCTTTGCAAGGTCCAACTCTATTTGGCTTTTAGTCTTTCTCACTTTATCTCTACATGTTCTGACCTCTAAGAGGTAGCTTTCCTTACTGATCCCTCCCATTTTCCACTCCTTGTAGACTTTCTGCTTTCTCTTAATCACCTGTCTGACATGCTTACTCATTCAACTTGGTCTACAACACTTGCCTGTGAATTTTTTCCCCTTCCTTGGGATGCAGGTTTCAGACAGTTCCTGCATCTTTGACTTGAGGTAATTCCAAGCCTCCTCCACTTTTAGATCTATGAGTTCTTCAGTTCAATCCACTTCTCCAACTAATTCCCTTAATTTTTTTAAAGTCAAAGACCCTAGTTACAGATCTGTTTTTTTTTTTTTTTTTTTTTATCCTTCCATTTAGTTTGAATTGAATTAACTCATGGTTGCTCGAACCAAGGTTGTCCCCTACAAGTATTTTTTCTGTGTGGTCCTCACTACCCACCAATACCAAATCTAAAATGGCATCCCCTCTTGTTGGTTCAGTAACTGTTTGGTGAAGGAATCTGTCAGCTATCACATCCAGGAAAATCTGGGCTCTATTATTACTACTAGCACTTGTCCTCCAGTTTATATCTGGGCAGTTAAAATCTTCCATAATCATACAATTCCCAGTAGTTTTTACTTCATTAAAAGCATTAAAGAGGTCTGTCTATCCATGTCCAAATCAAATCCCGGTGGTCTGTAACGCACCCCATGCACTATCCCAGGGGAAACCTTAGTAGTTTTCTTCCCCAGTTGATTTTTACCCAAATAGACTTGGTCTTATCAATTCCATCACTTCTAATTTCTTTACAGTCCACTCATCATTGATATACAACGTTACTCCACCACCTT
This sequence comes from Mesoclemmys tuberculata, assembly GCA_007922155.1. Lineage (NCBI taxonomy): Eukaryota > Metazoa > Chordata > Testudines > Chelidae > Mesoclemmys > Mesoclemmys tuberculata. The sequence goes on along the minus strand of ML675601.1, from coordinate 109,196,494 downwards.
TGCCATTGTAAAAGTCTCATTTGTTGCAGAACTTGGAAGATGTGAGGTGAATGAGGGGGTGAAGAAAGAGAAATGGTGGACTCATGCTTAAGGCAATTGAATATTGCGCTAGAGAACTGCATTCTATCCTTGTCTCTTCCAGAGTTCCACTGTAGTGCTGGGCAAGTCTCTTAGGTCAAATTTATCATAGGAAGATGCTATAGGTCCCTCATTTTCTGAGTTCTTGATTCGAGTTCCTGGAATCTAATCTTCAACTGTGAGCACTTATATCTGCAACTGAGGTAAAAGAGACTGTACTTTGAAGCTATAAAGTACAGATAATGCTCAGTACTCCTTTAAAAAAACAAACACACAAACAAACAAACAAACAAACAAAAACCACAAGACTTAAATGGATGTCTTAAATTGGGCACCCAAAATTAATGGACACTTTTGACCTTAATCTCTCTCTGCTTCATCTCCTTTCTATAACAGGGAGTAATTATACTCCTCCATCTCACAAGGCTGTTGTGAAGATAAATTAATTTGTTTGTAAAGCACTCAGATATTCTAGTGATGTGCACCATCAAATGCCCGTGAAGAAGTTTAATAATTCTGTTTTGAAAGCAGGGTTTGTAAGGCCTCGAGCTGCAAGTGAGGATTAAACCAAATATTGAATGGTTGCTCATTAAATGATCATTGCCCATCCTATGCAGTGCTGCTTTTCTTCCTGGACACTCTTACTTGTCCCCTCTGGGCTTTCTGGTCAAGTCTCAGGCTGGGTCTGCACTGACGGTGGCAAATTTGCCACCGTCAGATCGATTGCTCTGGATCGACCAAACAGTCTGTGTAGACCCACTCAGTCGATCCAGCAAGCGATGCAGGAAAACCACCCCGGTAAGTGGCGTAGCGTTCCTTTTGACGCAGCGCTGTGTGGTCGACACGCGGAGGAGATGCCGCGAAGTCGACGGGAGATACGCAAGTGATTTACGTCACTTGCGCATCTCCTGTTGACTGCCGTCGAATACTGAAGGTAAACATAGACCAGGCCTCAGTCTGCTTTCTCTCCTGGGCTACTTACACTAAACCTGTGCTCCCGACTCTGTTTCTTGTCCCAAACTCCTTGTCTAACCAGTTCTAATCTTCTTGGCGACTGGCTCTCAGTCTCCCTCTACCATAGCTTCCAGTCTCCTTGCTCAGCTAGTCCTAGTCTCTCCCACTCCAAGATTCTTATTCCAGTCGTCCTTCCATCGCTTCTGTCCCCAGGCTCATCTGCCCTCTGCAGATGAATCAGGTTGTTTCTTTCTCCATTCTGCTTGGTGCGAGAAGTGGGATCATTGAGAACCCAGGTGAGAAAGTCTCCATGTTCTAAGTTCTGCCTCCTAGCAACCCTGTGCAGTTAGGAGCAGCAGTTGTTGTGAAATTCCTGCTCCACCCCTGCATCCGTTAGTTGGATCATGCTTGGTGCAGATGAAATCTTTGGCAGATTTAGCTGCCTCACTCTGACAAGTCTGTACTGAGCATGTATGGACTGATTTTGTTGTTGGTTTTTGTTTCTCCTCCCACTCATAATTTGGGTAGCTTTTAACAGGAATAGCAAAAGACATATCCCTGACACCAGTGCAACACCGCTTTCCATCTCGCTCTCTGCCAAATTTCAAGTCTCTGCACTGAGGCAAAACAAAATAATTATTTGCTGACTCTGAACCCTCAAGTTTTTTGGGTGGCTAGTCACAGTAACCACCAGTTCCTCCAAACACCAGCATTTTCATCTTTTCTCTTGTTAGTTTTTACACTCACTTTGTTGCATCTTGTCTTTGATTAGGGCGTAAACTCTTCAGGGTGGAGACTGTGCCTTTCTATAAATTTGTACAATTCCTAGCACAATGGGACATAATCCTAATGGGACCTTTGGGCATCGCTCCTGCTGTTTATTATCACTACTATATTTAGTTCCCTATTTATATGTTTGTATCTCAAGAAAACATTTAATCCTGATGGTTTTTATGCAGGACAACAGATTCCATTCCTTTACAAAGGGATAAAGGAAAGACTCTGTTCTACTTTAGGATGGTAGTGTTATGTTAATGAGTTTCCCTGAAGCACACCACCATGACTTCCAATCAGTTGATGATTTTTTATCCAGTGTGCAGAGGGAAGAAACTGAGGCACACTTGCATATGAAGTAGCTTGTCCTACATCACGAGGTGTGTATGGAAGTTCCAGGATGAAAACCCAGATCTCTTGGCTCCCAGGGTTGTGCTTTAACTATGTATTGCAGAATTGCTGTTTCCTAACTGAAGTCTTCTGTTGTGCTAAAACTTTGGAATCTCAGCTTTTAATTTTAAAAGGGCATCTGGGATTTAATGAAAGGGCTTTCTAGTAAGAGAGTACTGGCTCATGCTGCTTTAGCTTTGTCGCCTATGACCGTTTTTCAAGGCTAATTTAATGGTGGGTAGAAATGAGACCAGTGGGATGGAGAGAGAGCAGGAAGCAGAACCACCAGTGTCTGGGCAAAGCAAAATCAGATTAGCTTTCATTTGAATTCTTTATTGTTTTCTTTAGTGACTCTTCAGTTTCATTCCCCCTAGGAAGAAATATTGAACAAAATTGCCTGCGCTAATTCCTTTTGCAAATAGAGGGAGATTGGACCATTAATTATAAATATGTCTGAAAAAAGTACAGTAATCAGAAAGATCAGTAAAAGGTAAAAATCTGGCTGCTTGTTTATATCAAAGATAAGCAGCCTCACAATCAATTTATTTGAAAGTCCATCTGTTTGCATAAAAGGTTGTCAATTAATAAATGCTGGGAATATGCAATTTCAGAACAAAAAATCCAGGTAAACTATCAACACAATCCTAAATTGCATTGCATACTTCAATGTGTTTTCCTATTTCTGCTTGTGTATCTTTAGTACACACAGGAGTGTGTGTTCATAGAGGTGTTAAGTTCCTTTCATTTGTTCATATGATGGAAACATTAATTTTCAACGGTGCATAGGGTTGAAGGGGAGACAATTAGCTGTGTAAGTCTTTATTCTTATTCATGGGAGTTGCCTTTCTGATTTGCTGTGCATGCCCCATGCATGTGCCCCGTACTGTTTAGGAACTGAAGTACGGTATTAAGCAGAGACAAGTAACATAAGGTTTTACATTTTAACAAATGAAATCACTTTCTGTTCCATCCCAACTCTGTGTGACTGAATAATAAATATAAAAAATGCATTTAGTTCATGCTGATAAGAGCTATATATGGTACTTGGAACCACAGAGATGCTCAGGTACCTACAATAACCTGAATAGAATAGTATTATGTAGTATTGTTTTGTTTCCTCCTCCACAAATGCCATATCCTGACTTAATATCAAGCTACGATATCTTTGATGTGATCAGGGGGTAGCCCTAGATACCTGTGTGATTACCTGTACTTCATGATAAATGTTTCCCATACTAGACATTTTTTTTATTCCTTCCAATGCAGCATTCTTTCTGAGCCATATTTGTCATATTTTCCCCAGCTATCCATTGCAATCTGAATCCCAATGGCATTGATCATCCTGTCCACACAGAAGGTATTAACCTGTCACTTGAAGGTGAAGGAGTTGAATTGCCCACGCTTAAGAATGATAATACTCAGAAGATGCTTGAATCAAAAGGGTCACCCAAGAGACAGCAGCTGGAACCAGAAACATCTAAGGTAGGTAAATTCAGATCACTGTTTATTTTGCCAAACCCTGAAGTATGCAAGCACTTCACAGGAGACACAAAGTCATGGACCAAGAGTAAAAGCAACAGCAGGAGGGGGAACAGGTGTTCCAGCAATAGAGAGATATAGCTACGCTAGGCGCATGCACATCATGGTGGTTCCACTATTTTATATCTGTCTGTATGAAAAGTGCCAAATAGTTGAGTTGCTCTAATGCAGGCATTGCAAAAGAGGTGAGTTTTCAGAGTGATTTTTAAAACAGGATAGTATGGTGACTGAGTGGACCAGCGTGGATTTGTGTTTTTAACATGAGTGTATGGAGACTGAGGGCTGGTCTAAACTGAAAAGTTCAATTGGCATAGCAACATCTCTTGGGGTGTGAAAAATCCACACCTCTGAGAGATGTAATGAAGCTGAGAGGTGTAGGCAGCGCTAGGTCGATGCAAGAGTTCTTCCGTTGATCAAGCTACTGCCTCTTGGGGAAGTGGTTTACCTACAGCGATGAGATAACCCCTCCCCTCACTGTAGTAAGTGCCTATGTTGAAGTGCTGCAGCAGCACAGCTGCAGCTGTACTGCTGTAACGTTTCTAGTGTAGACGTACCCTGACTTTAGTATGATACATTAACTAATTTGAGGTAGAATATACCCAATCAGCTTCTCCACATCTGACATCACTGAGAATAGCCGTACTTCAGATGCGAATTTTTTAAGACAAATAAATTGTCCTGATTAGTAAGTTGACATGAATCTTTATTTATTTTAGTAATTTTGGGTTATCTTATTTATATGCAGTAGAGATACTCATCAAATATAGGTGAATCCTGCTGTCGTTTTGGATATGGGAAAATAACCTGTCTCTATGTGTGGTCATGGCAGGTACGTTTTTAATTAAAATGAAAAATAGGAGACTGTAAAATATTTTGGGCCAGATTCTATAAAAATCCGGTCAATCTTTTGGATCTTGTGAGCCCTGAAAAAGTGGCTTTATATGTGTGGATGTGGGGAGAGAAGAAAGGGAGATGGGTGGAGGGGAACTTCTGCTGAGTGGAAGACTGATGGTTTTTACTGAATCTTATCCTTCAGGAGTTACTAGAGCAGATAAAACGAGAGTCAAACTGAAAGATACAATAACAATTGCTTTGAATATCTTTGACAAATAAGTATATTTCCTGCAGTAGATGATACAGTGAATTTAATAATGTACACACAACCAGTATGAACTTTACTTTTAGAATCAGTCAACATTTGATATTTTGCGCAATATCCTGGCTTTCTAACAGTAGCTTACTTAGCTTTTATCTAAGATACCTGCTTATCAACAGATGCAACTAAAACTCAATTAATCCTTTCTTCAGTAAGCCAATGAAATGAATCCAGCCCAAGTTGACACCAACAAAAAGTAGTTGCTATTTGCAATCTGTTTAGTGGCTCATGTCAAGTGAACTGTGGACTTCGCTTGAATCCTTATTGAACAGGTTTTCACATCAGTCTGGATTTTCTTATTTGCAGTCTCAACAAAGGGTACATCTGCACTCTAATCAAAAACACCTGAGGCACTGAGTCTCAGAGGCCAGGTCAATTGACATAGGCTCATGGGGCTCGGACTGCAAAAGACCAATATTTGCAACCCATCAAGAGCCTTATGCCACTGGACAAGGAATGAAATATACAGCACTCCTGGCTCTGGAATGTCCTAAAATATCAGATTTTGAGGGGGAGAAGGGCTGGATGTTATACAAGTTTTGGAAGTGTCTAAAATGTTGTTCAGTCTCACAGTAATTAGGGCATCTGACTTTAAAGATCAATTGATATGGAAAAATGAAACTTCCCCCGCACCACTTTTCTTTAAAATGCTTGTAAAAGATTTTTCCCGCAGTACATGTAACACACCCTGAATACCTGACACTGTATAAAGACTTTATTGGCATATGTTTGGGTTGATACGCATAAATCAATGAGACTCCACGCAAGTACAGGGACCACACAAATAGATGCATGATCAGGGTATGTTTGTGCGTGCTCACATACGCATATGTGTTCTTTTCCCGGTCTGTGATTGCTATGAATCTTAGTAGTATGTCAAAAGGCAAACTTTAAAATCTATACTGCTGAATGAACCTGCACAGAGCGAAAACCTCTCTTCCTTTTGTTTTTTCATTAACACCTGCCAAGAATGGTTTTAGAGGACATTTTCCCCCATGGCTTCACTGTTAGGGCCACTGTATGAGCTTATTTTAGTGTTTTCTCAATTTTATCCGTAATCCTTAATATCATTTCTCCTGGCTCCTATGTCCATCTTGACTTTTCATTTTCTTCCTCTCTAGCCCCAAATTTTCTGATCTCTTGTTCTCATTCACAAATCTTATTCATGATTTTCAAAGTAGCGCTACAATGTTTGGGTTTTATTCTCATAAGATTTTTACTAGCATCTTTTTCCAAAAGTATTAACTTTAAGACTTCACACGGAATAAGGCACTGTTCATTGTCAGCAAGGCTAATAGAAACTGGCCCTTCATTTATTAAGAAAGGTTATTCAGAAAAATTTGATTCTCGTATGCAGAAAATATACCCAGTGAAACACTTTGTTCTCATTATGTAGTAACCATTGGGCAAATGTTGCGGGCTGCCTAAAGGTGACTACTAGAGTTTCAATTACACTCAAGTTTAGTCAGCAATTGCAGTTTAAAATCGCCTTGGAAACAAATTACATGCATTTCAAATCTGCACAAAAACTGTAAGAAAATAAAATGGTAGATGAAATGATATACTTTTCTGTTGCCTTTGGTCGACAAGTGCTTATTGATATCAATGTACTGAACTTTTTTTTTCTGTTCATTTGTATTGTAGCTCATTAACACTTTGGGTCTCTTTATATTTTTCTATAATTAGTTATGAAAAAAATGACATAAACATTAAAGGTCTGATGATGAGAATTCTAAACCAAGTACTATTACCTTATCTCAGCTCATCAGGCCTAGTTCACCACTCACATACAAAGGAACAGCTCTGTTGTTGTCAATGGAGTTTTACCTGCTTATGGCAGTAGTTAAAATATGTAGTGCAGAGCTGGGCCATTAACAGCATGCCTTAAAATATCTGAGTACAGAGGGAAGGCAGGTTCCAAGCGGCAACTCTTATGCTGATATTGACCCAGCTTTGGTGATGTGTAAGGATACTTTGTCTTGACAGTTTATAAAGAATTTTTGCTTTTAGCTTCCATTTTTAATGCTAGAATAAAAGAAAGGAGCATCCAAAACAGAGAATCCTCCCAAAAGCACAAGTTTTGCATTAGTATCTTCTTTTTATCGTAGGGCAATGTTGTCACGTTAAACAGACCTGTTATAGTGGTGCTATTAAAGTGTGTGTGTGTGTGTGTGTGTGTGTGTACACAAATATATAGAAATATTCTGGGTGATAACTTTTTAATGATGGTGTGGATTGATTAAATCAAAGTTTCTTGCTTGCTTTAAAGTTGTGATTTAAATAATCAATTTTAATTTTATTTTGTTCTTTGGTACTTTATTTTCCTAAAGAGAGGTTGCCAACAAATGAGAATCAATCATTAAAAAGTTGATTTGCAACTAACTATAGCCTTTATGCTAAATTTGGTGCTTCTATTTACTAACCAGGAGGATGTGTATCTATGTACACATTTATTTCAGCAGTTATACAGCTTACTTGCATTTATTCAGATTCTTAACTTTGCATTTGTATTAAGGTGAGTGATGCATTTCTTATTTACTAGATGATCAGTTTTTTGCTTGTTATTTTTGTCAAGCTCTATTTAGGTGAAAATTCAAATTCAATTAAATGCATGAAAGCAGTATTTTATTAAAAAAATTATTAAATAAAGCTACCTTAAATGTGCTGGGTAAGAAAAAAATCAAAAGTTTATCATAACATGTTTTGCATTTAAAAATAACTGATTTGTTAAATTAAGGAAGCCAATATCTGTAGTTAATAAATTGAACTTACTGTTTCTGGTCAACAAGTCCTTCATAATATTAGAGCAAGTAGATCTCTTCCTCTCAGCCCTAATTTCTTTTCATAGATTGGAAGAGGAAAACAGGCTTTCCTGCTTTTTTCAACTCGCAATTAATTTCTTAACTTTGAACAAAATAGCCATTGAATTGAACCAGCTGAATAAACTAAAATAAAGAAAATATTCTCTCTGCCTCTGCAGAAGCTACTTCTGTCAAAAGCAGGGTTAGCCTGTCCATGATTTCTGGTTCCAGGTGCTTAGCCAGTGACTTTCTTTAAAACTTCCGCAGCAAACATTTTTCTCCCAGTCATGTTTCAATGGTGTATCACCAGGAAGTCCCAGCAAGCTGAAACCCAGGCCAGTTGGCTGAGATTAACAAACATTTCATTGCCAGGGGGGCGGGGGAAGGTGTGTCACTAGAACCCAAACAGCTGTTTTAAATAGCTCAGTTCTTAACATAAAACAATAGAGGAAGTACATTTTGTATGGGTTTTCCCCCCGTTAATGGTAGTTATAGTGACACACAAAAGCTCTTCTTGACCCAATCTTTGATAGAATTAGTAAGGATAGTTATAGATTCACAGCCTACAGTGGCTCTGAGTACGAAATGGTTTCCAGTTTTTTTTCAATTTGGCATGTAATATAATGTAGTGCAACTGACATCATTACATTTTAGGATAATGTGGCTCCCTGAGATCTCATTTTGTGGTTGTTTGTAATCTTCAGCACTTAGCTGTTCTTGCGTCTATCTCCATTTTTGTTGTTGTGCTTTTCTTTTAACTCATAGTTAGAATTTGTGTGTCTTCTGCCTTTCAGTGTGTCTAATCTGGAGGGCTGAAATGCTTGATATGAACATCCTTTTTTTCTCTCTCAATGTCCCCTTGAATCTGCTGGAGGAGTGCTGTGGTATTTTTGATTAAATATGAATCAAGGCAAAGAATTTGTATGACTTACGTAGACAATTTTTTAGTTAAGATAAGCCCTCCAAACTGCATAAATAATGCAATTTGTGTGCAAAATAACTGTCAAACTTATACACAGAAGTACAGCAAATGTCAACAAAAAAATTGAAAAAAGCTTTCAGCTTTTCAAACTAAAGCTTCTTTTGCACATGAAAATTTGCATCTGCAGTTCAACAAATGACTGATATAAAACAGAAATATTCATATTAATATCAGGCTAAAGAGCAGTATAATTTAGATGTTCATGACCTGTGGCCTGTGTGTGTGTACACTTGTATGAAAATGAAACAGAACCATGCAATGAATGGGGTCTTTTAATAATTTTGTGGTTGGTCCCGTCCAATCAATGAGAATATTTTTATAGAAACTCCCTCTGCTGAATGCAAAATCTTTTCTTACTTTGAGACGTCAGTCAGAAATAGCTAACAGAAAAAGAAAGATGATGTTGTCTCCCTTCTAGTGGTAGCAGATATCCTGGGCCTTGAAGATAGGTTATTGTTGGAGGAGAAATCCAGTGACTTGGAGTCCAGCTATATTCTTAGTGATGTGTGTATTTTACACTGTTATTATCTTTTGCTCTTTACACAACTAACATAATATGAAGACACCAAATATCTCCATGGGTCCAAATAATTGTGACAACATAGAAGTCCTGGCTACACGGATACACACTGCTGATCTGACAGAATACTGGTGGCTTTGGAAACTAAAATGACAGTGAGGCAACTTATTTTTGAGCAGTATTTTCCTTTAAAGTCAATTATTTTACAGTTAACTCTATATACACTCAAGTCTAAGACTGCTTTCTCAGCTCTGTCTTGGCACATCTGGGCTGGCGAGGCTGTGTCAGGGTCTGATTTTCAGGGGGAATCTGTGTCCTTGTGATCTCTAGAGTAGCTGCGGGTAGCCTGGGCCTGGATGGGCTCTTCACACACCCCAGCTCAGGGGGGTGCCTAAAAACTAGTCCCAATGGGTTGATCGGTAGATCTCTTGTTCATTAGTTGCATTGGAGTAACGCCTCAGATTACCAGTCATGGATCAGGACCCCAATGTGTTAGATACTGTACAAACACAGAACAAAAAGATGGTGCTTGCACCAATGAGCTTACAATCTAAGTGTAAGACAAGAAACAATAGGTGGAGACAAACAGATGGGGGAGCATAAGGAAACAGTGAGGCAATAGATGTATCTATGTGGTTTCTATTCTCCTACCAAAGCAATCAAAATGAGATCCTCATATTTGTATTCTTCCCCATAATACTAATGTGGGTTTGTGCAGGGAAAGGAAGAGCAATTACCGTATATGCTGTAGTAGTGATTAGTAAGCACGTAAGCCGTAAAAAGCAAAGGGGACAGTACTATGGAAATAAGCTTCAAGCTTTATTCTCTTTGTAATATTCAGACTGTAGACAAACGAAGACATAAACTCACTTTTTAAAGCTGAATTTCCTCGCTGGGGGGAAAAAAAGTATATCGTTTAAAAGTGATTGCGTGTGGGGAGAGGGAAGGGGGGATTGGTTCCATAAAGTATGCATATGAACCCTGTAGTTATTCTGCTGCTGTGTATTTTGCCTCTGTGAAGCTGCCCAAGAAAGCCATCTAAGAACTGTTTTCCACTTTGAAGCTGCCTTAAATGGGTTTCAAGATAGGGCTTCAAGAATAAATCAGTATTTTAATGGCACAATTGCCTTGATGGGGAAGAAAAATATAAAAATGCCCTTGAAATATAAAATCCCGATTAAAAGGGATTACACTTTTACAATCAAGACATAGTAAAGAACCAATTTAATGTTTAAAAAAGGAAAGCAGTTTAATGCTTCACTGCTGGCACTCCACCCTCTCCACGCAGATCACCTCATCTGTATTATAACAATAACTACATTAACCTGCCAAATTCTTTCACTAGGCACCTTCTACAAAACTGATTAGCAGTTACAATAGCTCACCTTTTTAAAAGGGAAACTTCTTTAATTTCTCTCTTGAAAATGCTTTTAGTTGCTTATCGCCACTTTTGAAATCCCTCCCAGAGCCAAAAAAGGGATCTGGGAATGCCTCGATTCAATAGCAATGATAGATACATAAAGGGTATTTCCAGGTAGCTACTGTAACTATGTCCTGGATTTGACCAGCTTGTTTACTACCAGCTTGTTAACTTCCACTTTTAGTAATGTGAGGGTCTAAAGAATGAAATCATCTCATTAAAAATATCTTGGAATAGCTCATGTATCACAGTGTAGGCACAGTGTTCCATAGCTGAACTGGATATCCTTCCCCATCTCCAAAATATAAATTGCATTCCTTTTTTTTAAGAAACAGGTAAGGATTTCACTTCCTTAGACTGCTGGTGTTGCTGACATTGAAAGTATGTCTACACTGCACACTCAGTTTTGAGCCCAAACCCCACTTGTGTCCACACAAACCTCACGCTGATTCAGATCAGCAAGCACTCTGGAATCAGGATGTACAAACCTACAGGGGAGGGTAAGAGCCCAAATCCTGCTGTGCATCAGGTCCAAGCTCTGTCATTTTGCAGTATGAATGCGGGTCAAGCCACAGACCAAAGTCAGAAGGCCTGTGTAGTGCAGTATGGAGGCATTAGCCTGGCTGAGAGACCTGGATCCTGTAACTGGAAACCCAGGTTTACAGTGCAGCATGGATGCTCAAGCATGGGCTTGGAAATGTCAAATCTTGGAAACAGAGCTGGATTTAGGACTTGTTTTCGCCACACAGCCAGGTCAATATAAGGTGAGCAAGTCGCATTATGCAAGTAATGGAACTGAAGTCAAGGTACCTTACATCAAGTAGCCTTCACTGTCTTCACTACGCTATGTCGACAGGAGACCGTCTCCAGTTGACATAACTTACGCTTCTCATTCCAATGGAGTACCAGAGTCGATGGGAGAGTGCTCAGCAAGCAACTGAGCATGCTTTCACCAGACCCGCTCAATTGATGCCACTGCATTGATGGCTGCGGCACCGATGGAGCAGCATCGTGAAGAGGAGCCCTTAGTGTGCAATGCGCACACACACCCTATATGCCCACCCTCTGCCAGTATTAGTAACATTCTATTGTAGGTGAGTTGGATTTATGCAATAAAGTCTTGTTCAGTCTGAATGCTAATTTTAGAACTGTGGGTGCCATCTTTGTAGTGTTTTCACACTGGACTAATTTATCCCAAATCTGTTGATTTCTATGTGTGACATGTCCTTGTAGGCACTTTTTTGGTTGCCAGGAAATCAGGAAAGTGCCTGCTCTTACTTAAAGAGAAAGATTAAAGCCCTTGGCTGGGACTTCGGTGATCTATTTCTAACTCACTCACAGATTTCCTGTGTGATCCAGGGCAAGTCACTAGGGTATGTCTACATTGCAATTAAAAACCCATGGCTGATTCAGGCTCAGGATAAGAGGCTGTTTAATTACAATGTAGACATTTGGCTCAGGCTGGAGCCTGGGCGCTAGGACCCTGTGATGTGGGAAAGTTCCCCAAATGTCTTCACCACAATAAAACAGTCCCTTAGTCTGAGCCCCGTGAGCGTGAGTCACCTGTCACTGGCCAGCTATGGGTTTCTAATTGCAGTGTAGACATACACATAATTTCCTTGTGGCTCAGCTCCATCTGTAAAATTAGGGCTAGTTAAACAATGAGTTTGTAAGCACCAAGAGGATAATAGGGTAGTAAGTAATAGTCTGCAGAGATTTGCGAAGAACAAACCATGCCAAACCAACCTAATTTCCTTCTTTGACAAGGTTACTAACCTAGTGGATGGTGAGGGAGGGGAAAGCACTAGATGTGGTGTATCCTGATTTGGCCTTTGACACAGCCCCACATGATATTCTCATAAGCAAACTAGGGAAATGTAGTCTAGATGAAATTACTATAAAGTGGGTGCACAACTGGTTGAAAGACTGTACTCAAAAACTAGTTATCAATGGTTCACTGTCCGATTGGGAGGGCATATCAAGTGGGATCCCACAGGGGTCAGTCATGGTCCAGAACTAGTTAGTATTTTCATTAATGACTTGGATAAGAATGATCTGGAGTATACTTATAAAATTTGCAGATGTCATCAAACAGGGAGGGGTTGCAAGCACTTTGAGGGACAGAATTAGAATTCAAAATGACCTTGACAAATAAGAGAATTGAGCTAAAATCAACAAGATGAAATTCAATGAAGTGCAAAGTACTACACTTCAGAAGGAAAAATCAAATGCAGAGTTACAAAATGGGGAATAACTAGCTAGGCAGTAGTACTGCTGAAAAGGATCTGGGGATTATAGGATCACAAACTGAAAATGAACCAACAAGTGATGCAGTTGTGAAAAAGAATAATATCATTCTGGGGTTTATTAGCAGATGTGTCATAGGTAAGACACTGGAGGTAACTGTCCCACTCTGCTCGGCCCTAGCGAGGCCTCAGCTGGAATACTTTGTCCAGATCTAGGTGCCACACTTTCTAGGAAAGTTCTGGACAAATTGGAGAGAGCCCAGAAGAGAGCAACAAAAATGGCAAAAGGTTTAGAATACCTGACCTAGGAGGAAAGGTTGAAAGAAACAAACAATCAAACTATACCACACCGGTGGGGGCTTGTTTCTTCTTAAGGAAAAAAAGACTGAGGGGTAACTTGATAAGCCTTCAAATATGTTAAGGGCTATTATAAAGATATCAATTGTTTTCATGTCCACTGATGGTAAGAGAAGGAGTTATCAGCTTAAACTGCAGTAAGGGAGATTTTAGGTTAGATATTAGGAAAAATGTTTTAACCTTAAGGCTAGCTTTAAGCACTGGAATAGGTTACCAAGGGGATTTATGGAATCCCTGTCATGGGAGGATTTTAAGAAAGGGGTTGACAAATACCTCTAAGGGATGGTCTAGGTTTATATGGTCCTGCCTCATCACAGGGGGGGTTGTACTAGATAACTTCTTGAGGTCCCTTTCAGCCTGACATTTCTATGAAAACTAGTTTTCAATGGAAAATCAGGTGGTGTTTTTACTACATTAAAATTTTCAAGGCAAGTATGTGCTTTCCATGGAAAGTTTAGAGCTTTTGTTGAAAAAGCAAATGCCCCCAAACTGAAAAACCTTTTAGTTTTCAGCTGAAAACCAAAATATTTTGAATAAAATATGCCACAGCTGTGCATGATAGGAGCTGAAGTTCTGTTGCTTTCTGACCCCATTTTCCTCCATGGTTGAACTCCATAGCTGTACTAGGTATCCTGCCAGCCAACAATACCTGCAGCTATTCTGTGACCACGTAAAGGTGCTGCAATCTTTCAAGGAATAACAGGTCCTGGCTGGCCAAATGTCTGCTTATGAAAGAGTATAAAAAGAAGGGCAAGCTGGGTCAAATGAGAGCTACGGGGAATGGGTGTGTCCTCTGTCCTGTTGAAGCAGGGAAAGCTCTTGGGGGTTATAGTCTAGTGTTGGTAATTGATTTGCTTTTGTTTTGTGGACAACAGAACAAGCCTTGAGGAAAGGGCCTTAAAAGACCGTTGGAGCTTTATTTGCCCAGTTGGTGACACTACCCAGCAGCTTACACATCCCTTGGCAGAGTATTGCCAACTCTCATGAGCTGTGTAATTTTTAGCTGTCCCTGGAGCCAGTCTCACTATGAGGTGGGAAGCTGAAGCATTAATGAGCATCTCAGCCCTACCTAAGGACTGAACCTCTTCTGATTGGCTATCTTTCCCACTTCTCCACCCCCTGAGGAACAGCAGCCAACCAGGACTGCTGCAGTAAGTAGGCAGCTGCACTCTCCTCCCACACTCCCTCGGGTGAGTTGGGAGCCAAGGGGAGTTTTTTGGGTACAGAAGGTGGGATAGGGAACTGCTGATACTATTTGCACAGAAGCGAGGGGGAAGGAGGAAGCAGAAAGAGCTCAACAGCTCAGTCTGCTCTCTCTTCCTCCCCTGCAACATCAGGCTTGGGAGGATGGGTTTGAAGAAACCCTGAAGGAGCAGGGGTTGTGGGGAAGGAGTGATGTGGGGGCTGGAACACTACATAATTAATCCCTGGGCTGGCAGAAGGCCAGGTGTGGGGCTGCGGGACATAGAAATAGTCAATTCACATTTTGGAAGTTAGGGAGAAGCTCTGCATCACTGGGCAGGACCCAAGAACTCCTGTCACAAGAAACTAAAATCACCTTTCCCAATACATTTGGGAGAGTTGGCAACTTAACTGACTCTCGGAGACACACACACGTGAAGTGGGCAGTGGGGGTTCCAAAATCAAGGCAGACAAAAAACGTACCTGTGATGTCTTGCTCAGGACACCTGGAACGCGAAAGTTCCCTGACACACCAGCCCCTTTGTATTGCCAGCAAACTCTTCAAGACCCTGCCAGCGTAACCCTTGCCTTGCAGGTAACAATCATGAACCCCAGTTCCCAAGTTCTCCAGAGATGACTCCCAGCAATGTCCAGTCCCCCTCACTGGACACTCACCAAAATTAATTTCAGCAAGCTACAAACTTTGCCTAAGCAAAGTTGTCACTTGCCTCAAGTTACTCCATCCTGGGCCCACCAGGCTAGGAGATCCAGCTTCCATAGATTTGGAGGGTGCTGCAGTGGTGTTGGAACAATTTGTATAGTGGGTTTGCTGAAAGCTATTGAACAAAACTGTAAACCCTGTATATGACAGAAACCACTTCAAGCCGGGGGATGCTGCCACACCGTCAGCACCCTAGTTCTGCACCCCTGGGGTGCTATACCCTATGTCGCCTCAGTGATGGATCTCAAAATGGCTTTTTGCTTCTGCTTATATTTCCCCAAGCTCATTGTGTTGTCCCCAGACTCAGGATGGCCTTTGATCTTCCTTTTCTGTTCCCTTCCAATCCCCCTCTTGATTAGTATGTAAATAGGTCTTCCATTGTTTCGATTCCATAGGGCTTAATTCATATGGGAGACAGATTGATAGCTGCCTTCCCTCCAGTCTCAGAGAGAACCTGTTTCTCTCTTTGTTTGATCACAGACTTTAAAGCATCGTATCAGTGAGTATCCAGAATGCAGCATATCGTGTTAATACATACATTTCACAGTAATGTTAATCACTGGCTTTCACAAAAGACCTTACTTTTATAGTACAATAATATTGTATAAGTATTGCTTATTCTTTGGGGTTCAGACTCCCTGTTCTCCCCACTGGGATGTCTGGGCTTTGATCGTCCCATCACCATAGAATCTTTTTATTTTATTTTTTAAAAATCTCCCGACTTTTGGGGGGCTGGCTCATGATTTTTCAAATTCTGGAGTTGTCAGAGAGTGTCAGACTGAGGCACTCACATTTTGGAAATGTTGGCGTTCAATGCTGAACATTTCAGATACTGTTTTCCCCAAGTCTGAGTGGTTATCCAATACATGGGGCTTTGCCAGGTCAATTTCATTAGGAGGAGAATGTCCAAATATATCAGATACTGGATGCCCTAAGACTGCAGTCTCCTGTACATTTAAAAATAAAATATTTGCTTGTATTGCACCTCCATACTTGTCAGGCTGTAGAAATTCCAGCTCTTATGATAGGTGCATATCACTGTTGCTAATAATGTTTGCTAGTGACATGGTATGAAGGCTCACTGCTCTACCACGTTTAGAAATGATCAAGATCCTAAGTAATATTATTAAAGGTTATCTCTGATTACGTTACTCAAGAGAATGGTGGCATCAAGAGCAGTAATGGATACTGACGAAATTTTCTTCTCCTTTTCTCCTGAGTGCCTGGCTGCCATTTTATATAGTAAAATTACTAATTTACAATAGTGTCTTTATTCAAAGACGTAAAACTGAGAAGGAACAGAAAAGTATGGAAGAAACCTTCACCCAAGATGAATCTCCTTTGTGAGGCTGTATAAAGATATTTCATATCACTGATTATTAACTAGTTATCAGTAATCATAAAAGTGGCAATTATAACTCCACCTAGGGACTGATTGAAAGTTCAGTGAAGTGAATGGAAAAACTCCTGTCAGCTTCAGAGGGTCGTGGTTTGAGTCCTTAGGTGTGAATATAAATCATTAACCATTAAGCTTTTATTGTAAATGATTTTTAGAGTTGCTACTATATATTATGAGGTCATGAACAATAAGAGTAAGACAATAAGAGTAAACACAGAAGGGCAGATCTGAGAGGAGGCTTAGTGAGAAGGCCAGTGAACTGGACATTGAGTAGGAGACTGAGTGATGGAGCTCCAAGGTGCGTGAAAGCAAAGAAATATAGGAGGCAGAAGTCTGGCAGGTCAGGGAATAAACTGGATAAGGTGAGAGTGATTGAAGGAATATATGGCATGGGGAACTGGATGAATTCTTTAAAAGCTCTGTAATGCAGTAACCCTTTTGTAATGCCTAACAGTGATTCTCTTGGTCTGACAAAATGCTGCATGTTCTTCTTTGTCAGCAGATGGTGCTCTTTATATAAACTATCTACATAGATATAAGGCTATTTCTTTTATGTGAAGCACTTGTACAAGTCCTTAAACCTTAATTTCTGTGCATTCTAACGACTGGAATTTTTGAAAACGTGTTGAATTTTTGGAAGGAAATTGTGGTGCTTTTAGGTGTTAGCTAGACTTCACTGAAACACATTTTCACCATGGTTCTCTAACAGATACTTTTTGTTGGTGAATATGCATTATTCTTAACTTTGCGTAACTTACAGTATTCTCTGCAGTCCAGAAAATGTCTATTCAAGAACATATTTTTGATGCTGAAAGCTTTCTAAATGTGTTGATTTACCTGCTAGAAGCTGAAAAAGATGCTTGAAGCTTATGTGCCAAAGTGCAGTCTTGACTATGGATGGAGTTAAACACCTTTTCTTGAATCAGGGGTCAAATTCTACGTCTGAAAACGTGATAAATTGAGCTTACCCACGTCAACTATCTCTAGATAATTTGCGTAAATAACATAAACATAAACAAACAGTAAATGACCATTGTTGAAGAAAGAGAAATGAGCAGTGCTATAATGCAAACTAAACAACTACAAAATGAGAGAGGTGATTCTAACTCATCAGTCTACAGAATGATGGCTAACAAAGCGATTATATTTCTCTCTTAAAACTTGGCAGTAATGAAAGTGTGGTGAATTTAAACAGATGGTTTTAAATGCCCTGTTGCACAAGCAAAAAGAGTTTTGCCTTGTTGTTCTACTACTTTGTTGAAGACATGCTGATGTCTTCCTTGATTTGTAGGTACATTTTTGGAATTCTTATATTTTACTTTTTCATTTCTGAAACCTTGTCTCGATTTCTTTTCCTTTGCATGTTTGCTTTCCTAGCCCATTTGCTGAAGTACCCACTTGTTGATTCCCTCTTACTGAAGGTTATACATTGCATACACTCCACGGATCCATTATTTCCACTAGCTGAGAATCTGACCCATAGTATCTAATCCATCCAACATGGATTAGATGGACCTGGACTCTGAGTCTTGTTTCTGCAGATCTTTTTTTTTTTCTGTGTAGATGTACCCTAGTGCAGTGGTTTTCAACCTGTAGCCCTGTGGGCCACAGCTGCGGCCTGTGTAACATCATCAGGGCCAAACAGGTAGTATTGGATGCAGCCCACAATGGTAAATAGCTTGAGAACCAGTGTTCTAACATGCTCATTGCCGTAGCAAGTAGGCTACATATCTGTTACATAATATTAGCATCTAATTCTATCTAAACTTTCCTTATCTCCGCACTCACTCATTCCAAATAGGATCACTTTCTTGGTTGTCTTTCAGGAAAAATTTGTTCGGCCATTTTGTTGTTAAGGCCATTCTTGCTAACTCCAATTGGAAAGCTTGAAACTAAATCCAGGTCAGAAGCAAATTGAGTGTTTTGAAAACTACCTAGTACACTGTCCTCCTACATACTTACTTTAGTTGATAAAACCATTATGACCGTCTACACATCTTCGGGAATGCTAATTGTATTAATCAAGTGACTTATCTAATTTATCTCTTGATACAATAGCTACCTTTCTCTTGCTCTTTCACTGGAAATGGTATGCTGTGTGAGGAAAGAAGAGGTTGACTTGTCAGCCAAGATTCCAGCATGTATTTTTACTTTTATGCTTGTACATGTCTGGCCTATAGAGGTGTCCTGCTCCACGTGTCTTTGACCTGAGAGAATATAGTTAGAGGTGTCTGGCAGAGATAACCAGAAAAGACTTGGATTGCTGTTGGGGTACGTCTATACTGAAAAAAAACAGTTCCATGGCAGCGAGTCTCAGACTCCCAATTTACTGACTCAGGCTTGTGTGACTCATGCTACCATGTTAAAAATAGCTGTATAGACCCTCAGGCTGGATTCTGGTCTCTGAGACCCTCCCCGCCTCACCAGGTTTCAGAGCCCAGTCTCCAGCCAAAACCTGAACGTCTACCCAGCTATTTTTAGCCCTGAAGCGTGAGCTCAAAACCACTGGCTCAGGCTCTGAGACTTGCTTCTGCGGATCTTCTTTATTTTTCTGGGTAGATGTACCCTTAGCGCTGTGGTTTGCACCTTGCAGCCCCAGCCCCATCAGCACACAACTGCGGCCCATGTGACATCCTCAGGGACATACTGGTAGTATTGGATGCAACCCACAATGGTAAATAGGTAGAGAACCACTTCCTTAGTGTCTAAGGTGCCTTGGCTGCTGCACATGAATGAACTTATCTATAAAGACTAAAATGTAACATAAAAATGTAAAACTGTTTCATACAGTGGAATCCTCTTAATTGGCACCTTTGCAAAACAAAAGTGCCAAAAATGTGATTCAACTGAATGGAAAGAAAGCAACTTATCTCTCCTTAATGGGGATTAAAATCCTCTCAGGATCCCAATATCCTTATTGTTCAAATACTTTGTAGAGCTAATGACAGAATTAACTACCAAACCTGGTAAGATGGAAACAACAATACCCTGCCTAGCACCTTTCATCTTGAAATGCTTTACTAACTCTCTTAATTATGAATTAGGTCCCACACATCCGATATGCAGCAGCGGTTTATACAGTGAGCAGCAACGGTCCAACAGCTCGAGTCAGGAAACACAAAATACCTTCTCCTCAGGATATTGCTATTGTAAATGACTGGGTTTAGGTGAGATCTACTAGTGTGGATGCAGCTTATACTAGCATAAAAATGCCTTTGCTGGTTTGGTTAGACCTGTTTCCTGAGCGAAATAAGCCATGCTGCCAAAAGAACTTCTATGCTGGTATGGCTGTGTCTGCTATAGGACATTTGCTGGTATAGAATTGCTGTACTGGCAAAAGTTTCTAGTGTAGCCCTGGCCCTGTATTGTTCAGCAATTGTCCAATGGGTGAGACCGCTGGAGTAAATTGATGATCCGACCTAAACATGAATGTGGTGATTGTATGGGTAGGGTTTTGTTGTATGGGTAGGGTTTTGTGGCCTGCCTTGTGCGGGAGGTCAGACTAGATGATCATATTGGTCCCTTCTGACCTATAAGTCTATGAGTCTATGATTGGAAGATAATTTGGAATGTCCAACTATGTTAAAAGGTGTTGACTGTTTGTTCTTTAGTGCAGCTGCAAAATCCAAAATACTGATTACATTCTTAAGCCCTGATTCTCCCCTGTGTGTGAGCTACTGGTTGCAGCTCGCTGATCCTCTTCAGCTTCCCCGAGTAGGT
Source organism: Mesoclemmys tuberculata (assembly GCA_007922155.1). Taxonomy (NCBI): domain Eukaryota; kingdom Metazoa; phylum Chordata; order Testudines; family Chelidae; genus Mesoclemmys; species Mesoclemmys tuberculata. Next base: position 109,176,255 of record ML675601.1, on the reverse strand, counting down.
CTCTTGCAAGCACGACCTCATGCCACTGGAGGATGAGGTGTAGCTCCACTCCAGTGCAGTCCCTTCCATCCATGCCCCATCCCATGCTCAGTGCCCCAGATATGCCTCGTCCATCTGTTTGGGTGAGAGGGGCGACTGGCGGTGCTCAGCACCTTGGTTCAGATCATGAGGTGCAGCTGCTTTACTCAAAGTACAGGATGAGAGTGAAGATGTAAAGGTGGCATAAAGCTCACCCCGCTTCCCCATCCTGCAGCAGTCTCTGTGCCCGCCTAGTTCCCCTGTGCGGAGCTTGTGCTTTAATTTACACTGCTACAAATTGTCCCAAGGAGCTGAAATATTCAACCCTGGAAGTATTTTTTAAAAGATATACTCTAGTTCCAAAAGAATAATTTTGGGGGAAACTGCTGTGGCCCTTGTTACACAGGATATCAGACTAGGTGATCACAATGGTCCCCCTCTATTCTTGAAATCTACAAAAACAGCCAGTTCTAGCCCATGAAATAATCATCCTTACACGCTTTTGCTACTGTCTTGATCAGTTACACTGAATTCAGAGTCTGCTGCTGATGGAAAACAAAATAGCCATACCGCACGTGAGAATATGGTTCCTTATGTCTGAGTAGTTAGGCAAGTTTTGTATTATTTAGGTGTATTTGAGGTAATATTCTTCATTTTGTATGGCTATAACTGACTTTGCATCATTTACGGTTGTGTGCTTGCTGTGACCTTTCTTTTCTTGTAACACTTTGGTTGTCATACAAAAATGTATCAAATTTACAATTTTTGTTTCATGAAGTACATGTGTGTATTCACAGACAAGCTTGTATTCTGCTGTGTCTCAGCAATTCACAATTTTGACAAAATAGCAAAACAGTCCAGTTTTATATGTGAAAGCTGCCTTTGCTTAAAAATTGACTCTCACATGGCTTGGAAATGAGTTAGTTTTTCCTCAAAAACTGGCCACCTCCCACCATATGAAAAATGGGTCTGCGCTCCCAAATTTTCCCTGAAAGTAATTGCTTTTGAATTTATAATGTATTTTGAGTAACTTCGCATTTGTTTACCCATATTTTGCATACTTTTAATAATTATTTTTTGTGAAGTGAGATGACTCATTTTACTGTTTTTCCTTTTATTCTGCATGAAGTTACATTTGTGTTGCAATATTCTTCCTCATACAGACAAATACATTCCTGCAAATCTTAGATTAATAGCTGAATTATCTATACTTGATCATTTGAGCTATCGGACATTCATTCATGTCTGTTTTACAGTGAGTCCAATGCATATTAAAGAGATGTGGTAAGAAAACATAGCCATCTCTAACTCTTCCAACTTCAAAGCGTCGTTTGCAGCTCATACTGCTGACCATTGATTGCTGAACTGGGTTAGAAGGAATCCAATTAAGTTAGTAAAGAATTACGTGTCAAGCATTTCCATCTATATTTGCTTATGTCAAACAGTCAAAGATCTTCTGCTGATCAGCAACGCGAGTGCAGGGTAGTTGATCAGATTTTCTTTTAATTCTTCTTGTTAGTATTCTAAAGTAGAAAATCTAATCTTGAATTTATTCTTCCAATTTTTCCATATTCCTGTCTTTTCCAGCTCCATACAGTTTAACTATATAACAGCAGCAACAATGTCACTTGAGTTATCTTAATAACGTTCTTCTATAAATCTCATACTTCCTATTCTAAGTTGGTCAGCAGATTTTTATGAAGAACAATAACTAATATAGTTATATTCAGCAAGGTACTTGTGTACATGCCTCACTTGAAGCACATGAAAAGTTCCATGGAAATTAATGGGACTACTCGCATGCTTAAGGTTGAAGCACCTGTTTAAATACTTTGCTGAACTACTAGCATTGCTCAGATCAATTGCCTCCAACTGTGAACTTTCTAAAATTGTCCTTGAGTTCTGCCTAACAATACGGAGGCTACTTTGTGAATGCCTCACGATCAATTCTGCAGCATACCTCAATGCTTGTGACTTTATTTAAGTGGTTGTCGACCTGCCTGTTGTTATAGTGCTTTGCAATACAACGATGGCAACAGGAATTATGTTAGGTGAGCTCCTTGACAACACTGAAAAGGACCCTGGCTTCACCTCGCTTATTCTGCCACTTCAGTTCTTTCAGTTTGCTGATAAATTGTACTTGCATTATCTTGACAGTAGCATCTGTCAGTCATGATTCTTGTATTCAGAGTGTGAGATCTCGTTGCATGAAAGTACTTTCACAAAAATGTAACACCTTATCTGTTTTCTGCCTGTTGTCTGGATATTGTCTTTATCTCCATCATGATAACACCTTGTGATATATTTCATTTGGCAGCACAGCATATCTTTCCCTTCAGCCGGTTATGCTTATGACAGCCTTTTAACTGGATAACTCCCACTAAGTAGCTGTAACTTTACAGGACTTTTTTTCTCTTTCTTTTTTACAGCTTGGTATAGTGAATTTAAATAAGACCAGGACAGCATGTGGGGATTACTGGCATCCCTACGTGGCATTGCCTGAAAGGCTGTCCAGACCTTGGTCCTGATTCATCGAAGCACTTCAGCACATGCCTATGTGCTTTGTTGAATTAGCTCTGGTGCAGAAGTTTTCCTACATGTCCTTATTCTGTGTCACCATTTTCCTTTTGAATTCTCCTTCCTATGTCAGACAGCCATTCTTCTTTTCAATTGGCTGCAGTAGTAAACTCTTTATGGCATAGACAGTTTCTTGCAACATCAGACACAACGAGGCCCCAATCTTTTTGAGGCTTCTAGGCATGATACAATCTTATTTTACAGCTTTTTCAGAAAATCTAAAATTGATTTCTCTGTTTAACTAATGTTTTTGGAATCTGTTTATTAAAGAAAAATGTGGTCCTGTCCAAATTCTTGAATATTTTAAGAGATCATTTAAAAATACATCCTCAGTTCTTACTCAGTCCATCTATTCTTTCCAGAACTTAAAATTTAACTTTTATGTTAGTCATTCATAAAGAGTTTAGCAGCAGAAAGGTAATTTGAGATATAACAAAAAGATTACTATTTTCCTAGCTTAGGGTAAACCAAGCATGTCTTAAAAAAATTGATTTTGGGATTCAAATGTGTTTCTTTTCTTCTTTTTTAACTAAATTATGAATACGACGCTGCTAAATTTTGACCTTTTGAATACCTTATAAAAAAGGTCTGACGATAACTTAAATAGCTTGTTCAATAATGTCACTTTCAATTCTCTGCTTCATAGACATTTTTCTTTTATTTCTTCAAGGCCTATAGGCTCAAGTTTTGCAAACACTTAACCTCATTCCTAATTTTAAATACATGGTAGTCCCACTGCTTTCTCTCACCCCTTGCCTGTCTTGCCTGTATACATTGTAAATGTGAGGTCTTAGCACATGCCTTTCTCACCAAGTCCTTCTTCTTTTCTACATTAATTTACATATTAGCGCTCTGAAAGGTGAGGGCCTGGTGTTTGGGTGAATTGGTTGGTGTGCAGATGTACATCTACTTTGTGGCTGGATGTGCATACACGTGTTGGATATTACACACTGGAGGTGCCTACAAACCACAAATGCTTCCCTGCAGACTTGGAAAGATCAGGCCTGTATTCTTTAATGGATCGTGGGTCCCATTCTAACATGTTCTCCAGATTTGTAATCTATCCACAGACACTTCCAACCATAGACATGCATCGACATTTATTAATGCTTGGTTTTTGAGAACCTCTAATTTAAAACACTTTACGTACTGTGATTCAAATTATGTACCCAATATTGTTGTTCTCCACTTCAATCCTTTGTCATTCAAAAATACAACAGCCTTGTTTAAGGAGGAAGATGCAGTCCATAAATACGTAGTAATGCCAGTGAATACATTGACCCTAGAAATTGGCAGCTTTGTAAACAGCACCTGATGAGATCTCATTGTTTAGAACTTTCCATGGGTGTTAAGAACCAGAACAGGACTTGAGTGCTAATGTTATTCTGAACACTGAGAAGTGCTGTCTAATCATGCACAAGCTATCATTTTGATTTTTATATTATTTTGAGCTGGCAATTTTAACTACTGTATACTTTGCACAATGGAACAGACAGAGCATGAAATTAAATGTCACATGTTAAATCTACTGATTTAACTTTTTTGTACTGTCCCTTCTATGGTTAGAAAAGGAGTTCCCAAACTCAGGGTCACGACCCCTAAGGGGTTCCCAGGTTATTATGGGGGGCAGGGGTTCACAAGCTGTTAGCCCCCATACATGCAGAGGCTCTGGTTGTTAGCTATGTGCGTGGCTGACAGCCCAAGCCCTTCAGAGCTGGGCAAGCAAAGAGCCACTGAATGAGATTACCATAGCCTCATCCTATCTAACCTTCCTGATGCTGATTTCATCCCCTACAGTCCATCCATAACGCACTAGGATCATCTTTTTTGTCTATCACTCTGCCTCTTTTTCTTTGAATTCTACCACTAGCTCCTTCTCTTGCACCACATCAAATTCTAGCTCCTTCTCCTTGTCTTCAAGGCCCTTCCCAACTCTGTCTCTCATTAATAGAGTTGTCAGTTTTGGTTGGACATATTCCTGGAGGTTTATCAATGACATAATCTTTAATTAATGAATAATCTTTAATTCCTGGAGACTCCAGGACAATTCTAGAAGTTTGGTAATCCTGATTGCAAATTGCCTTCTGTTGCTTGCTGCACTTCTCTACTTGTTTGCAATTCTCTCTGAAACGTCTTTATGCCTTTTAGAAATGGAACCCCAAACTGATCCATAATGTCAATATCCTCTCTTCAAGACCCACCTCTTCCACAAAACCTACAATTTCTTCATGATTTCTAGGTCGGTGTGCAGATGATGGAGTGGGGGAAGGTATCTTGCCTCCCTTACTTTCAGATGTAGATGCTGTCTCATTTTCTCCTTGCTAACTGGATAATGTAGTCCTTTGGCTAAACCCCAAAACTACTCCTTTTCCAGGGTAAACCACTTCCCCCATAAGTGCAGGGTCTCACAAGCAGTCATTTACCATTGGACTTCTTCCACAGGTATTTAGTGGAGACCTGTGAGCAGCTGCTGTGCTTTCTAGGTGTCTCAACAGTCTCTAGCTTTCTAAACCAAATCAAGCCTCTCTTCTGTGTTCTTCACCCAGCCCTTTGCCTGTTCCATGAGGCCTTTTCGCAGGGTCTTCCATAACTGAGGCCATTTACCAGGAGAGGCTTCACAGCAGGTCCTGTTCCTTTCAGGTGGACACCCACAACAGTTCTCATATGCTTCTCTCACTCACAGTCCTTGCCCATCTACATCTATTATCTTCCTGGACCATAAGTCCCAGAATGCCTTGGCTCTGGGCAGAATCAGGAACATTGCCAAAGCTAGATCTTGAATCTTACTTAAAGGGCCCAGTCTCCTTGTGATACGACAGCTGATACTTAACATACATATAATCATTTTAAAAATGTACATGCAGGTTGTATACATTTCTTTGTATTCTCTTCTCCCAAACACCCTTTACGTGTCACTTGTTTTCATAAGTTATATAGTGGCTTTTTTATGTTTGTACAGCACCTAGCAAAAGAAGCCTTTGTTCCTGTGTTGGGTCACTGGGCACCACTGCATTAGAAAGATCTAATCAAATCTAGCTTTAAAAGAGAGACATTTAATTCAAACTTTATTTTTGGTAGCCAAACACTTAAATTACCTGATTGAAAAATATGTTTGGATGATATTCAAATACCGAATGTGACAATGTTATATGTTGTTGTTACTCTAAAATCCCTATCCTTCTGCTCATCGGGACCTTGCAAATTAGAGAATTAAATGTTATGCTTAGCTTCAATATAAGGGCATAGTATTGTAAAAAATGCAACCTATTTTAACTATGGTTATAAGTTAAAGCCAGACACATTTCAACTGAACGTTCTGAAAATTTGTAAAGAGACATAATGAAAGATTTGCAATGCATGTTTGCTGGCAATGGATTTGCTCTGCCGTGCCTTGCAGCTACTGTGCTGAACAATGTATGCCTATAGTCAGCTTTCACTTCCAGAGGAAAAGAGTAAATTTTGCTTTGGCACTGTGATTGTTAATAAACTTTGCTATTTGAATACTTAACACTGTGTTTAAAACATACAGAGGAAAAAATATTTAGTGAACTGAAAAATGCACCCACTGTGGCATTATGAGGACAAAAATTGTAATCCTTTGTGTCTGTCTAAGAATATCTTCTAGATCTACCAGGCATTTCTTTTCAGACCCCATACTTCTCAGCTACATGAATTCAGCCAGGCATACATTTTTTTAAAATGACAGCTATTTTTAACTATGGAAACAAAATTCTTCTAGGGAGAAGTCAGTCGTTGCTTTTAAATTCTTATGCAAGAAAAGAGTTTAACTGTTTAGCTTTTCACCATAAAGATATTCATGCTTCTTCCAGTCTTCAAAATTTCCACAAGTATTTCTAAAGATATATCTTAAAATTCAGCATGAAGAAAATGTTTATATTTTAAGTATGAGGCTTCTGGCCCTTTTTGAATCGGTTTCTGATGGAATTTTATCTTCTGACACAGGTATCATTACTGCATGGCTCTCTTTAGTTGATGTATTTGTATATGAAAGGCTGCTTATGTACATGTAACAGAGACTGGTCATTTGATATTGTTAGGATCTGACTCTTCGGTGAAGTTCTATCCTGCATTCCTTCACTGATTCTCTCACTGATCTTTGTCTAGTGATGACAAATGGGTTCAAAGAGAAGGAAGACCAGTAATAGTTTTTCTTCAGTGAAAGTATTAAAGAGGAAGAAATCTGTAGGGAAGGATCATATGGGAATCTTGTGAGGTTTTGTAGGGTTTCATCAATCCCGTCCTATGTCAGTATGTGATAGTCCTGGGAGAGAGGGTGACGTGGTTAGGACTGCGATACTGTCAGCATGCTGGTGACGCAGCTCTAGGTCTTGAATTGAGGCCTGGTGTGATGTCCCCAATTTGGCTAAACATAGGGGAAGGAGACATCACTGAGGATAAGCTCAACAAAGCTTGGTCCAGATAAACTGAAGGCGGTGGTGTTCAACTGAGTAAGGGATTTGGAAATCTTTGTGCTTGTTGCCACCGGGAGTCAGTTCGATGTGCCACATATTGTTGGTTCTGGACCCTCAATTGTGTCTAGAGTCTGAGGTGACTGGAAATGCTTTTTTCTTCTTCTTCCTCCCTCCTACATGAGTGGTTCGTCGATGATTACAGCTCTTCACTCTGATATGCACTTTGCCACTGTTATCCAGGCCACTGTGGTTTGTAGATTAGATGAATATGAAATTCCTTATATAGTCCCTATATAGAGTATTTCATATTCATCTAATCTAGAAGCCACACATAAATATCATTGGGAAGCTTCAGCTAGTGCAGAAGGTAGTAATTCATTCTTTTAGCAGGGTTGGTGATAGAGAGCACTGTATGTTGGTTTTGCAGTGGTAGTATTGGTCTCCTCATACAGATTAAACCATTGATTTTTGGAAAGACTGTCTCACCATACAAGCAACCTGGTCCCCAAAGGTTCTCACATTAACAACCCTTAGATTTAAATATGGGATGGTGCACGATAGAATTTTTCAGTGGAGGATGAGCAATTGTAGAATTCATTCATCCTGTTAATCCAGTCAAGCCCAAATTTAACCTTCAAGCCAAAGCCCTTTTTCTGAGTAAAAGCACTAGGAGTCAGGTATTAATATGACTATTATTAGATTTTTGCCTGGTGTAGGTTGGTGGGCAAAGGTTTTATGTTACTCTTTTGTGGATATTTGTTCTGAGTTTTTGTTTGTTTGTACAATAGCTGTACATTTAGCTGTTGTCTTCTCATGATCACACTCTTTCTATTCTACCAGTATCTGAAGAGGATGTTAAAGAGCAGCTCCTAAAATTTGACATTTTTAGGTCAGCTGCTCTGGAGAACTTGCATCCAAGAGTTTTAAAAGAGCTGTCTGACCAGCTCCCATGACCATTAATATTGATTTTCAATAAGTCTTGGAACACTGGCGAAGTTCCAGAAGACCGGAAGCAAGTTAATGTTATGTCAATAATTAAAAAGAGTAAACTGGATTATGTAGGTAATTAGAGGCCTGGCAGTCTGACATTGATCCTAGGCAAGATAATGGAGCGGCTGATATGGGACTTAATTAAGAAAGAATTAAAGGAGAGTAATATAATTAATGTCAGTCAGCACAAATTTGTTTACACAAATATCTCAAATTAGTTTGACAGGATCTCTCTTTTTTGATGAGATTACAAGTTTGGTTCATGAAGCTTATGGTGTTGATGTAATATACTTAGACCTCTGTAAAGCATTTACTTCTTAAGACATGACATTTTGATTAAAAAATCTAGAAAGATATAAAATTAACTTGGTACACATTAAATGGATTAAAAACTGATTAACTGGTAGTTCTCAAAAGACTATTGTAAATGTGGAATCATCATTGAATGTGTGTGTTTCTAGTGGGGATCCATAGGATCAGTTCTTAACCCAATACTATTTAACAATTTAATCAATGACCTGGAAGAAAACATGAAACGATCACTGATAAATGCAAATTACATGTATTTTAACATGGCTAATGTCAGTGCAGACATATAGGAACAATGGATATATGTTCCAAAAGCTTAAGCTGTCTCACATGGCCTTCTTATAAACATAGTAGGGAAATATAACTTAGATGGAGCTGCTATAAGGTGGGTGCATAGCTGGTTAGAAAAACATTCCCAGAAAGTAGATATCAATGGTTCACAGTCAAGGTGGAAGGGCACGTCGAGTGGTTCTGTTCACTATCTTCATCAATTATTTAAATTATGGCACAGAGAGTACTCTTATAAAGTTTGAAGATGATACCAAACCGGGTGAGGCTGCATGTGCTTTGGAGGATAGGATTACATTTCAAGATCATCTGAACAAATTAGAGAAATCGTCTGAAGTAAGTAGGATGAAATTCAATAAGGATAAATGTGAAGTACGCGACTTAGGAAGGAGCAATCAGTTGCACACCTACAAAATGGGAAATGACTCCCTAGCAAAGAGTATTGCAGAAAAGGATCGGGGGAGGGGAGGCAGTCATAGTAGATCACAAGCTAAATATGAGAAAGTGCAGAGAAGAGCAACAAAAATGATTAAAGTCTAGAAAACATAACCTATGAGGGAAGATTGAAAAAATTGACTTTGTCTGGAGAAGAGAAGACTGAGAAGGGACATAAGAGTTTGAGTACATAAAAAGTTGTTACGAGGAGGAAGGAGAAAAATTGTTCTCCTTAAGCTCTGAGGCTAGAACAAGAAGCAATGGGCTTAAATTGCAGCAAGTGTGGTACATTAGACCACACTTGGACATTAGAAAAAAATTCCTAACTCCTAGGGTAGGTAAGCACTGGAATAAATTGCCTAAGGAGGTTGTGAAGTCTCCATCACTGGAGATTTTTAAGAACAGGTTAGACAAACACCTGTCAGGGATGGTCTAGATAATAGTTGGTCCTGCCACAAGTGCAGGGGACTGGACTCATGAAGTCCCTTCCAGTCCTACAATTCTATGATGATTCTATGACGTGATACTTACAGGCTGGGGATCTCTATCCTGGGAAGCTGTGACTCTGGAAAAAAAAATTGGGGGTTGTGGAGGATGATCAGCTGAACATGAGCTCCCTTGTGGCCAAAAGGGCCAGGGCACTCTTCAGATGCATAAACAGGGGAATCTCAAATAGGAGTAGCGAGGTTATTTTACATCTGTGCAACGCTGCTGGAATACTGTGTCCAGTTCTCACATCCACAATTCAAGAAGGATATTGTTATGTTGGAGAGGATGCAGAGAAGAGCCACGAAAATGATTAAAGGATTGAAAAATCTGCCTTACAGTAGTACAAAGAATTCAATCTATTTAGCTTAACAAAGAGAATGCGAAGGGCTGACTTGAGTAAAGTCTAAAATTACCTATATTAGGAATATATATTTAATAATAGACTCTTCAGTCCAGCAGAGAAAGGCATAACATATTCCAATGGCTGCAAGTTAAATCTAGACAAATTTGGACTTGGAAATAAGGTGCACCTTTTAAACAACAAGAGTTATTATTCTTCCTCACTGGCAATTTTTAAATGAAGATGGGATGTTTTTCAAAAAAATCTGCTCTAGGAATTATTTTGGGGAAGTTCTATGGACTGTATTGTACAGGAGGACAGACTGCATGATCACAGTGGACCATTTTGGGCTTGGAATCTAGAATGCTAATTTATCTAGTTATTATATTATGATTCATGTTTAAATCTTTGTAAATGGACCCAGAAGACTAGTTCCTGATTTCTGTGTTTATAAAGAAATATAACATACCTAAATTGAGAGATGGACTGTAATGTACTTCCTGCTTTAGAAGGAATATTTTTAGAAGATTTATTAACTTCTTCCCAGGCAATAGGAGAGCTAGGATAGAAGAGATTGAAGAGACGTTAATCAGCTGGAGGTTTTGCTATCCCAAAAACTTTGGATTTAGGTTAGTAGATTTTCATGATCTTCTTTATGGACCTAATAGGACAGGCAAAATGATTACCTGAAATTGCTCTACTCTTTTAAGCTTACAGTAATGGAGATTGCAAAACGACTTTTACAGGTTGTATCTGACAGCGTACAGTTGCAGAAGTGTTAAGATAATTCTAAGAGACTCCACCCTGAGTCACAACACATAAAAACACTCCCAGATGACTTTATATCAATTTTTAAGAAAAAAATATATTCGGCTTACTAGTGTAAAACCAAAAGAAGATGGAGAATATGTAAGTGAAAAGAGGTTCAGTGAAAATAAGGATGTATTGCAAAATGACCTTCATTCTGTAGATTCAATTCTTTGCTGGTTTTAATGGGTGCAACTCCATTTTCACTAGCAGAGACTTATGTACCGTTAGTTCAAAATCACTTTAACATTAGACACTGTGAAATATTTATTGCGAAGTAATCGCAAATTTGTATATGTTCATTCTCCTTGACATAGAAAATACAAGCCACTGTTACCATGAGTTGTAGAAAATATGAAATCTTTGAGAACACTTTCATAGTTCTTTGGACTCTCTTTTGCAGGAAATTTTAAATTTATGTAGCTCTAAACCTGTCCCTCTGGAACCCAAATTGTTCTATATAAAAAAGAAATAGCTTGGCCTGGGAAAAATATATCAGAGAGATATTTTTGGTGGAATTAAATATTTTTCAACCATATAGTTATATCGCAGATTACCTAACCCAGAAGGTTTGGCGTTTACCTCTGTATAAAATGTTAACTCAGGAATTTTTCTAATCTGTAGAGAAACTAATTTTACAGAAATATATCTAGAACAGTAACTCTTTTTTTCCAAGTACATGTCAATTTTAGTTGATAGCAATACTTAGTTAAATTCCAGTCCAATGTAGCATAGATATACTGGGGGAAGGGGGTTTAGAGGAGAGGAAATTCTGAAAGAGACAAAGATTTTAACAGGGGGATGGGGCAGTGGATTGTGTTGACAGATATAAATTATACACAAAGCAAGGAATGCATGTTAGTATGAGCTCTGAACTAAATTGAAACAGTCAGTGTGTAGTCTGTTACTGATAGATTTGTTTTATCTTTATCCACACCAGAAAACTCTGCTGGTTTAACCATACTGGTATAGTTAAAATGTCAAACCCACCTGGTGTGGGTGCAGTTGAACCAGGATATCTTATTCTGGTTCTCGTAGGCCTGATCTTAACCCTGCAACTTTGCTTTCTGTCTTTTTAAATTCATGGTGCTAGGTACATCTGAATATTCTAGCATTTATGTAAAATCATGTTATTTTCTGTGTGTTTCTTTTCATGACTCTTATTGTCTTTATGTAGGAATATCTGTATATAATATTCCAAAAATAGTCTATTAACATATGGTTCTGCTCTGTAAGTGATTATGTAAAACTGATTGTGGAGTTTGTGTCTCACTAACTGCATCTCAAATTTTGTTCAATTTACAAGTAAAATTGTTTTTCATAGCTCCCAGCTGCTCAAACTCAGCCTGGGACCTGAAATTCAAGTTGTGTTCTCACCCTTAGTGTCAGATATTTTGCAAGCCAGATTCTGTTCTCTGTGAAACCAGTGAACCCCAATTATCCCCGAACTCTGCTCTCACTGACATAGGAAATTGCACAGGGGGTCATGAAGACCAAAAGCCAGTTTGACATTAGAAGCCCAGGTCGAGTTTAATGGACTGATGGATTTAAATAACAAGCCAAAACACTTTACTTATAAACTAAGCTAAATGGGTATGGAACTCACAAGTTTCAATAAAAGTGAAACCCCATTAAACCAATTGTACGATCTCTTTTGTGAATAAAATATCACTTTGACTCTGATCGATCTGTCTGGAGAAAGGGCAGTGGACTGTTGGTTCAGAGTCTATGCTCCCTGCTTCAGAAGAAGAAGTGTATTTTGTAATCTAGAGCATAAACTGAGCAAAGAGGCATACTCTATGCAGAGTTGGCATGGGGGAAAGAGAGCCAGGACTTTGTAACATCTTGACATCCTCTGTACTAAGTTATCATCTGTCAAGAGTAGGATCCTGTGAAAGTTAAGAACATTGGCCAAATTTGCAGGACCATTGCTATGAAAAGTTCACATTCAGTGACTTTTCATACTCAATACAAAATAATTAAATCCACATTAAGTAGTATTTAGTACCAAAGTATATAGACTAGTCACCATTAAAAAGTTAACATTTAACTACAGGTGTAACTATTGAAGTATTTCTGCTTTCTAAGTGGGCAAGTGTTGCCTTTTCAATGGTGCTCATTATGGCCCTTTATGACTTAATTCTTTATACAAATTGGACTCTGAACCTATACAGCTAAGAGAAAGTGTTATGCGTGTTTGATACAAGGAACATGCAAAGAGAATCTTGCATTAGACATGATCCCTGCATTTAAACTTGAATAACTGATCCTTGCACAATCCATTTGTGTCCCTTGCACTTTTGCCACTAAGGAAGGCTCCCAAATAGGATTATTTTGCTACATTATATGAATCACATTAGAAACAAATCTGATACCTAGGGCTAAATACCATTTCTTTTCCTGTTCTGTCTTTCCAGTCTGGTACTGTGAAACTTACAAAGCCAGTAGCTCTGTGGACCCAGCAGGATGTCTGCAAGTGGTTGAAGAAACACTGCCCTAATCAGTATCAAATCTACAGTGAGTCATTCAAACAGCATGACATAACTGGTAAAGTATGCAGTATCAGAAATATTTCATTTTATTTAAATTGCTTTTAGTGCTGCCATTAAATAGGTTCTGACTACACAATAAGGTCCGTTTGTTAGTTAATTGTAAATTGGCTGCAGGAATACACCAACTTGCATCAACCTTAGTGAGCTGAGTGTTCTCCGTTGCTCAGAAAATTAGATTTGGAAGGGATAATTCAATGAGGGGGAAGAAGATGGGGATGAGTATATAACCTCAAAGAACTGGATCTTGCTAGACTGTCAATCCACGTACTTGTCAACTAGAGCTGGTTGAAACCTAGAATTCCTATTCTGCAGGACATTCTGAAAAAAAAAAAAAGTTTGCAAATCAGAAATGAAAACCGTACGTTGCAAAAGACGCAAAATTGTGAAACTGCATTTGAAGCTGACTGAAAAGTTTTCTTTCAATAAGGTTGAAATGTTTCGTGTAGATTCAACGTATGATGTTCTAATACCACAAAATTAAAAATATTTGGACTATTGTATTATGTTCCATCATGGTATGATATGACAATAGGTGAAATGTTTTGAGTTTTAAATCACAATTTTAAAAATCTTTATAAACTGGCTTTGAAATTGGTCTGTGGCAGTCATTGTCCATCTTTGGCACTGCCTTGTGGCAAGGTTGGATGACAGAGCAATGCTGCCTCAGTTTCCCTCTCTCTTTGATGGTTTATCCACATTCTAGCCTGCTTGTCAATTCCTTTTTATGGCCTCTGCCCATTGGCCAGGTTAGTGGGAGTCTTTTTCCCCTCTTGGGTGTTAGAGTCCAATATTTCAGGAGACTGGTGGCCCTATATGATGGGTACACAATCCCTGGTCCCTTTGGCTGTGGCTCACTTATTCCAGGCCTTAATAAGCCCCTTTGCTAGGCGTGGTAGGGGAACCCAGACCTGCTTATTCTTCTGGAGTCTAGGCTAGGGACCCTGTACAAAGTGGTTGGCTCCAAGCTTTCCCAACCTCCTCCTGTTTTCCCTGGCCTACTTTCTACCATGCCTGACCAGCAGGCTGTTCCTCTGAGTTACACACTGTGGTCCCCTCCCCCAGAGTGTTCAGTTTCCTGGGCAGCTGTCCAGTTGCCAAAGGCACCTGCTTTCAGTGGCTTCTCAGCCTTATTGGCAGCCATCTCCCTCTTCTGCTCTGCAATTCTTTTCTCTCTGCACCTGTTGTGAGTCCCCCAATCAGCCCTAGGTGAGCAGGCAGGCAGTTTCCCCATTAACCCTTCAGGCTGAAACATCACAGGGTCTGGTATTTTAATTGGTAATTGGTTTTTTAATTAGTTTAGTAATTGGTACTTGGTTTCCTCAGCTGGTATTCCAACTGGTCCTTTATAATAGTTATTCAAATGGATAATTGATATTTGGTTTAGTAATTGGTTTGGTAACTGGCAATTTCCTATTATAATTGGTGAGATATCAAATATTAAACTGAAAGAACCTGAGCAGCCAGGGAGCTAGTTAGGGAGCCAAGCTGCTTGCTTTCCTGTGGAACATTTCAATTCAGTTGAATCAGCATTTTCCTCTTGAAAACTGTTCCATCAGAAAACTTTCAGCCAGCTCCATCGTCAACATTTCAGAAGTTTTCCCGTGACAGCTCTCCAAATAAATAGCATGTTTTGGGACGAGCAAGTTCCTAGGCACCAAAACCACCCCACTTTTAAACTGAAAATGGCTCTTTTGCTTGCTTTTTTTCCAGAGATGGTTTATTTTTATGGTGTTCTATCAATTAAAAGTAACAAAGGATCATGAAAATAAATGTTAATAAAAAATTGAAAAAAAACCATTCGGTTTGAAAGCGGTTGGAGCATGAGACCCAAATCGGTCCCTCGGACCAGGGATGGGGCTTTGCAGGGGACTGGTGACGAAGGGTGGGCAGCCAGGGCGAATGCTAGGAATTCCCCTACTCAGCCCTGCTGGAAACGCTCTGCCTCCCTCTTTGTCCATCCAACCCACAGACTCCCCGAAGTCCACCTGAAGGACTAATGATCCAGAGCAGTTTAGCAGAAAACAGCTGCCTCCTTAGCAGAACTGCAAGTTTTGACAACTTAGGCTTCGATTTTCACCTCTTTTTTTTATCCCCTTGTTATTTAAACGTGTTAGGACAGGATGGTGGCAGTCAAGTTGTTAGAGATTGGGAGCTTGCAAATCCTGTACAGAAACAGATGCCTTTTGTAACTTCAGAAAAGGGAAGTCGCTGGTGTCTCTGAGCAGTTCCCTTGGTTGTATTCAATAGACAACTAGTAGTTTGTGAAGAATAAGGGGAATAAGTATGTGTTTAATTATAAAATTTCAAAATAGGTTTGTGTGTGAGCAGTTATAACAACGTATATGTGAAATGTAGACTTTGGGAGGACTGTGGTTGTTTAGCTAGGAAAAAGCCTTCCTCCTCTCCCTCAGTATGCTGCCACCTTAAAAAATTTCAGGGAGGGAATATTTTAAAGCTTTCCTGTGCACTAGTCAGTAAATAACTTCCTAAATTGCTACATAGAAAATTCCTATCCCTACAGTCCAGCATATCTATCACTCCCTCCAGTTTAGTGTCATCTGCAAAATTGTTGGGAGTGCTGTCCAGATCATTAATGAAGATGTTGAACAAAATGGGCCCCAGACCCATACTGGCTGCCAACAAGACATTGAACCATTGATCACTACCTGTGAAGCCCAATGAGCTAACTAGCCAGCTTTTTATCCACCTTATAATCCATCCATCCAACCCATGCTTCTTTAACTGGCTGGCAAGAATATTGTGGGAGACTCTATCAAAAGCTTTGCTAAAGGTATATCACATCCACCATTTTCCCCACATCCACACAACCAGGTTCGTCAGACGTCACTTGCCCTTGGTGAATCCATGCTGACTGTTCCTGATCAGCTTCCTCTCTTCCAAATGTCTCAAAATGGATTCCTTGAAGACCTTCTTCATGATTTTTCCAGGGACTAAGATGAGGCTGACTAGTCTGTAGTTCCCCAGATCCTCCTCGTTCCCTTTTTTAAAGAAGGGCACTATATTTGCCTTTTTTTCCAATCGTCTGGCACCTCCCCCAGTTGCCACGAGTTTTCAAAGATAATAGCTAATGACTCTGCAATCTCATCAGCTAACTCCCTCAGAACCCTTGGATGCATTGCATCCAGCCCCATGGACTTGTGCATTTCCAACTTTTCTAAATAGTCCTGAACCTGCTCTTTCACCACTGAAGGCTGCTCACCTCCTCCCCATCTTGTGGTGCCCAGTGCAGTAATCTGAGAGCTGACCTTGTCTGTGAAGACAGACGCAAAAAAAGCATTGACTACTTCAGCTTTTTCCACATCATCTATCTCTAGGTTGCCTCCCCTACTCGGTAAGGGGAGCTTTGGCCTCTTAGCTTTTATGTTGTGTCTGTTTTCTCTATCTCTTTTTCTGTTGGCTATTCTTTAGAGTCCAAGCTTTTCATGGCAAGGGGTATGCCTCCCTCTTGTGTGCACAGTGCCTACCACCTCATGGCAGTTACCAGAAAAAATGGTAAATCATCTTCATTCTCCGGCCGTCTTGCACTAGCCCCATGCTGCCTTTTTTCGGGTGCAAAGCACTCCCTGGGGATGCTGAAATCCAAGCAAAAAACTGTCTTTATTATACTTAAACATTTACAAGAGAACACATTGATTGCAGATTTTGTAAAATCTCAGGCACTGCACCTTGTGTTGTAATTTACACCAGCATACAGTGACTGTAAAATCCTTCTGTTCTGATAGGATAGTCATTTACACCCACTTCACGTTGAATCGCAATACAATGGCAGGGCAATGGAGAATCAGGCCTTAGTTTTTATAACATGGTGTGACAGCATGAATTTAAATATTGGAGGGGGGCTTTTCTTATTGTGAGGTGGGTTACCCTTCTGTAATAGACCCTGAACCTGCATGACTGTAGACAGTAGGAGTTTTGGTTTGCATTGATTTTAAAGGTAGCAAAACTGGGCCCAGCGTAAATAAAGAACAACTATCCTTGGGAAAACTTATCAGGCTGGTGGCAGCACAGTAAGGAATATGCCTAAATAACTGCTTATTAGTGTTTTATTTTTTTAAGAAACCTTCCATCATCTCTTGTTTTTTACACAGAGCCCCCAAAGTGTGCTAAGGGCTCTCTTCAGAGCAAGAATCTTTAATGCTATGATCATTAAACAAACCTCATTCTGTCAAAGTAATACTCAAGAGGCACCTAGGCCCAAGTGAAATAATTTGATTGGAGGCACTTGAAAGGACACAAGCCTTTTTTTTAAATGAAGGTTTTAAAGAAGAAATGAACAGGAGTCAGTATAACCCTTTAAAAAAAAAGTCAGAGGAGACCAGAACATATTCATATTTGCAAAAACGTACCTTAGAAATGAAATGTTCACCAGCACTGGAAATCTGCTGCAAATCACCTTTTAAAACTCTGGCTAATTCTATAATCTCAGGTAGAGGCTGATGATAAATCCACTATGCTGCCTTCTACTGTTATAAAATAAACACGCATATCTGGCTCCTAAACATGAGCAGCTTTTAACTTGTCCATTTGAATAATATACCAGTCAAATGTTAAGGATTTATCATATCCATGTAAATCCCAAGATTAACTAACACATTAGTGAAAGGATGGTTTTGTGGCTAAGATAGTACACTGGATTTCAGAGAATGACCAGCTCTGCTTTAGACTTTGCTTATGATCTTGGGCAAGTCACTTACAGTATGTCTACACTGCAGTTAGATACCTGTGGCTGGCCTATGTCAGCTGACTTGGGCTAAGGGGCTGTTTAATTGTGGGGCAGACATTCGGGCTTCGTCTGCAGCACAGGCGCTGAGACCTACCACTTCACAGGGTCCTAGAGCCCAAACCCAAATGTTTACATCACAATTAAACAGCCTCTTAGCCTGAGCCACGTGAGTCCGAGTTAGATGGCACGAGCCTACCGTGGGTTTTTAATTGCAGTTCAGACATACCGTTAGTCCCTCAGTAACTCAGTTACTACATCTGTACAGTGGGGATGTTTCCTTTCCTCAAAGAGGTGTTGCGAGGATAAATCCATTCATTTTTGTGAGGTGCTCAGATAATATGGTGATGGAGGCCCTATCAAGACTTAGATAAGTCACTGACATTTTGTATTTTCATCCTGCTTGGTTCACTCACACACATTAGTGTTCAGTTACCAAGGTAAGGCTTAAATATCTTGCTTTCACCCCTTGGTTCATAGAACTTGAATGGAAATCCTGGGGAACTCTGATGAGACCATATGTGTGATCCAATGGCTAGGGCGATGGTCTGGAGCTCAGGAGACATAGATTCTGTTCCTCGCTCTGCCACTAGCCTGTTGGGTCACCTTGTGCAGGTCACTTCCCATCTCTGTACCTCAGTTTCCCATCTGTTAAATGGGGATGACCTCCGTTGTAAAACCTACTTTGTATAGTGCTTTGAGATCAATGGATTGTGGCCATAGGAACCCTTCCATGCTGATTGGCAGAGGATCAACTTGTCTGTGAACTGCTGTCAGGTCTGACATACTCACTGTACCTAACACAATTGCCCTCACAGTATTTATCTGTAAAGAGCATTGTTTTTATATCAAACGAAAACTGGTAACACCAGTCTTTAATATCATTGCATGATGTAGGTACGGGTGGTGTGTGAGAAATAATGCATGCTGGAAACATGTTTTGGGGGCAGATTTGATAAACATGTTTGTCCTATACAAAGGAGTGTTGCTTTGCCTGTTTGCCTGTGTCTACAATGTAAATTGAGCAGCGTGATGCCAGAGACAATGAGCAGTTCATTTGCATCTCAGGTAAACACCAGTTGTTAGGATGAGGAAACAGCATGGCATCAGTTCATTGGTGCACCAAACAGCAGGGGAGAAGACCTTTATCTGGAAGAAGACCTTTATTCTTAAAAAAGAATGCATTTCTAAGGGTTATTGGACTATAAAAAGGAGGGGGGAGAAAACCCCTTTGTTATGAGGCACTGAAGGAACAAAGAGATCAGCGCTCTTTGCATCTATGAACAGTGGATCCCTGTCTCCATGGGTTGAAAATGCTGAAAAGTAACTGTAGGTGAGAAAACTGTTTCAGACAAAGGTTGGCACCTGCTGAGGTTACATATAGACCCTTAGAAGCGTATTATTCTTTTATTTTGTTTGTAACCATTTTCTGTTTCTATAATCTCTCTTCAGTATCACTCAAGTCTCTGTTCTTTAGTAATAAACTTATTCTTGTTTTATTATAATTTCATCTCAGTGCTGACATACTACAGCGAGCGGTTCATTCTCAGTGAAGCCAAACAGCTGATGTGTATTCAGTCTCTTTGAAGACAGCAAACTTGGTGTTTCTGTGGGCATTCAGTGATGGGGGCTGGATGCTGCAGAGGAAAGCTCTTACACACTGTATCCTGCTGTCTGCGCTTCTTCGTAACATTTGACTGCTACTCGGTCATCTGTAAACTTCTTCACTACTTCTATAACCTTCACTGTGGCAGGGATTGACTTCCATTATTCCTGTACCTTTCCTAATGGGTGAGTGCCATATGCAGGCTGAATACCTGTAGTAACATCAGTTCCACAAACTCTCTTGCTAGCTTGTTATGTAGCCAAATTAGTCTTACACATTTTCTTCCTCATTTAACCTAATATATCTTTGCTGCAAATTAAATCCATTGCTGCTGCTTTTGACCTTGAGATTGGTGATTGTTTTCTGTCTTCTTTATAACAAGATTATTTATTGAGCATCCAAAATGTGCTAGGTTTTTTGTAGACATTAAAAATAAAAATGGTTCCTGTCCTAAAGACCATAAAGGTAGCAGGAGCTGGAAGTACCAGGAACCCCATACACCAGTGGTCCCCAACCTTTTTGGCTTGAGGGCCACAGATATTTTTACAACCTGAAGGGCCACCAGTCTCTGCCAGCAGGCCTTTCCCCCCTGCACTGCAGGCAGACGGAAGGAGTTCAGCGAGGAAGCAGCCTCCTCACTGATCTCCCGTCCCCCTGGCTGCAGCATGGAAACCGCATGCATCCTGTATCCATGTGCTCCTCCAGGCAGACAGAAGATCAGTGCTTCCTTCCCTCTGGCATCCGCAGTGACCCCAGTGCCTATGGACGCAGGTGGAGCACTTTGCCATGCTCTCTGCTGATCTCCCATCTCCTTGGCTGTAGCAAGGAGCCTGCACTGGTCTTTTAGCCCCATGTCAACACACTCTGCCTGGGTCCTTAGGCAGTGGCTCGCTTCTGCAGACAACAGGAGGGGACCCGTGGGCAACTTGGAAAGCCCCAACAGGCCACTTTTGGCCCCTGGTTAGGAACCACTGCCATAGACTCTGTTTTTCTACATGTAGACATGACCTAAGAGAAGGAGAAAAATAGAAGAAGAAAAAAAGAACTGTCAGGGAAATAAGTTACAACGGTCACAGATATTGTTATGGTCAAAATTTAATGTTTGAGTGTCCTGAGAGTGTTTTTAATATGACTCCAAAGTGAATGTAATTAGGTGTTTTGAATGAGGTAAAGGAAGGATTGAGGGGAATGGTAAGGAAGAGTTGAGATTATTTAAGGAAAAGCATGAGGACCATGTTCAGAAAAGCAGTGAGGAAAGGATTGATAGGAACATGAAGTGTAAAGAGCATTGGGTCTGGGAGGGAAAAAGTAGAGACGATCAATCAATCAGTAAGTCAAGTTCAATTTGGGTGGTCAGTCATGAAAACAAGGTCAAGTTGTGCAGTGTAGGCCCTGGCAGCACAGGGCTTCAGGGGATCTCAAGGCCCTACGAGTTCAACTCCTGTTGCTTCCCTACCTCTTTCCTCCCCAAAGCTTAAGACTTCCTCTTTGAATTAACTTGGCCGGAGAAGGGCTGCTGGGGCTTCTTGTGCCACCAGAGAGAGGGTAAACTCCATGCAACAGCGGCTGGAGTGCGGACCAGCTTGTGTTTCTATCATTTTATGTATTTTAGGCCATTATAAAACTGAGGGAGAGTGACCGTAAAATCTCACCTGAACTAGAATTGTCATTTCAAGTCTGACCCAGATTGGTTGTGACAAAACACTGTTACCACCAAATGATTATATGACATCATTTTGGTGGACTGAATCCAGTTTCAAGTGGGATGTGCCCATCAAAACTTCCACTGCCCCTTTGGTGGTCTGAACCTAGATTCCAGGTCAGAGCTGAGGTGCATTGGCAGAGGAATGTCTGGAATCTTATGCTGACACTCTCCACACTAAATGTTCTGTAAATTGTATATTCTACAAAGAGAAACAACTATTTCTATTCTGGACATGTTCCTTTAATCTTTTCTCATGGGTCTCTCATTTTTCCAAACCTGTGGCTTTTGCAGCATTCTGCTGGTGTTGTTCTCTTATTTGTCTTGGAATACAAAATCTTCTGTGTATCTAGAGGAGAAAGAGAGAGAGAGAACTAGAAAGTGGTTTTAATAACCAACCAACCAACCCCCATTTTACTCAGACCTGACAGAGTTCCCGATAATTACTCAATGGAACTCGGCACTGGTGATTGTTTATCTGGCTTGTTTTGCATGATAGGCCTCTTAATACACCCAATACAGCATTATCCTCCCTCTCAACACCTCTTGTTTAGTGAAGATTACATAGAAGTGGTTTCAGGTAGCGTATCAGTGTAATGCCCCCACATCCATCTCTTTCTTTGTGGTGAGAAGTCAAGCATAATTTCCCTCATCCTTTATTTGTGCATTTGCTCTACTATATCTGTGAAGTCTTGGCCAGAGCAACTGTGTGGTGGGCTGTTGAATTGATGCAGACTGCTTCCATCTGGTGGTAAAATCACTGTTTCTCTCTGGAAGGAGCTTTCAGTCTACTGCCTGGATAAGATCAGTCTTCTCTGCAACATTCCCCCTGGAGCTATGATTCTAGTGTTGGAACATGAGGGACCAAACAGGTTCCTCTGTTTTGTGTTTCCCATTTGGAGGCTTCTCAAACTTTTTCATAATGTGGAACACATCAGAGAGTGGTTGTCTCATGGGTCATCAACCTGCCTATTAGCATAAGCTGTAGAAACTATAGCCATTTTTTTTTACATGGAAGAGGAATATTAGGAAAGTATTTAACGTATTTTTAGCTTATTTTAGTGTAATTTAAAAGCTGGAATCAGGGAAGAGAGCCAATACTAGCCAGGAGGTCTGGTTGAAAATTTTCTCTTGAAGCTGTTCTCGACTAAATGGAATTTTTCACAAAAAGTTTGTGCCTTATGCCCCCATTCACTTTCATGGGCTGGGCTCCCTGCCTGGACTGCATTTGCTATGATGCACCATGGCCAGGGATTCCTGTGATGTACCGTTTCCCCTCACCAAGAGGGGAAGAGACTATGGTGGCGTCACACTTATAAATGAAATAAATGGCAGGATTTTATTTGGGGGCGGGGGGCAGGCGCAATATGCCACATTTATTGTGAACACAGAGATTCCAAAAAGCAATCCCCCCCTCCCCCACCACTTCTGCAGGAGGGATATAATTACCAGCCTCTGTGTTCCTCGGGCCAAGCCACTGGCCAGTGGATTGGGCACGAGAATAGAGCCGGGCTCTGTTGGTCACGACACAATGCTTCTTGGAGTTTGCAGAATGAACCCAAAGTCCTCATCTTTTCACCTCATCTTTATAGTCATCCAACCCCCATTAGGATCTATGGATCTCACCACATCACACTGTCTCTGCATTTGATGTGATTATCAATCACTCTTGATGTTGCAAACATGACAGCTTTCTGTTATCCTTCCGTTCCCGTTTCACACTTTGTCTTGTTCCTGTCCTTGGGTGTTAACTCCTCTGTTCTGGAATTATCTTGGTTTGCGTTCTTCGGCCATCTGGGTTGTAAAAGTTTTTTTTAAACAAAGCATCTTCCCTCCCTCCTGCTGCCATGAAGATTTAGGGTCGCCACCTCTCCATCTCCTTATTTTCTACAAACTCAAACTGCATTCACTCCTTAATCACACAAACTAACTTTTTACTTCTAACGGAACATTCTCAAATTTACTAACTGGAATCACATACCCACCAAATGCTACATTCTACAATCTTAGAAAGAAAACAGATACCGGGGTAGCATTAACCATCAATATGGGTTCCACTGACATTCATTATCAGAGACCAATTTACAATGGATGTTCCTTGATTTACAAAACAAATGGATTCTTTATAGTCATCTGACACTTACATGTTATAGCAAAAGGGCCTCAAGATGTTCCCAAACAAACATATGTAAGTTCTGAGGAACAATGTCTCATGGGAGATGTAGCTTTCAGCCTAAAGAGAAGAAGGGGAGCATGAGACAACCAAACTACAACTCCCACAAGGCATTGCAGTGGCATTTTCAAAAAAAAAATAGGTTTTTGACTTTTTGCTGGATAGTGGAAATTTGCCATGGAAAATTTCAGCAAAATGGATTTTTTTTTTCATTTTTATTTAAATTTTCCACAGACCTATCCTTCTTCCTATTTTTCTACCATCTGAGGACCATCAGTAAGATGATCATGAGTGGGGGAATGATGTCCTAGGTCTGGCTGAGCATCTATTCAATCTCACCAGAGGGGAGGGGAATGGTCCAGCCCACAAGCAAGCCAGTGGGAATTGCCTGAGCCTTTCATTTGTTAATACCTCCCTGGACGAAATAAACCTGCCATCAACCCTCAAATGTGCTATGTTCAACTCTAGCACAAAAATTCATCTCTTGACATTAATGTTCGAATGTCAGGCATTAATATTCTAATGACAGTTATTGACCTGCCACTAACCTAACCTTTTTGAGAAATGTCACTGTGCATATGTCTACCCAGTGATTAAATACTTGCCGCAGGCCTGTGTCCAGTGACTCAGGCTCACGGGGCTCGAGCTAAGGGACTGCTTAATTGTGGTGTAGGCGTTCGGACTGTGAGGTGGGATCTACACTGCAATTAAACAGCCCCTTAGCCCGAGCCCAAGTCAGCTGACATGGGGTAGTCAGGGGTATCTAACTGCCATGTGGATATAGAGTGAGAAAGTGATGGCAGGCCAAATACACCTGCATCTGTTACCTGTCAACTCTTTGGACCCCAGCCTGCAGGGTTTTAGACCTGGAATCAGCACAGGAACATTACTGGTCACAAGTGATATGTGATCATCTCTGGCTATTGGGAAGATGTCAGATGTCCTTCCTGATAGTTGATCTTTCAGCTGCCTTTATAACCATTATTTATGCAACATACTTGAAACCAGTTTGGGGCATGGCAGGGAGGAGTAGAAGACTCTAACGTGATACCCATGCCTTTCAGAGAGCCAAGAGGATGGTTTTATGAAATTGCTCTTCCTCCCTGCTGTTCAGTCCTTCAGGATTCCATTTTTTTTACCCCTCTTGTTCTGTTAAGAGAACACAATGAAGAAGATTCTGGAAGCTTTGGGCTTATCTGTATGTCTCCTCATCAGGCTCAGTGAACAGTTTCCTTGCTTCTCCATTGTCAGGCAGATGGAACATTGACGAGAACAAGTGGCTGATGGAAATAATACTGATTGGAAAAGGGGAAACATTTTGTGGAAGAAGTGGAGTCTGTTGAAACACCCTCAGCTGAGGGAGTCTTCTAGCCTATTTTGATTCACAGTCCCAGTGTCTTACCAGACTCATCATACTCCGATTCCCAGATAACAGCAATCAGAGATGCCACATTTAATCTCTGGCTGACTAAGACTGTGCTGTCCCTTCACCTTTGTCACCTCATCGCTAGACTTCTACAATACTCTCTATCTGAAACTATGTTGGAAGGTCTCTCCTAAATTTCAGCTCCTGCAGAATATCAGTGCCCACCATTCTGAGTACATGACACCTGTGCAACACACTCAGCGCTAGTGGCCGATTCACTTCTGTGTGAGATGCCTGCAAGGTGTTGGTTACTACCTATAAAATCTTAAATGGTCTAGATCCCAGTTACTTCAGAAGTTAACTCTTCTTCTCTACTTCATCACTGTGTGTACATTTAGCAAGATAAACCAAGGTAGGCAGATTATTCTGAATCGCAGGTGTTGCCTGTAGCCTTGAGTCCTACCAAAAATATAACTGAACCCACGCCTGGCTATATTTAGACTGAAATCTTTTTTTTATCTGCTACCTGCAGGTCTGGAATCCCCTGTCATTTAGCCCATGGTTAAGTTTTCCCAATTCTTTATTTTTAAATGTGTGTTTTTGTGAGACAGAAGTAAAAGGTGCTCTCAATTTGCAGAAGCAGTTATATGTACTTATTTCATGTGAAATGTGCCCAGATACCAAAGGTAGAGGGGAATTAATTCTTAATCAATGCATTGTCATGGGGTTCTCTATTCACTGCTGTGACTCCTCGTCTGCGGCTGGCGATTAACTCTTGACCAGCTGTTGACCCCTCCCTCGGTTGCTTCCCCCCCTCCCCATGGACTTGATTGCTCCCTCTTTGTAGCTCAGGGTGCTCCTTCTTTGTGGCTTAACCTTCCAGCTAGGTCACTATAGTTTTCCCCTTCCTGGGTATCAAAGTCTGAATGGAATGGCTGACCAGGTATTTGTTGGAGGCCCAGTACAATTTGAGTTGCTTGACCACGGTCCTACAGGCCTAGCATAGCTTCAGTTGCTTGCTTGGCTATTCTGACCCCAGTAGCATGACATCCTCCAGCTGGCACAGACTGAATAACCTTACAGATGTCTCAGTTTCTGCATAGCACAGCACATTAAAAGACAAAATACAGATACTGCATTGCTTGCAGCTGCACATAGAGAATGGTGTTGGGAACAGCAAGTTATCCTTGAACGTCTGGGGGTACACTGTTTTCTTGCCAAGGGGCATACTTTTACTCCACCCCTCCTATCACCAGATGTTGTTTTGACGACCCCAATTATTATGGTGAGAATGGAATGTGGTTAAGGGTGAAATGTAATGTAAGTAATTAGCATATATTATAATGAGAGAGATAATTAGGTGAAGGTTGTTTATGGAAGGGTATAAGAAGTCATCACTTAGACAAAGGGGGGCGCTCCATTAACACCTGACTCCGCAGGGGGTGCTGCCGGTTGGACCAGAGGATCCACTGACTCCCTGGCGGGCCCCTGAAGAAAGCCGTTCCTGTATACAGCATTCTGAGTAACTGCTTAGCTCTCCAGGCTTAGTGAGTATGAGATATTTTAGTTAATTTTAGGCTTTGTATCTAACTAGTATATTCATAAAAAATCTTGCCCATTAAACCTTATTGATCTGCAAATCAGGTGTACTGTGTCTCACTGGTATTCACACTGATCACAAAGTATCCAGAATCAACAGTATTGTTCCCAACAGTCCTCCATTTCAAAGCAATGCCATGTCCCCGGTGGCAGGTAGGAGAACCCTGGCCCACTCACTACACCAGGTTCCAGCTCAGAGACACTAATCAGCAGCCAAAGTCTGCACCGTTCCAAACCTTGCTGCTATTTCCCTTGGCCTTTTCTTTCTTTTCCTCTCTGATTCCACTCCCCCACTCCTCTGGTATCCCTTCCTTCAGGGCCTGGGTCCAAGGGCTTCTCCACTCTCTCTGAGCGTCTTCCTTTCCCTCTCTAAGCCCAGAAAGTGACTGGAAGCTTCCACGCTGCAGCTCTTTCCTTCCTTCCTTCCTTCCTTCCTTCCTTCCTTTTTCTGTTGTTTTATGGTGCAGCAGCCTCAGCATGTGAGGCTACAACTGCCACCGACCACAGTTTTCACAAGAACAAAAATCTGTCCTCTCACGCAGTCCCGTATCCTTAAAAAGGCGAAGTAATGCTTTTATAATGCTACCCCGCATTTCCAGTACTATCAATCCTTTCAGACGATAATCTTTCACCTTGAGGCGTTTCAGTCCTTCATTAAGAATCTTTCTTCCTGTGTAATTCTTCCTGCATTGCCACAGCATAACTTATCTGTTTCTTGGATTTTGCATTCGGTTAGTAAATATAAATTACCATTCAGGTCACAGTGACCTGTTAGCACCCTAAATATATAGTTACTTCACTTCTTCTGTCTATTCTCCTCAGGTTCAGGACATCTTTCATAGAACCTTCGTCCTTTTTTTCTCTGGTCCATAACTCTTGCCATTCCTTCTTAAGTTCTCTCTTAAACTTTTGAAGTCCTGTTTATTCAGAGGGATCTGTATATCAACCTCCTCATTTGTAAGGCATTTGCTACTTTATCTTCCATTTCATTGCCTGGTCAGCTGACCTGTGCTGGAATCCACACTATTATGATATCTATACCAAATTGTATTAGCTCCCTAGTGAAGAACAATATTTCATTCCTGCTTTCTGAGGCTCCCTTTTTAATTGCCATTATGCTTGATAAAGAATCAGTTAGGATAATACTCATAGTTAGGTGTGCATTCCTTACCCAGGTCAGTTCCAGAAGTCTGCCCATCAATTCAGCCACCAGAATGGCCACAAAATGGTAAGTCTCATAGATTTCTTAAATCCAAATTCAGGGGTACAAAAAGCCATTCCCATTCCACCTGTGCTGTCCTCTCTAGAGACATCAATATAGATTTGGCAATGCTGACCCCATTTGCCATGTATAAACTCATATATCATAGTCGTCATATCTGATTGTCCTGATCTTCCCTTTGGAGCCCCTTTCTGCTGCAAACTTTTTACTTTATACCAGTCCTCCCTGCTCCTGTCCAGCTGGGCTCTGTCCTCAGTCAATGCTTTCCTATCAAGCCTATCAGGTTTCTTTGTCCCTTCTGAGCCACATTGACCTTTTTTGGGTTAGTGTGGGGTGAACACCCACATCACATCATTTAGTAATAATTTTCATGCAGCACAGTAATAATTCTGCATTTTTAGTTGAATCCCATTTCATTTATTTCAGTCAGTTTCTTCGAGTTAGAGATCCTATTGGCTCTTACTCTAATCTTCAAAAAGATCTGTGATCCTTTCAGGTTAAGATTCTTCATAAATCTGATCAACTGTATCCTCCTCATGTTCAGTGACTATACCAATTTATATCAGCCTCACTTAAGACCTCCCACAACACTTTCTTCTACCTTGACACTCCGTTTTGTTTTATTTATATTCCTTCACTTAATCCAAATGTCTTTAGTTCCCCTATGAATATTTCATGAAGAACCATATCAAATGTCTTGTAAAATCTTGAGCTACTGTGTGCATTCATCTTTTTATCATACCAAATACTTAAGACAAGCATGAACTGTTTTTGATTAATCCTATTTTAAATCAATTTATGTTTTTCAAGTTTCTTAGTGTTGATTACTTTATTAATTATTCCAGCAATTTACTAGGTACTGATGGTGAAGTTCCTGAGGATTAAAAGGGAGACCTATCCTCAGCAAGTTCTCAGAACTAAGCTGGTGCTTACAGTATTATTCCTCCTTGCTCCTTAAACTTTGGGTTATATACATGTTGACTTTGGGGGTGCTATGGGGCTCAAGCACCCACTGATAAAAAATACAGGGTGCTCAGTATCCACGAGCCACAGTATGGGCAGCATGTGTATGAGGCTTGGGGAGGGTAAGCCTCCTATACCCTTATACTCTTATACTGTCTTCTAGATGCTAAGCAGGATCAAAGTATTCGAATTAGAAACCTCTGAAGAACGCTTAGTACTGTAGGAAGTGTTAATTCTGTGCTCAGCACTCGTTCCTCTTTGGGTCTGGCTACAGTGACACAGGTGCCTTCCAGCATGGGTAGAAGACAAACTAGCTGTGCTCAATCTGATATGCTAAAAATAGTGGTGTCGAGGCAACAACATAGGTGGTAGCTCGAGCTAGCCACCATAGCACATACCAGAGGTCTCGGTGGGGCTGTGCTCAGGCAGCTAGGCCTCGCTGCTCCCTGTGCCGCCATGGCCACACTATTTTTAGCGCACTAGCTCAAGCAGAGCTAGCACATATCTGTCTTCTCCTGGCTGCTGTGTAGACACATCTTTAATACTGAACCAATTCTTCAGCAGGATACCCCACAATCTGGAAGAGCTAGTTTTCCTGTGAGATATAAAATGGGGCCCTGACTACTTGTCGTTAAATATTAATGCTCTTTTTGTAAGGTATTAAGCGTGGTGCACTGATTAGATTTTCACTAAGGGACTTACACTTTGCCTACCTAAAATTCCCATTCTGTTGGATATGGCATTTATCTCTTACTGCCTTAGACTGTTAAACCAGAAACAGCAGAACAGTTCATCATAAGATCAGTCTTTCTTTTGATACGTTGGCACTTCTGACTCCAGTTCTCTCTGGAACCAGGATATAATTACTCAAAAATGGAAAATACCAGGAGATTTCCTTCCAAATTATTTTTGCTATTGGATGGAAAGAAATACACTACACTGACACTAAATCAATTTTATTAGCTCAGTCCTAGGATAAGGAAGTCTTTGGTGTGGAGAACATTAGGGATTCAGTGGATGAGTTATAGGACATCTTGTAGTTCCTGATTTTGAGCACATGGTGAATTAATTTTTTTTTTTTTTTAAGAAGAGGAAATTTTGCAACATCAACAAACAGTTAGCTGATTCTTTTTATCTGGCTAATTATTTGCCAGCATATGTTATCATATGAGGATCTAGTCTTAATGTAGTCTTGTAATTTTTTCTTTATTCCAAGGTGTACTGAGGACATCTAAATATTGACAGCTGAATTTCTTCCATTATAGACTTATTGATATGTCACTTCAGCAATAGGTGTGTCTTTAGTTTCCTATTTAGCCTTTTTTACTTGTCAGGGCAAATGTCAATAGTACTGGCAATATTCCTCATTCTAATAACAGAATGCCCTAATGATAAAAACTTAAACAGAAGATTTAAGGGCAATACTGTGCATTGCAGCTTAGGGTGAAATGCATGAATAAAATACTGCATACGTTCTGAATATGCAAAACCGCTGGAAGGTTCATTCTGGAATTTGGTTTGTGTCGTGGGGCATGCAAGTTTGTATTTTATCTCACCTGTCTAGTCCTTCCCTAGTTCCTTTGTTTTCCCTCTTTCATCCTGGACCATATTAGGTGTTAATACTCTGTCCATCCTTTGTGATCACTACTACACATGAAGACTCCCAACTGATTATCTCTCTGCCCCTCTCAGCTCCTCCACCTTGACTACCCCTTGATTCGCCTTTCCCATTTCCTCTGTAACAAATTGATCCTTCTACTCTTTGTCCCCAACCCCAAAAATGGACTTTCCTATCCCCCGTTTGATCTTCCCCCAGATCCCTAACTTTTCAGCAGTTCCCACCCCCACTGCTCCATCCCTTTCTTGGGGGCAGCGTGTCAAGATTCCAATGATTGTATTGGGATGCCCAATAGTGAGAGGAACTTTGTATGCTTGGCACGCTCTTCCACAAGTTCAGAGTGTGTCAGTGAGTGTAATGAAATAATCATTTGTAACTTTCAATGTGAATTTATTTTGATCTAAAAAAAATGCATTTTATATGAAAATAGGACCAATTTAAGAGTGGATGAACATAGAAATGATTTTCTTTACATGGAAAAAACAAATATAGACTGGCTTTTTTTTTTTTCAAGTTTGACAGAAAGTTTCAAGAACAGCATGGAAAATATCTGATTTTTTTTTCACACCTCTCTAGTAATTGTGAAGGACATTTTTATCGATTCTGAAGTTCAAGAAGGATTTTGGTTAGTGATGCTTCTGAGATCTGTAGTGCAATAATATTCAGTTCCTCAAGGGGGAGCTTATATACAAGCTAATTGGCTGACTTCAAGCTGCTGATTTTGGGCTTTCAGTAGGCTGTATTTTCAGCAATGCTGTCACTTTTATAATACAGTATTGGGATTCTGCTTTCCACTATGAAGTGCAATTATAGAGAGAGCTATAATTTATTACAATAGGCTCACTTTATCCCAATAGAAAATGAAAATTCTTGCAGTACTGGATCTGGTCATGTTATACAGACCATTACAGTTAAAGTTGTATAAGGCTTGCCATTCTTAGCCCCTACCTTCAGTTGTTTATAATTCCTGGAAACCATCACCTGTTGGGCTGAAATTGTCCATGTCTCTGCTTGAAAGCAATTCTGTTTGTGGAAGTTTGAAACAAAAACAGTTGAGCTTTTCCTTGAGAACAACAAGAATAAAGGAAATGACTTTCCCCCATTACAATAAAGATAAATAAAACCCATCATTCTTTCTGAACAACACTAGCACTGAAACAGCTGGATTTAGAAAGTTGAACTGTCAGGAAAATAGCCCTCACTAAAGAGAAGTGCCTCTGAGTGTTCCGGTGAAAATTATTTGTGATTTGGCATAGTTATTAGGCCTGGATTAAAGTCCTGCAATATGTACATGGGGTTCATCTGGCACTGAATTTTCTCCCTGTGCTCATGGAGTGCACATCTAACGAAAGGCAGGTTGCCCAGGAGTGCTAGGCTCACTTAGCTGCACAGTGAAGCATCTAGCACCTTCCACTGAATTCAATGGAAAGATTTCCTTTGGCTTTGATAGGTTTAGGACTGGGCTCAGAGTAAACAAGACAGGACTCTGTCTAAGACTCTGCCTCATTCAAGGCTTGACCCTGAGGTTGTGAGCACCTCCTGTGACATGCTGTTGTAGCTGCTTTGAGTGGGATATGCTGAGTACTCAACAGGTTGCTGAGAAAGGCTAATTGTTCCTTCTAAGTGCATCCAACCAAGCAGAGTTGTTCAGCGCTCAGAAGAGGCATTCCATTGGGATATTTTACAAATATCCAAAGTCCATTGAAATCAGTGGGAACCTTTCCAATTACTACAGTGGCTTTGTACCAGACACCAAGTACTTAAGATCTTAGACAAGTGCTGCAGGTCCGTAGCTTGGACAAAAACATTTACACCATGTTCTAACCAGTAGTACCTCCTTAGGCAAGTGTATGCAGCCAATATGCTGGCCAGGGTTTGTTGTCTTCCTCTAGAGAGTAGTAAAGTATTGCTATCAGATGAGGGACTTTACTGCTTAGCTCAAGTGGTAGGGGCCTGAGCTTTGATGCTGAAAATCACTAGTTCTCTTCTTGCTGCTGACCTTGAAGTGAGCTTGACTGATTAAATCCTGCTTATGAGTGTAACATGGTGGAGTCTGTGGGCAGCAGTAACCTCCTATAGGAAAACACAGCATAGGGATCGACTCCAAATCTTACACAGACATACCCAGCTACATGTTGGGCCTCTAATTATACATTGTATGTATCCTGCATATTAAGAAAGTTACAAGATGACCCCCTCCATCTAGATGAGGGATACAGAAACCCAAACCCAGGGAATTTTCCATGCATATTAGCTATAAGGAGACTGCAGAGAACACACATGCACATTGCAGACCTGATTGCAGTTATGAATGTTGTGCCCTACTGCTTCTGCAAGCCTGCTTGCAGAAACCTGCAAACACGGTGACGGGCATATGATAGCACAGGGATTCCATACTCATTCACAGTAAGATATTCCGTTCTGAAGTCCCTGGCTACTGCTACACATATTACACAACAGACACCGAGTTAACGGAGATAATAAAACCTGTCAGAACACAAATCCATAGCTTGAAAGTCCTGACTAACTGAACAGCCTGCAGTGCCCGCCAGACCATGTAGGCCAAATGCCCTTCCTTGCTCTCTGTCTGAGATAGGAAAGAATTCCATCTGGAAAGAACAGCCACCAGATAGCCAACAGAAACATAAAATCTCCAGAAACTCAAATTTTGCTTCTTAAATACTTTAACAAAGAGTCAGGCGTGGCCAATCACTGACAAAGGGACCTCTGATCTCACTCCACTTTAGAAATACAGAGCAGTAATTCATATGTTATCAGTATACCTTTGTCAAGGGATCCACATGCTTAAAAGAATCCAACACTAGTGTAGTATCTATACAGTCTTTGGTATTGATCATGAGAGGAGCTCTGACTTCTTTAGGATCAGTTAAGGCTGTGATCTGGAACACTGGTGGTAGGAACCAGGACTAGATCTTGCAAATAAGTCTGTGTAAGTGGAACTCTGACCTCAGTGGAACTCCTTATGCTTATGGTAATTGCAGGGTTGGGGCCTAAAGCACCACTTAAGGGACTTTCAGGAAGATTTATTCATTCTTGGGTCTTTGGGCTGTTTTATCAATAGCGTTATCAGAGTGGTTTTACTTTTCAAAGCTGTGTTTCCATCTTTGCTGTTTTGCACTTGTGAATGTGCCATTTTTAAGCAATTGCTTATGTTGAGGGCTTCTTTGTTCAGGGTTTATTAATTTAATTTTGAGGGTTTATTTTTAGCAATTTTTTATTTTTAAGTAGATGTCTAAAAATTGGGAGTTGGGGCTTTTTCTTTGTGTATTCACATAGTACTCTTTCCAACAGCACTATGGTAAAGTGCACTAGGCAACCTTTAGTGTGCACCAGCAGGATCTATATGGATCAATTAACGTACAGGACATTAGTATCAGGGATGTTTATTGGTTAAAACCTAAAATCAAAAGCCCTGTTTATGTTGCATAACGTACTCTAAGTTGGTGGTTCTCAACCAGGGGTAAATGTACCCGTGGGGATATGCAAAGGTCTTCCATGGAGTACATTAACTCATCTAAATATTTGCCTAGTTTTACAACAGGCTACATAAAAAGCACTCGCAAAGTCAGTGCAGACTAAAATTTCATACACACAAAGACTTGTTGATACTGCTCTATATACAGTACTCCACTTTGAAATGTAAGCACAATTTTTATATTCCAATAAACTTATTTTGTAATTATATGGTAAAAATGAGAAAGTAAGCAATTTTTCAGCAATAGTGTGTTGTGATACTTTTGTATTTTTATGTCTGATTTTGTAAGCAAGTAGTTTTTAAGTGAGGTGAAATTTGGGGTACACAAGACAAATCAGAAAGGGGTACGGTGGTCTGGAAAGATTGAGAACCACTGCTCAAAATATTATGTTGTAGCAGCTATTCTTGATCCAAAACGAGTAGCTATATGATTTTAAGGCTGATTAAAGGAGTTACTCAAAATCAAAAAGTGCGTTCTCTCGCATTCCCTCATATCCGTGTGTGTGTCTGAATGATGTAAAACAAATTTTAAACTCTTTCCTCATATGGCTTCCAAAGAAGTTCTGGTAATTTTTCCGAATTCATTTTTTTATAAGCAAACATCATGTGACAAATTTTATCTGCAAAATTACATAGTCATGTAAATTCATGGTTGACTTAATAAACATTTTTAACAGTACAATTACATTAGTTTAGCTTAAAAGCTTGATAACGCATAACATTTCTTTATACACTTGAAGTGTTTGCAACACACTGTGTCATTTCTCCAAATGGCTTTTCTACTAAGATACCTAATTTTGAAAGCAACTCCATGTATAAAGATGAATAGCACGTGTAACTTCATCTTAAACTACACGTGAACTTGTAATGTTTGATATAAACTTTTAAATTGCACTCAACTTAGATGTATGCCATAAAAATAGCAACTTGAAAAAGATATAACTCTGTAGCATTAGTTTGTTTTCAGTAGGCTGCCACCCAAAATGAAGGCTTGCAAGTTGGTCAAATTAGCAGCTAAACGGGCATTGCATAGGATGAGGGAACCATTAGCAAAGCTGAAACTAACGGTTGTACATGCTCTATTCACTACCCAAACCTCGTTCTTGTTAAAGATGAGTAGTTTTCTTAATATACAGACAGCCCCAGGTATGGAAATTACTACTTCTAACACAAAGGTAGCTTGCCACTTATTTTTGCGCTCCCAGTTAGTGTGCAATGGGATAAGTCTGTTCTCTCTATCTGTTGCACCGCACCCTAATACAATGAAACGTATGAAAGAGTACATATAGGAATCAACATCTCTTAAACATATCACTAATTTGCATATGTAATAATTGTACATGTAAGGAGAAATCTCACATAGCTCTGAGGGCTCTGATTTATTTTTTTAAATCACGTTTATTTTTAATTAACATATTTGCTCATTTAAAAAAAACAACAAGAAAAACCCTTCAACCTCCAGTTACTGTCCTTGTGACTTTATACTTTTACATTTACCTGAATGAGATATATGCCAAGATTATGTCTGTTAAAAAAAATCAATTACACATTAATCCTGGCTCCTGAAACATGGCCATTCAGTGTTGTGCACTGCTGATGTATGTTAATAAACCCATCCCCCTTAAACAATACTAATGTACATATCACGTCTATATAATACAATTCCCCCATACCATTGGGGCAGCATTTTAAGAATCTCTGTTATCAGTGTCTACTTACACGTTCTTAGTAGACCAGATAGAAGTTTATTGTTAACATTGTATGTGATGTACTGCTAATGAGCCAGGTATTGAATCCTAACGACTTTTCGGCTACTATCGTTTTTAGAGCTACTGTGAAGGTACAGTTGGAAGGAGCACAGCTGGCACAATAATCAACCCTTCTATTTAGGAAAGAGAGTTTCCGTGTTATGATTTGTTTGCACTTTTGCAACAGTGAAAATGACAGTTCCATTGTTACAAAGGCAATGATGAAAAAATATTTTGAGAACATAATAAAACCTAATTCTTAACATCTCATAACATTGTTGCAAAAAGGTGTCTAAGACCTTTTCTATACTTGGGGTTAGCTCGAATACAACAACCTGTGGCCAGTAATTGGTATAGCTGTACTGGTGCAAGTCCCAAGTGTTGTCAAGGAAAAACACAGTTTGCACCTGGTAAACTTATCCCATTTTCAAGCAGGAGTAAACTCAGCCTATGGAAATGCTATCTTTCCTTGTCTACACTTGAGTTTGCTTGGTTGCTAGCCACAGATTGCTAAATCTCCGCTTCAGACACTTCTATAAGTGCCTAAGTGTTTTAGGTTCATAAGTCATGTAAGTGCTTTTGAAAATTTTACTCTTCAAGTTGCATTTTTCAAAAGTGTTTTAGGGTAAAGTCTTCAAAGTCACAAAGTGGCTTAGATTCCTGATCCTGCAGCCATTAATTACAGTGGGGTGCTGCCATTTTCTTTGACAGAAGCAGGGATAGGCTACTGGACAAGAAAGTCTTTGGCGTATTCTGTGTTGATTTCACTCTGTGACACTGTGTGTCTCAAAGCAACACCCCAGAAATCCCATATTCCCAACAGTCATATAATTACAATGTTTTGTACAAAGTACACCTTGTATAGGCATCATTTTAAAAGTCTTGAACATTAATTTCTTGTTGGATTGTAAATGCCATCATCGATTGATTGGCATCTTTTCATCTGCGAGAGACGGTGGAAATTGCAGCCTATAATGTAGATGGTTTGCAATGTCTCGTGACTAAATAGTCCAATCCGAGCTTTGCATAACCTTTTGCAGTTACTGCAGATATGTGTCTTGCTTGGGAGCTACTTGCTTCCTACAAGGCTGAGTTACTGAATTCCTCAAATCATGGTTTTAAAACTTCAGGTTACAAAGAATTCACCATTTACAAGAGTTTAAACCTGCAAGTGATGTGGACCAGGAGTACAAGCTCGGTGGTCTGTTAAAGTGATGGTAATGGGACATTTATTTG
Organism: Mesoclemmys tuberculata; assembly: GCA_007922155.1. Classification (NCBI taxonomy): domain Eukaryota; kingdom Metazoa; phylum Chordata; order Testudines; family Chelidae; genus Mesoclemmys; species Mesoclemmys tuberculata. Next base: position 109,139,547 of record ML675601.1, on the reverse strand, counting down.
GGACACGAACAGTTCAGTGTACAAATCTTTGCAGATTGTTACCATTCCTGTTCTGTCTATCACTGCTTTTCCATCCTTGTTCTTCAATGCTGTTATTGTCGATCTGTACAACATCAATTCCCGTTTGCATTTTTTGAGGCTTCTGTGATCTTCAGCCATCTTTAAGAGTCTTTCATTTCCGTACTTCTTGAAGTCCTCCCTTAGTTGTCGTCGTCTTATGTGGGATTGTTTGGGGCCAGACGCTGACTGCTGGGCAAACCCTGGTCTTGGCTGGCTTCCAGATGACCTTGCAGGTGCTGTTCTGGGAACAGCGAAGCTTGGAGTGTTTATGGGAATTGCGAAGTGTATTTCTGATTACGGCCTCCCCCCATGCTTCTTAGCTAGTCTTAGCCAAAAGATTAGGGTGTGTAAGAAAGCTCTCACTGCGGTGAGACTTGTTTACTGTTGTAAGAGCTGCATGTGTAATGAGATGTTGGAAAATACTATAAGAGAGTGTGCCCCTTGAAAATAAACGACTTGGCTTGCAATCATATTGGTCGCTGTGCTTTGTCCGGCCCGCATGAACCCAAAATCAATGGTGGCCCCAGCGGATTAACAGAAGCCGGGGGCAGACTGAGGACTCCAGGTTGTCTAAACCCAACAGTCTTATAATCTTACGGAGAATGGAGTACTTGAGTTTGTCACTGTCATTTCACTTCATAGTCTTCCATTTCTCTAACAAGTTGCTTGTTGCCTCTGAGATTCTTCCCTTTGCTCTTTTTGGTCTATCTTTCTTGGCTGATTTCATGCATTGCCTCAGCTTATCAGTAGAGTTTTTTATAGTCCTCGTTGCAGCTATCTCTGAGATTCCAGTCTTCCTTGGAAATGTTCATTTTTGGGATTGTCGCATCAAATATTTTCAGCTGCTGTCTCTGATTTTCCGTCTGTAGCGCTTTCTTCTCCATCTTTCTCACTGAAGTTGTTGCCAATGAACCAGGTGTTGCCAATGAACATTTCTTTCATTTCTGCCAAAGTTACCAGTCCTTCTCTGCATGGATTCCGTTCACCGAAGCCATATCTTCAATGAACGATCTACCTTTTGTAAAACCATGTTGTATTTTATCCCAATTACCATTCACCTGTAGGTCTTGAACTACTTTTTCTTTCAAAATTTGTTCTAAGACCTTGCATACAGTTCAGGTAAAACTAACAAACCTGTACTTTCCTGGAACACTTTTTCCCCTTCCTTAAAAATAGGAACTATATTAGCAATTCTCCAGTCATAGGGTATTAATGCCGACATTGTTCACCAGTAGGTTAAAACCTTTACATCACTGAACAGACTTCTTCCAATTGAACTAACAGAGTAACAGATAACAGGAGTGGGTTGTCGTCTACTAGAATGGACACATTTTTGCCAGTGGATTTCACTACTATTGACTGAGAACAGAGGAATGTTGAAACTCAGGAATCCTGGGTTCTATTCCCGGTTCTGAGAAGAGTACACTCAAATGGTTGAAAACCCATTTGCCTTTGTTCTCGTGCTCCCTCTCCTTTGCTGCCACTGCAGCCTGGCTCCTTCATCCAGTCCTTGTCCCAGTCTCCTCCCCTGCCTCCCGTTGCAGTTCCATAGTCCATGTTCCAGTCTTCTCCTTGCCACTGCACCAGGCCTGGTTCCTCATCCCGCTGCATTCAAGTGGGGATGCTGGTCCTCCCCTGCTGCCGCCACATCCTCACTGCCCGGGTTCCACCAGTGGGAGCACTGAGAACACAGAAGACAGCGTTTCTCTGCTCTTGATGTTCCCATGTCACAGAGGCCGCTGGCTGACCTGGAGGAGAAATGCCATGGAAAATCCTGCTCAGCCCCCGCAGCCTTGGACTGGAACGTGTTTGGAATAGATGGAATCTTTGGAGAATTTAATTGCTAAACTTTAACAAGACTCCACTATGTGCAAATTGAGATCTTTTTCAAGGGCTTATAAATTTGGCCAGATTTGGGCAGCTCTTCATGGGGTGGTAAAAGGCACATCCCTACAAAGGTGACATCTATGCCCAACTCAAACCCTCTGATCCCAAGCATGGAGCATCTCAACCAAATATCTTTTTTTTTTTAACATGGGCAAAACAACTTTAAAAGTTATTTAAAAAAATGCAGACATCTCACCAATAATTTCAGCCGAAATGGTTAGTTTGATGAAGTTATAAGCAACTGAAAACTGAGACTGCTAATGGAAAATGTCAGACAACCTTAATTATATTATATAACAAAGGATATGTGGTGTATATGTATGTATATACGTGTGCATATACATAATTATGACTTTATTTTTTCTGTAATGCATCTTTCTATATCTAAGAAGAATGCCTGTTTTTAGGGGCAGCTGCAGTTATTTGAGGCAGAATATTACAGAAAGACACGTGCTGTGCTCTCATAGAAACATTAATTTTGTTCTCTCTTTTTTGTTTCCTTTAATATATTTTAAAAAGTCATTCAGATGAAGTAAAGTATCGCTTGACGTTTGGAAAATGTGACACAAACTAAATCATTTTTCACTGCTTAATCTATAGTAGGTACATTTTCTATGTACTATAAATGGTGTAAGTAGAATCTTGCACAAAAAGAATCTTAAAAGATATACACTGTCCATGTGTCACTAAAGTGGTAGAAAATTGTAGGTTATCATTTGAGAAATATGATGTGATCGTGTCAATAAAGCCTGTATTATAATGCACACGCACAAAGGATAGCATTGGGGTTGTTCATGGAACCTTAACGTTGGGATTCCTGACTTTTAAAAGCTTAGCAGTGCAACTTTCTCACTTTTTTTTCACATGTTGTGTAGTAGTTGTTCAGTCACAAGCTGGTGAAGGTAGAGATTTTGCGGAGGTGATATTTTAACATAACAAACACTGGAGTACAAAAACTGTCTGTGTGCTAAAGAATGTGGGTTATAAAACCACTCAGTTTAAAATGTAATTGAAACTAAACTCTTCAAATAACGCGATGTCATAAATATTTGCACATCCATAAACTGGCTCCAATGCTAACACGTCAACAAGCACTCATTAGAGTTTTCAAGCATGTGGCATTGCACATGTCAATGAGTATACATTAACATTTTGTTTGTGCAGTTTAGGAGGTTTCTCTCAGCCAATAAAGATGATCCTTGCTTATGTTGTATAGAAATGTGTTGAAATGCAAGTAGGCCCAGAAATCTGTTTCCTCAAAATAGGCTTCACAATAGTCTAGTGAGGCCTGGTAACCTAGTTTGTTAGTGTAAGCAAAAGTTGGAGATAAATTAGGACATAATTGCAGGTCATGCTGTAAACATGTTTTGGTCCTAATTGGTTTTTAGATAAAATGTTCATATTTGGGAAAAGCTACCTGTATAGATTGTTATTGGTGTAGCATTTACAGAGATGTTAAGTAAGATGATGCTTAGTGATAAGTAGCCAGTGAGAAAGTAGAAAACATTTAATTGTGGTAAAACGGTGAAGGTACTGGTAATTAATTGAGAGGAGTTATTGTAGTTGATTATAAGAAGGGTACTATGATGATTTTAGATACCTTGATGGTGGATGGGTATCGGCAGAGAAAGGATCATATATCCGTTCTCCTCATTCAGGGAGGAACACATCATTTCATCCTAGAATGTGACTATAAATGCAGTGTATGTTTATACTGTAATGCCTGTTTGCTTAACGAACTAATTTATATTAAATAAAGTCTTTAATTTTATCACTCACTGTCATTCACAGTCCTCCACTGAATTAAATTATCTATAACCAGCCTGGAGGTTTGAACTGTAATGAATTCAGTTTGGTTTTATTTCTTATTTTTAAAATACTAATTGGGGCACATAAACCCAAGGTTACATAAATTAACTTAATTATCACAATGGACTATGTTTGGTGGTAGATTACTGGAAATGAGTTAAATTCTGACCTTCACAGTGCATCTGAAATCAGCTATCTTGACCAGTCTTTACTGTGCTGAAGCTGATGGATGCCTGACTTTCATTTCACTGACAGATAAAGAATGCTTTGACTCTTTCCCAGATATGTTTCAGACTGCCTTTCTGTTTATCTGATTCCCTTATCAGAGATATTGTTAGTTGTCAGTAAACCATCAGTTACAGTATCTGAGCGTTTTCTACTTGTTCTGGAATTCCAGATGTCAGAAAAGGTAATTTATGATCAGAGGAGATGGAAAATAGATTCCTTCTTTTCTCAGACCTCTCGTAAGAAAAAACTTTTTTTTAAGGTGGGAAGAGATGGTTCTTTTCATTCCACTTTAGCACCAGAATGAATGGTAGACAACAAATATTTACATATTTTTATGTAAGCAAACTCTTAGTAAACAACACCTACTAAATTATGCGCAGACTACTCCTGACTTGGAAAATTCGTCAGGAACTTTTACACCATTATGATAATTCATCTGGAAGGAAAAAAAGTCAGGAGTCGCCTGTGCAAGATTTAGTAGGTGTTGTAAACTGTACTTCATTAACACTTTGGTAAGAAAAGCTTTGATGAGCTGGAAACATTTTATACCACAGTGAATTTCCCACATAGAAAGAATTGTATAAGCCATCCTGATTGGAGGTGGAGCCACTTGTACAAACATGCAATTAAATCCGCTAGCGAGAGTCTTTACAGGCAGCAATATCTTTCATTTGGTTCTTTTCAAGGAATATAATCTTTTTCTACAAAGCATTTTGAGGACCTGCTAAGTTTAGACGACTACTTGGTTACATTTTTGCTTTTTTTCGTATAACAATTAATGACTTTCCCGGACTATAGAAAAGGGGAAATTTTCTGAATTTTTCTGCGCTTGGACTAGAATTATTGCTGGAATATTGAGTGTATTTTACTGTCAGTAAACCATAGACACCAGTCAGATAGTTTTAATCTGTAGACGTTATTCAAAAGTTTGTGAATGGATTGCATCTGTGGTGGCCAGAATGGATTGCAATAGGGCTATTCTGGGTTGTGGAGCTGCTTGTTAACAGTTGTTCAAGACCCTGGGATTTCTCAGCCCCTAACTGAAATTAGGGACCACACCAAGTAACTCCAGAATTACACACAGCAAGTAGTCCAGAATTAGGGAGATGCAAAGTTAAAGCTACTTGAAGTTACCTTTGCCCATGTGTCTGGGCTAGACTAGTGACCTGGATCAAAGAAGTTATTCAAAAGAAATTATTCCAAAAAGGCACCAACACAAAATCTACGTTTAGACTCCGAATCCCAGGTTCTTATTTAAAGACATTGAAATCAAGGGAGTTACCTATGAGCAGAATTCGGCCTAAAATTAGCAGTATTTGCCAAATGTGCATTCATAAACTATATAAGCAAATCCTAAATAGGATTGGTTATAGCCTTTGAATAAATACCCTCCCCCCGTTATTAGAAATCTACCTCCCCATTTCTTTGCCTCGCGATATGATCCTGTTTTATTCTTGACAAAACCGATTTTGCAGGGGAGATGAAATCCATTCAGTGCTCTTGTGGAGACTGTATATTATTGCTTTGCTGATGGCAGTGGAAAAGAGTCCACATCTTCTGGTAACCTTTTCATAGAATCCTCAGAGCAATCCAGGTCTGTTTTCAAAGAGAGCAATGCTATGAGAAGTTCCTAAGGGTTAACTTAAATTCCGGAGATGAAAGCCCAGGGTTTTACACGCCTAACATCTTTCATCCCTCTCCCCCTCTGGCCTTGCTAGCTGTAACATTTCCTTTTATAAAAATCCAATCTCTGGACACTTTGTCTGAGTGATGCCGTACATGACTTGCATTGGTATACTCACAATTTCAAATAGTTTCACCTACTCAATGTTTTTTCACTTCCCATTTTCCCACAGCTTGTACATTTCAGTCGATTATATTGATATACAAATAATGTAAGACTCTACTGCACACTAACTGCTAATTGTGACCTTGCTAACTTTGTTGTAACCCAGACAGTGAGGGTTTTCAGTGATTGTGATAGTCTATACTATTATTTGAATTTTAAAAAATTCCTATAGCATCATAAATGGACCCTATGAAATGTCCTCCACACCATTTAAAAACCTATGAGGGCGGTGTGTGTATGTGTGTGCATGGGTGACTGCACATCCGTGCGCACTGCAGAACAGATCTCAAGCCACCCCTGGCATGGAAAGGTCACAAGGGGGCAAGCTAGAGAAGGCCAGGAAAGGGATAACAGGATTCATGTAAACATGGACCCACTTGCCCCAACACCTCATGAAACCGGTGTGAAGGGACTGTAGCTGATATTCCATTTATGGGCTAGAAAAATAACCAAGGGAACCTGATCCATGACTTGGGGAAGGTGTTTGCTGTAATCTTTTTCTATGTCATGCACAGAGACCAATTACTCTGGCTTTTTTGGCATGGACTGGATTTCCCCCTCAACATTGTCATACCTATTCTCAAAGAGCACAATAGTTCAAGATAGACAAGTTAAAGTATACACCAGGCAACTGTTCCAGGAAGGAAGGAGTTGGCAAAATTACTGATGAGGAGAGCAGGATAGAAAGGGTTCATTGAACAGGACTTTAGGAAAGAAAATGTATTTATCATGGACTGCCTATTGTGTAAATCATATGCAATGTCTTAAATATATGCTAGAGGATGGGCTAGATGTCTAAGAACAACTTTTCCGTCTTTAACTATAATGATTCTAATTTTTTTTTTAATTTCTGTTCACTTCTGTTGCTGTTATACAGACCTTTCTCTTTGATTGTGTTTAGTAGTTCAGGAACCATACTGAGAAGCAGGTGAACACTGCTGATGCAAGACCACTGAGCCTAAAATGTTCATTTATTCTTTAGAATCGAGAAAATGTAACTCATGCATGAAAAGAATCTTACTTTAAAGAGCAAGTATAAAATATTTTGGTTTCTACACCGTGGTGGTGAGTGTAAATTAAGGTACTGGTGGGAAATGAGCGATTTTGTTACTGCCTCAATGTTAAATATGGCCCAGTCTGAGTATAGAGATTTTCCACTGAACATACGGTCTGGAAAAATTTGTATTAAAATTGTCAGCACCCAAAAACATTAAATATTATTAAATAAACATGTTTCCTTAAATATAGGAAGATTATTTGTATCTCTACACTCCCATTTCAGCTCCGATGTCAATGGCTGCAATGCAGTTGAAATCAGATATGCAGTGCACCGATATGCACCAGAGCTGAATTTGGCCTAATATCTCATTAACAGATCTTTAGTCTCTTCTGCACATTTTGTAAGGAAAAGGTTGTTTTTAGCAAAGTATTTTCTTGTTCTTTTGGCACAGTTAGATTACAGTTCTTAGCTATAGAACGAAAGTGTGAGGTATGAAATCCTTATGCAAATAGTTTCTAATTTTACCTATCTGCATAATTTGTTTCATACAGAAATATATTTATCAGATACAAGTTGTTTTTCTCCCAATCTAATTTCTGTAATTCGTGGCTGATTAGTATTCATTGGAATCAACTCCTCTGTTGACAAGGGACTCGTAAGGTACGTCAACACTGCGGTTAGAAACATGCGGCTGGCCCATGCTGGCTGACTCTGGTTCACAGAGCTCAGGCTAAGAGACTGTTTAGCTGTGGTGTAAATGTTTGGACTGGAGTTGCAGTCTGAGCCCTGGGACCCTCCCAACTCTCACAATCCCAGACCTCGGGCTGCAGATTGAGCCCGAACATCTACACTGCTTGAGTCTGCTGGAACGGGCCAGCCGCAAGTGTCTCATTGCAATGTAGACATACTCTTAATGTGTGGTTGCTTTTCAGATATAGACTGTATGATGTATGTAAGTGCATTTCTATCTGTATGCTGGATTGAAAGCTGTGTACTTTAAGGGCTCATCTTATAGAGCTTAGGTATTTAATAATGTGAAATAGTGTAAACTCTGAATTGACTGTTGCATTAGATTTATAAAGCTGGAAAGAAAACTCATTTAAGATGCCAGGTTGCAAATGGACACATCTTTCTTGAACTCCAGGGCCTCGTGTGTTTGTTTTATATATACACAATCTCATTTCCCTCCCCCGTCCCCTGCCACTCTTTCTTTTGTTCTTTCTTTTACAGATTCATAGGTGGCTTTTTAAGATTAGATGGGACCATTGGGTCATCTGGTCTGACCTGTTGAATAACACAAGGCATGGAATTTCACTGAGTTACACTTGAACTGGTCCCAATAACTTGTGTTCAGCAAAAACTTACCTTGCAGAAAGGCAGTCTTAATTTCAAAATATCAGTGGAGAATCCACCCCCTCTTTTGGTAGTTTGTTCTAATGGTTAACTACCCTCACTCTTAAACATTTGTACATAATTTCTAATTTGAATTTGTCTGGCTTTAACCTCCAACCATTAGTTATTATTCTACCTTTCTTTGCTAGATTAAAGAGCCCTTTAGTTCTCGGTGTTTTCCTCCCCAAGAGGGTTTTTATACAGGGCAATCAAGTCACCATTCAGTCTTCTTTTTGATACCCTGAAAAGATAGAATTCCTTAAGTCTCTGTGTCAGGCCTTTATTTATTGATTGATTTATTTGTAGCTCTCAATCATTTTTGTGATTCTTCTCTGCAAAGGCTGATCCAAAGCCCACTGAATCCAGCAGAAGGTCTTTCACTGGCTTAAACAAGGTCTGGATCGCTCAGAGCTCAACATGCCAACTCTGTCCTTTGAGTCGTTGTCTCACCCTGAAAGTGCTATAGTGCTATGGAGTTCAGTCAGACAACTTTGAATAGGATGCTGCTCAATCGGAGCACAAGTGGCAGAATAAGATTGTTATTGCTTGACTCCCCTCTCAGTCATGGCGGTGAAAATTGGAAGTATCTCCATTGAAGTCTGTGGAGTAACATGATGCAAGTGAGATATGAGTCAGACCCACAGAAGACAGATACAAATCAGTACCCATAGCTATAAGAATGTGCACAAAATCAACTACATGGGCTCTTACACTGGAAAATTATTTTCTCCTGAGATTGAAAAAGGATCAGCATGTGCTATAGGCTGAGGGCCTATCAAAGGTAATATTTTCAACTTAACAGGTGCTAGGCAACCACTTAAAAGTCCCAAAAGAGAAAAGTCAATGCTAGACATCTAACTCATGCCATTGAAGGTGGGGAAGAGGCTGATTCTGAAGTTTGAAGATTTCTGTAGTACTTAAACTGTGACTATGCTGCTTTTAATTTACCATTTTATTAATCTTCCTAATAACATGAATATTAACATGAAACCTCTCACAGTTTCATATTCTTCTTTGCTTTATGCCACTTTTCTTGGTGAGGCTCACAGCAGGAGCATGGAGAGCAGGGAGGACCTTTCTTCAGCAACAGGTTCCAGCTCCTCCTTGGGGATTCCCAGGTGTTCCCAGGCCGGGGCCTCCTCCCAGTGGGACATGCCTAGTATAATTCCAAAGGAAGGTTACCAGGGGGCATCCTTATCAGGTGCCCAAACCACTTCAGCTTCCTCCTGTCGATTCGGAGGAGTATTGGCTCTACTCTGAGGCTCTCCTGAATAACTAAGCCCACCCTATCTCGGAGAGTCAGCCCAGGCACCCTGCGAAGAAACCTCGTTTGCGCCACTTGTACCCACGATCTCGTCCTTTCAGTCATTACTCAAAGTTCATGACCATAGGTGAGGATGGGGACGTAGATTGACCTATAAACCGAGAGCTTTGTCCAAAAAATAGCTCCTGCTTCACCATCACAGATCGGTACAGCGCCCGCATCACTGCCACCGCCACACTAATCTGCTGGTCAATCTCACGGTCCCGCTTACCATCGATCTTAAACAAGACCTGTAGATACTTAAGCTCTTTCACTGAGGGCTGATGCTCCCCCTTTCCCTGGAGAGAACACTCCACTTTCTTCTGGGAAAGAACCAGGACCTCTGATTTGGAGTTGCTGATTCTCATCCATTCTCTCAATTGCATTTTTTAATAAAAAAAAGGGAGATAAAACCAGTGGAGGCATGGAAAAAAAGCACAATTGAAAACTCTGCTGAGATAAGGGTCTGGAACAGGAGAGGGGAGTTTCAGGAAACAATAATACAACTGGATTTATTCAGTGTTGATACATGAAAGCCTGTTTATAATAGGGCTCAGTTTTGCTTTCCTTTTAAAGTGCTAATGATGGGAAAATCTAGTGCTTTAAAATGGAGGTTCTTAAACTGTGCTCCTCAGGGACCAGGGATGGCCCACAGAGTTTTTGATAATGGTCTGCAGAAAGGTGTCTGATCACATGATTGATTTCCAGCAATTTGGAATTAAAAGAAGCTAAAAAAATAAATCAAACATGTTCCTAATATTACTTTTCCATGTAAACCTTTGCTGTAATTGCCATGTGGGTATTGGACAATCATGAATGGGGAGGGGTAGGTGAACTGTACATTCCCAAATGGGTGAAGAAACAGTCCCTAAGAGAACTTTTCTGTTAAGATGTGGTCCACACTATGAAAGTTTGAAAAAAACAGCTCTTAAATGGTTCCCCCTTCTCCCCCCCCCCTTTTTTTACCAGCTAGCAGAAATAGGAGAGAGAAGGTTAATGACTTAGAAGAATGTTTTGTTAGAGGCCTAAAGGTTTTGAACAATTGATCAGAACGACTAATATCGAATTAGAGCAAGTCACAACATATTTATTTCCAACTCCTGTCCTTGGATCTGGGTACAGGGCTCCCAAAGCAGAATTTGATCCTTAGTCATGTGACTCTGACTGTTTTGCAATCCAAGGGGGTTAATGAATAAATATATACGCACTCACAGTGGAAGCAGGTGTACGTCTCCCACTTAATTAAATGGGAATCTTGTTTAAATTCACATCTGTTGCAGAGGTTTTCCCTCTCTTTTTTGGTTACTTATCTAAATCTATTTCCAGACAAAATCTCATCATTGGTTTTGATCTAGAAATCTGGCTAGAATTCTCAAAAGAACGGGTTTTCTGGTGTGGTTTCCAGTACTTCCAAATGCTGGCTGGGTTGAATATTCCAAGAAAGCAGTGTGTTTTCTTGTAGTATTTGAATATTGCTCCTTCTGGCAGAAAAGAGGACTTTTTTTTTTTTTTTTATTTCCAACTCTTTTAAAAACTCCAGAAAAAGACTTTGTTTGCATTTTGTTTGAAGGGTTGAATCGGTTCTCATACTATCCAAATTGTCTTGTCCGTTCCTATTCTTTTCTACATCTACTCTGTACATTATTATATATGAAAATGTGCTTACTCTCTTTGCTAGTAGGTATGCTCTAATGTGATTCTTTGCAATTAATAAAGAAATGGGATATTTGTAGCACATAATGTGCTGCCTACTGAGCAACATTAAATTAACAAGGAATTGAAGAACAATGTATCTAGCTGATGGCAGATAAAATCAAAGGTGTTGACAGATTTACTTTACCTGTCACAAATAGAAAAGACCTTGAAGGTTGTTTATTTCATTAGGGTACTATAAATCTACCAGATACATACAATCAAGTAATAGTACTAGAGTTCATTACTTGAAAAATATGATGCGCAGTGTAAGAGAAGTCCATTATTACATGTCTTTGGTGCTTAAATATAATTAATTTTGTATAGCCAGGAAGTAGCTCGGCAAATATATATACACCAGATAATGTGGATTTATAGACTGCCTTCTAAAGGTTTACATTCATCCTTAATTTGCTTTGTGGGTCCTGTTTGGTCCTTCCTGAGAGCACTAAAATGATTGTCTCACATTTTACAGCACATTTGAAAAGCAGTGTAATATGATTTGCACCTGAATTTATATTTCAGATGGGAATTCAAGTTATTACTATTTCCTCCTATTAAAATCACCAGGTCCTGAATATATTCAGCTGAAAAACAGGACTGCCTAACAGTCTTAACCCAAGACTTGTAAGGAATCAATATAGTTCCCATCAGTACAGTAAATTACTTACTGAACCACTTCCAGTAATCATGATGTACAATTTCTCATTAACCCCGTCCCTTCTCTGCACAGAATAGTGTTATTGACTTAGAATGATGTTCTTTTGGAATCATCTATGGCTCTTAAGTCAAAGAGCAATTAATTCAAAATGTGATTAAATAAGGTACAGTACAAGTTTACAAGTGCATTTTTGGACAGCTCTCTCTTAGCCAGCTCCTGAAAGAGCAATCACTGACACTTGAGATTTAGGGCAGGCTCTGGAAAACGGTATTGCCCACTTCTGGAGAAGATTCTTTGCCACTAATTGTGAAAGATAATTAGCTATTTTCTCTGTGAGCTACCTGGCAGGTAGATAATTTCTATTGGGGAAAAGATGATAATACATTCTTGCTTCTGAATCCTGCTGGTGGATTTTTTTTTAAATGATTCTATAAAAGAAACATTATGAGGTCCCATTTGTGTTATTACTCCCTCAATAATTTTAAATTCAATTGATCCTATTTACAATTTTAGCAATGTTGTTGTTTTTTTCCATTAGTACCTTTTGCAGATTCTTTCTAGGATCTGAAAGTCAAGCTGTATTTTTTCTGCTTCGTTAGTTATAACTAATTTGAAATTATTCTTTTATCAGAATCGAGTGGGCTGTTTTGTTGCTGTCTAGGTAGAATGGAATCTAGCACCATATAGAGTATGTGGCACTTCATGAGCAAACAGAGAGACAAGACAAGGTCCCTGGCCACTCAAAAATCTAAGGGCCAGATTCTGATATCATAACTTGCACTGCATCATAACCTTACTCCACAAGTAGTAGGTGGAATCATTTCTGGGCTAAGGTGCTACTCACATGAATAGTGTTATCCGAATGCAACCAAAGAGTCCAATCTTCCAAGGCATTTAGCATCCAGAATTCCCACAGATTGAATGAGAGTCCAGGACACTCTAAACCTTGCAGGATTGGACCCTAAATTAGAACAAGAATAGAGAAAATGACAATCCGATGTGGAACACATGAGGATGGTGAGAAAGACAATACTAACAAGAGAGGAAGGAACTGCGGACTTAATGATTTGTGTTATTGAATTTCACAGATTTATTATTGTTTGCTTAGTAGAGCTGGTCAAAAACCAAGGAAAACAAATTCACAAAATCTTCATTTTTTTTTTCCTAGTTTTTAATTCTGAAAAACATTGGCAAAATTTTAAAAAAAAATCAACTTAGTTTATTACTTAGTTTTCTTTTTAATTCATGTTTCTTCTTCGAGTGCTTGCTCATGTGCATTCCATGCTAGGTGTGTGCATGCCATGGGCACAGTTGCTGGAGATTTTTCCCTTGTGGTATCCACGGGATCGGCTCTAGCATCCTCTGGAGCAGCTCAGGTATGCATCGGAACCCAGGGCGCCATTGGCTTCACTTCATCTCAGTTCCTTCTTCCCAGCCATGACAGTTGCCTAGAATGATCCTTCTTTCTCTTGCAAGGCTTCTTCCCAGTGGTTTGGACTCTTTTGTCATATATTCTATAGTTATTGTAGATAGTGTACATAGTCCTGAGTTAGTGTTAGTATATACAGTAATATGAATAGTTCTTCCTGTGGCTCTTTGCCCCAGGGGCTGGGCGTGCCCCGATCCCCAGGCTTCAAGCTGTGTGCCTCCTTTGGCAAGCCCATGCCAGTGAGTGACCCACGCTCTAGCTGTCTAAAGTGCCTCAGGGAAACTCACATTACAGAGGAGTGCCAGAGCTGTTAGGGCTTCAGACTGCACACTCAAAAAGACATTCGTCATGGAGGCAGCCCTCAGGCCAGTCTCGGAGCTGAGCCGCTCTGAATCGCTGCCGTGCACTTTGACTTCTGTGCGAAGTGCTCCACCGGCACCGTGATTTTCACAGCGTCATTCTCCATCCCCAGTGCCAAGGAAGAGGCATAGGACACAGCACACTGAGAGAGGGTGCTCCCTGAAGAGGGACAAGCAAGGAAGGGCCAACATGGTGACACTCATATTGGGCCACTCGTCCTCCCCAGAGCCACTCTTGGCTCCAGTGACTCCCCTTAGAGCACCGAGTCCAGTTTGGGACTTGTCTCCCATTCCTGGCAGTGGCTCTGGGACCTCGCATCCGTGGGCCCCTTCAACTCTGGAGGTTTCCTGATGTGTCTCCTGATCCCACCAACCGCTCAAAGCCCCCTGCCAGCCAAGGCGACTGGGGATAGAGGGGATCAAGTGGCAGATAGTTCCATTGCGGCACCAACTTCCACAGCACTATCCAGGAGAAAACCTTCCATGATCCCGATGATCAAGGTGGAGTCTAATAAGCCACACCTCTCCTGATAACTCATTAAAAACTACCTTATACAGCTCCTTGCTGGGTTATTAGGCTACAACATCAACTCATCAACATGCAAGGCACTGAATTTAGCTGAATGAAATGGAAATCTACCAGCTTCATGAAAAAATTTGCACAGATACAAACAGACATCATCTTCCTTTCCAGGTGCAAACAAATGGACATCATACCAAATGGACTGAAGGTGAAAAATCCATTATGATTGACATTGACATACTACACTGACTATAGTGAGAGATTATATCTCTCACACTCAAAAAAAACAAACAAAAAAAAACCTACAGAACCGTCTGATCAGCATCCTGTACAGCAAATGGAAGAAAGAGCTCTTAATACTGGAGACTCATAAAAAAACAAACTTCCATGTGTTTGATCTTTACTAAGACAAGACAGACCATTTACAAGACACTCTTTGCTTCTCTACAGAGGAAAAAGGACACTAAACTATCTAAACTCCTATATGACACAAGGGACCACAACAGTGATACCCTTAACTCACCCAACAATATTGTAAATCTGTCCAGCTACACGCTTAACCCAACAGAAGAGTCTGTTCTATCTCGGGGACTCTTTCTGCCCCTCAACCCCCATGCACATGATACAGTTCTATGGTGACCTGGAAGCCTACTTTTACCATCTCCGACTCAAGGAATATTTACACCACACCACACTAACCCTTAGATACCTTTCCACCAACACTGCAAGAAGAGCTCTGCATGGACGCTTCCAGATGGTCAAAACCACGGACTAGACTTTTACATAGAGTGCTTCTGCTGACGTGCACAAGCTGAAATTGTAGACAAGCAGCATCACTTGCCCCATAATCTCAGCCATGCAGAACACAACACCATCCACAGCTTCAAAAACAACTCTGACATTGTTATCAAAGCGGCTGACGAAGGAGTTGCAACAGTCATCACGAATAGGTCAGATTACGAACAGGAAGCTGCTAAACAACTCTTCAATACCACATTCTACAGGCCACTGTCCTCTGATCCCACTGAGGAATACCAAAAGAAACTACAACATCTACTCATGAAACTCCCTGAAGAAGCACAGGAACAATTCTACACAGATGTACCCCTAGATCCCTGACCAGGGATATTCTATCTGCTACTCAAAATCCACAAACTCAGGAATCCTGGATGCCCTATCATCTTAGTCATTGGCACTCTTACAGCAGGGTGATAGGGCTATGCGGACTCTCTCCTCAGGCCCTACACTTCTAGTACTCCTAGCTATCTTCAGGATACCACCAACTTCCTGAGAAAACTACAATCCATTGATGATCTTCCAGAAAACACCATCCTGGCCACTTTGGATGTAGAAGCTCTCTACATCAACATTCCACACAAAGATGAACTACTAGCCATCAGGAACAGTATCCCCGATAATGCCATGGCACACCTGATAACTGAACTTTATGACTTTGTCCTCAGCCACAACAATTTCAGATTTGGAGATGATTTATGCCTCCAAGTCAGCGGCACAGCTATGAGTACCAGCATGGCCCCACAGTATGCCATCATTTTCATGGCTGACTTAGAGCAACGCTTCATCAATTCTCATCCCAAAATGCCTCTCCTCTACCTACGCTACATTGATGACATTTTCCTCATCTGGACCCACAGAAAACAGTCCCTTCAAGAATTCCACCAGGATTTCAACAATTTTCACCACACCGTCAACCTTAGCCTGGATCAGTCCACATAAGAAATCCACATCCTGGACACTACAATGCAAATAAGTGATGGCCACATAAACACCACCTTATACAGAAAACCCGCCAACCTACATGCTTCCAGTTTCCACCACATCACACAATCATCCATTGTCTACAGCCAAGCCCGAAGATACAACCGCTTTTGCTCCAATCCCTTTGACAGAGACACACTTATAGGATCTCTCTCAAGCATTCTTAAAACTACAATACCCACCTAGTGAAGTGAAGAAACAGATTAACAGAGCCAGACTGGTACCCAGAAGTCACCTACTGTAGGACAGACCCAACAAGGAAAACAACAGAACGCCACTGGCCATCACCTACAGCCCCCAGCTAAAACCTCTCCAACACATCATCAAGAATCTACAACCTATCCTGGAAGATGATCCCTCACTCTCACAAACCCTGGGAGGCAGGCCAGTCCCCGCTTACAGACAGCCCCCCAACTTAAAGCAAATACTCACCTTACAACAGAAACACTAACCCAGGAACGTATCCTTTCAACAAACCCCACCGCCAACTCCGCCCACACATCTACTCAAGTAACACCATCACAGGTCCTAACCACATGAGTCACACCATCAGGAGCTCGTTCACTTGCACATCTACTAATGTGATATACGCCATCATGTGCTAACAATGCCCCTCTGCCATGTGCATTGGCCAGACCAGACTGTCTCTATGTAAAAGAATAAATGGACACAAATCAGACATCAAGAATGGTAACATTCAAAAACCAGTAGGAGAGCACTTCAATCTCCCTGGACACTCAGTAACAGACTAGAAAGTTGCCATATATCAACAAAGAAACTTCAAAAACAAACTCCAGCATGAAACTGCAAAGCTGGAACTCATATGCAAACTTGACACTATCAGACTAGATCTGAACAGAGACTGGGAGTGGCTAGCCCACTACAAAAAATAAGGTTCCCTCTTTTTGGCATTCACGCCTTCTCATCAACTGTTGTGAATGGCCTCATCCATCCTGACTGGGTTTACCTCATTAACACTTTCCCTCCTCACTGTGATGTAACTCACCCATCCTTGCATGTGTATATATACCTACCAAACTGAAGTTTCCACTTTATGCATCTGATGAAGTGGGTTTCTGCCAATGAAAACTTATGCCCAAATAAACTGTAAGGTCTTTAAGATGTCACAAGATTCTCGTCATTATGATAGGACAGTAGAAGCATCCTGTTCCAGGGTTCTGTCAAAACAATTTTCTCTCAATCAGATACATGGAACATTCCCGGGGTGTAATAGGCTCCTACTCAAAATCTTTTAATTCTTTACTCCTTTTCCTCCTCTGTGTGCTTCCCCCCGATTCCTTGATCCCTCCACTTCAAACACTGATCCACTGGTATCCCTTGCTTCTCCCTCCCCTGTGCTTCACAGTGTCTCCTTTAGGTGGCTTCCTAGCTGGCAGCGGCTCCTCACATCAGCGGTAGTAGCGACAGGTGGTATCTTGCAGCCTCTGCTGGTAGCAGTGCTGGCAGCTAGTTGTGCAGCCTCTGGCACTAGTGATAGCAACTTGATTATCTACGGGGCTTTGGGGTGGTTTGGTGGAGCAGGTTTCCCCTGATTACTGGTGATATTCCACAGCTCCAGTGCAAAGGGAGGGATTGGAGGATCACTGCTTTCTTTAGCTGTTGCCATGGTCAGTACAATAGCAAGTGCAACTTGCAGCATGCCAGCTTCCTGCATAAACAGCAGCCGTTCGGTCCCAGCCTCAGATAGGGCTGAAGTTGTCAACAATCAGAGCCAGTCCTAGTGTCTGGGGTAGGCCCATGAAACCATTTTCTCCTGCTTTCCTCAAAGGTAACGAATTCCTCAAACCACTGAGTCCAGGGCGGGCCAAGAACTGGAGAGAAGGATTAATAAAACGGTTCTTTTGATTAAGCCCCTAAATTAACTGACTGCCTTTACATAACAGGCATATTAGTATTTTTTAATTCTCCTTTCTCAGCTCCTGCTGCAAAAGTGGAGTCAGAGGCTTGTACCTCACTATTTGTTCACCAGTCTTGACATCAGTTGGAAGGGCTGTTTTTAAGGTTATCTTTGTAAGGAAAAGGGCTTTAATGAAAACACATGCAGCCCAAAGGCTACTCTATGATGTGAGGCACCGCCAACTAATCCATGCTAGCACAAGAGGCTTGTTCTTAAGTGCTGAGTTGAAAAGGAGCAAACTGTAGCCTACCTGAACACAGTGAAAGGCTATGACTGGAGTCTTTAAGTAGAACCAGATTTGCAAACATATATTTTAAACTAATGAGGTAAATCTGAGCACAATTTGTGTAACATTTGCTCTGCACAAAAACTAGGGCAGCACATTACTATCAATTAAGCAGGAATATTCATCATATCATGTCAACAATCACTTTACAAATTATGTGGTACAGTGTGTGAATTTAAATTACTTTGTCACCTGGATAATTTAGGCAGCTTAGTGCATCCAGTGCCATCGATCATGCACTCATTCCAGTCAGTGGGAATTCTGCCTGCATTAGGACTGCAGGATTGTACAGGGAATTGCAGCTGAGTATGTCCAGAAAGGCTACTTAGGTCCATTCCTTCTCATCAGTTAGCTGCTGTGCCTCACAATATATGTACTGAATATTAGACATTGATCTACATATGTATATCTTCTGTTGAATGCAGGAGATAAAATAATCTTCCCTGCTGACAATTCAAATCCTGTCACTCCCTTCCACTGGCTTTGTTTTTACCTTTTCCATAAAATCTGAGCTTTTCATAGTCTCTATGAAAGCCTTGCTAATACATCACTCTTTATTTCTCTCTTTATTTCCTTTTCTCATTCACCTTCAAGCCTTCTTACAGGTGACCTATATATATATATATATCTATCTATATCTAGAATAATCTCCCTTTGCCAAGTGCGCTCTTTCTCTCTCTTTATTCAAATCCCTCTTTAAACCCTAGTCTGCAACTAGACCTTGGCTAGACAATGTCTGCAGTCAGGAGAGGTGGTGAGAAACCAACACAATAGAGCTAACCTTAAATTTCAAATGTTATAAAGGGAAAAACCCAGAAATTTGGCAGGAACAATAATATAAGTAATAGACTAATTAGATAAAGTAACATCAAGCCCTTGCTTAGGAAAATAATAACTGTAAATTACTATCACAATAAAAGAAGTTTTTTTTTTAACAACCTGCTGTCAGCCCAAGAGGGAATCAGCTCCTCTTGTCCCTGGATGCAAAATTCAGCTTCACTTCTGATGTTCCACCTTTGCCTCTCTGCAGCTTGTGATGTTCCTTCACTTGTGAGGATTGCACTTCTTTGCACCAGGCCCACCTGCGAATGGCAGCGCCTCACCTGGCTCATTCTCCTAAATTATTTTAGGAAAAAACGCTGTCACTAATCCATTATTGAAATATAAAATAAACTAAAAGGAGGGTGGTATAAATCTAAATTAAATCTGCCCTCTAGGTCTCTAGGCCTGGTCTTTGTGTAGGATGTAAGCTCCTTAGGGAAAAGATCATTTCCTTTGTTTCGTTCCTAGTAAAGGTCCAAGTACACTGTCGGTGTGCTTCCTAGATCGTGATGTTTCCTTTAATTTTACTAACTCTTTTGAATGCTGTTTATACCTGCTGTTTGTTCAGAAATTTGAAATGTAGTTTTTATATTAATTCATGCTCCTGAAATGTCAATTATTTCTAGTCCTCTTTTAGCTTCACACCTTACCTGTCCTACCTTGTGCTTGTGCTTGACACTAGCCCAGATGACCATCTTTGTGTACACTTAATAAACTAATCTTCTGTTCTCCAAAGAATGTTAACCTAGACCAAGATTTTGATGAGTGATTTTGAGACACGTTAAAGAGGCCTTATTTTAAGGGATTGGATGCTTAGTACTGCCTGAAAATCAGACCCTATTACAGTTGGGCACCCAGAAATGGCAGCTCTCCAGATCACTAGTTACTTCTGAAAATCTTGGCCTTGATTTCTTTAAATTTGTTCTGAAAAATGTTGGTCCTAGAGCCATACACTATACTTCTTCCATGTGAAGCATCATGCCCCCTACCTTATGGGACTCATACGTTTATCAACTTTTGTTTTATGTCTGTTTTCTCCTGGCATCTCTGAAATACCACCTGCTGGTTGATGTTGGGCTGCATGTCTCATCACTGTCTAATAGGTTGTATTGGTTTTGGTGCATGTGACAGCTGTGAAACAGTTAATTTTAGACAGCCGTCGCAAGCTGCAGTAAACGGTAACTGTCAGAGGGTTTGTTCTGATGAGGTAGTGCTTTGAACTGAAGCTAGGAAAGGACTGGCCATTAACAGAGTTGAAAAGAGATTTTTTTTGTATATGCAATAAACTCAGTGGTTGAGGTAGGAAATTAATAAGATATTTTGAGAAATATGAAATAAGTGCCTAGGAAAAAAAAGATATTAAAAGCTATGACTGTTAGCCAGCTAGATGGACAGAGCTGGATGAGCTACATGGCACCCTTCTGTCCTGACACATTACTGTATGCTGTAACTTTCTGTCCAAAGATGACAGGGATGCTGGCACGTTTTTCACTTTTTTGAAATTTTTGCTTGCTTTCAATTGCTAGATTGGCATTGCAGACTGCATTTTTAAGACTCTTGTACATCCTTTGTAAATTGCTTTGAGATGTCTTGGTATGATAAGGTGCAGTAACAACTGAAGTCATTATTACTTTCTCTTTCACCAGGGGAATTTGATGACTGGCATTGATCTATAAGACATTAATTTCCATATTTTGATATTACATTAACCCACAGAAGTCTCTCGTTTATGATTTCCCAGAAAGGTTTACGGGACAAAGGGTTATCATCCTCAGTGCTAAGGAGTGCTACCACAAAATTGGGACAAAATGCATGAATTATTGTAATTTTGAACCTGAGAAGATGCAGATTTAATAATTAAAAGGCAAAAGAATTCAGTCAAATGAGTAAGTAAATGAAGCTGGACCCAAAAGAAGCAAAAAGCGGAGTTTGCTTTGAACAAACATCATGTGCCAGATTTTCAGCCAGTGTAAATCAGTGTAGCCCAGTGACTTGGTACTAACATTGGATGGGGGAGGCAAAGACCCCTTTGGAAAGGGGAGAAGATGGGCTTCAGTGGGCAGTGGGCTCATATTTGGGCCTAACCACCAGCACCACTACATTAGGGGCTAAAAGAACAGGGAAAGTTTTTCCTCCCCTAAGATAAAGGGGTTGGAACCATTGCTGCCACTGCTTCTCGATGTGATTCTCTGGTGGACACAAGTGCCTCAGTGTTTATCTTGCTATTTGCTGTCTCTTAATTCAGTATTTATGTTACATTGGTGTCCAAAAGATGGGATCCGGGTCCCATTGGGCTGGGCACTGTGATAACAGGAGAGGATTCAGTCCCTGTTTGGAAGAGCTAACAGTCTTAAGTGTTTGAATTTAGCATGCTCTGTATTATGGACTATCTCGGACCATGACCTCATAATACACCGGCATGCTATATGCCAATATGAGGCAACCTGCCAACCCAGAATACTGATTCATAATTCAGTTGCACCTCAGTCTGTTGCTGTTTAAAGGGATCTTGGCAGGGTGAGAGATGGTGCCTTTTGTTCGGAGGAGTCCAAGGAAATTTCGTTGTCATTTTATAGGCCAGTCTGATGCTGGTACAAATTATGATACCACAACATACCTAAGACAGGTGGAACTTGCCAAACTCATTTTCACTGATGATGCTACAATTCTGAACCTGGATCTCTGGAGTAGAGAGTAATTAGCTCACCAAGTCAGCTCTGCGACTGTGGGGCCTACTTCTGTTCTTCTGTCCGATCACATCTCTGAGTAGAGTTCCTCTGGCCCGCGTCCGCTGACTCCTTGGCTACTTTTGAGGAGCAGTGTGGTCTATCGGGGGTTCTGTGCGTGGGTGTGCCCTTCAGGTTTGCTCTGTTTAGCCCTTTGACCTTCACGCCCATCCCTGGTTTTTTTCATTCTTTGTCCCCCGTAATTAGTTGAGTCCCAGGGTTTAGTAGCTACTCCCCTTAGAATCATAGAAGAGTAGATTTGGAAGGGACCTCAGGAGGTCATCTAGTCCAACCCCCTGCTCAAAGCAGGACAAACCTCAGATAAATCATCCTAGCCAGGGCTTTGTCAAACTGCAGCTTAAAAACCTCTAAAGATGGAGATGCCACCACCTCCCTAGGTAACCCATTCCAATGCTTCACCACCCTCCTAGTGAAAAACTTTTTCCTGATGTCCAACCTAGACCTCCCCCCACTGCAAGGACTCTGCACTTGTCCTTGGTGAACCTCATCAGATTTCTTTTGGCCCAATCCTCCAATTTGTCTAGGTCACTCTGTATCCTATCCCTACCTTCCAGGGTATCTATCACTCCCCCTACCTTAGTGTCATCTGCAGACTTGCTGAGAGTGCAATCTACCCCGTCCTCCAGATCATTAATGAAGATGTTGAACAAAACCGGCCCCAGGACTGACCCCTGGGGCACTCCACTTGTGACCGGCTGCCAGCTGGACATGGAGCCACTGATCACTACCCATTGAGCCTGATGATCTAGCCAGCTGTCTGTCCATTTTATAGTCCATTCATCCAACCCATGCTTCTTTAGGCTGGGGGAGGGGCTTTAGCACGTCCTGGTACCCAAATAGTACTGGTGCCCTTATTAGAGGGAATGGCAAAGGCTGAGTAAACCCTGCACAGAAGGCGGTAATGAGGAGCAGCTGCTGGGCTTCTAGGCCAGGCACTATAAAGGCCCCTGGGAAGGAAGCGGGGGTGGGGAGGGGCAAACAGCCAGCTAAGGGAGAAGCTGCAGCAGGAGTGTGTGCTTCCCTTGAGCATGGCTGGAGCAGTGAGTCCCTGGGGGCTGGTAGGCCGGACTGTATATCAGTCGGTGGTGGTGGGCTAGAAGCTGTAAATAAAGAGGTATTCCTTCTGCATTTCAGATCTATCTCACTGTGAATCAGGTTGTTTCACAGCTGAGGATTTTAGTGCAGCAGACATCTGCTAGAATGAGGTGGTTACATCAATGGAAATCCTTGGGTGATTTTTCTTTTTGCTTTTGGATCCAGGCCGTGCCTTGCTGAGGCTTACTGACAAGAAGCTTGAACGAATGGGGATTGCCCAGGAGAACCTACGACAGCACATTCTGCAGCAGGTGCTTCAGCTGAAAGTGAGAGAAGAAGTCCGCAACCTTCAGTTACTTACACAAGGTAGGAAATCATTTCAGCATGGGCATATAAAAGGATAGTGAAGGTAAAGTTCTCACAGAGGCATAAAAGGTGACTGGATGTTCCCCAATAAGAAATGATGCATGAAGATGTCTCATTGACTCCAGATACCTTCCTACTGGAGAACAAAAGGTATAACCATGCATAAATAAAAAAGGTATGTTAAGCTGACGGTTGGCATGATAAGAGTAGTTTTGATCTACAGCTTGATGGCATTCTCATTAAATGCCTACTTACTAAGACAAAAATAACTTGACTGTCTAAAAAGAGTAATAGTACTAAACTGTTTGTCTTTGCAGACATTGAACGTTTTGCATTAATTGTTTACTCTCCCCACTGGATATGGTAAAAGCTGTCAGTGAGAATTACCTGGTGGGCATCTGAAAAATGTAATGATCCTGCCTCTACTTTCCTGTTGGGGTAACTCCATTGATTTTAATAGAGTTGTTCCTAATTTATAGCAGTGCAAGTCAGAACAGAATCAGATTCAGTCTGAAGATCTTGTGTGTGTAGATGTGTATTTGTGGGGAGGTCATCTGAAAAACAGCAAAAAAGCCGGTACATCTTTTCCAAATAAGGCTGAAACATTTAATAATGGCTTGCATTATTAGTTCTGTTGAGGCATTTGTAGCTGCTGTAATAATATGGGAACAGAGCAGACGTACTCACAATGTAAAATAAAGGCTAGACATCTTTTATTATAGATCTGCAGTTCTCAGTCCTTGTAAGATGTGATTTGATAGTCCAGCCAGATAATTTCGGTCCTTTTCATTTAGTGCCCATTTTGTGTCAATGTATATGAAAATAAATATTGTTAAAATACCCTGTGTGCACTGAGTAGCACTGTGTATTTCATATGCAACATTATGTAGCTGACTAAGGCTGGCTCTACACTGATGGCAGCAAATTCGCCGCCATCAGATTGAAGGCTCTGGATCGACTGAGGGGTCTGTGTAAACCTGCTCAGTCAATCCAGCAAGTGATGCAGGAAAACCACCCCCGAATGTGGTGTAGCATTGCGTCGAAGGGAACGCTGTTCCCTTTGGTGCAGCACAGTGTGGATGGTGCGTGGAGCAGACACCGCGAAGTCGACGGGAGATACGCAAGTGATTTACGTCACTTGCGTATCTCCCATCGACTGCCGCCAAATCCCGAAGTTAAGTGTAGACTGGGCCTATGCTGTGCTTACTCATCGGTTAGTCCCTCTCCTTCAGACAGGAGCCTCCTTGCCTCCTCCTTGGAGCTGAGTGTTGTACTTTAGGCCAGCTGTAGAGACTCAGGCAGCCTTTCCTCCTGCTGGCCCTTTTACCAATCAGTCCCTCCACCGTCAGGCTGGGACGTTCCCTGATGCTGTCTTCTCTTTGTTAACTCAGGGCCCTGCAGGAGCCTTCTTACAGGCATCTGCCGTGCTTTGAAGGAGGAGGAAGCATTTATGTTGCCGCCTTCCAGCTCATTCTTTATTGGCTGGATGAAAGGAGAGCCATGCCCCACCTTCTCTGTAAGGTTCCAGGTCCCAGTCCCTTAAAGACATAGCAACAGGACTCCTTCTAAATGCCACTTCTTTCCAGGACCCCTTTCATCTGTTGTCATAGTTCCTCACCCCAAACTCTTAAATGGCCATGCCAGGTGACAGAGAGGACTGCGCAGTAGGCAATCCTACCCTTAAAGGGGGAAGACTACCCTGTCACTCTACCACCTGCAAATTTCACTTTATCCTGTCCTGGCTACTTAAAGCTAGTGTGTGTAGCTGAGATATGAACAATAACAGGTATTCAAAATGCTTTAGTAAAAGAAGGTGCAGAAGATCCTCAGATATTCAGAGATCCACTTCTTCCTCAAAAACTTTTCTCTTCCAACCATTTCTTCCCAATTTCCACCCTGTCTCAACCTGTTCCATTAAGGGGAATGTGATTTGAGAGAGTGGTGGATTTTAAGTTCCAGTTGCATCTCAATACCGGACACCCTGGAAGTTTCCCCCACAGGTTTAGCCCACTTATGGAAGGTGAGACTCTGCTTGTAAGGGTCATTAATGATCCACTGGCTTTAAATTTTGACTCAGCTATTTATAGTCCTGCTGACCTCTTAATAACCCTTGATTGGCCCCAGGTCATTGCTTTCGGGTATATCTGCACTTCAAGCCGAGGGTGTAATTCCCAGCTTGAGAAGACACCCTTGTGCCAGCTCTCATCCAGCTAGCGAACTGAAAGAGTGTAGTTATGGCAGGATGAGGGGCTGGCTTTCCCAGGTACACGCCCATCCAAGACCCTAAGTACATACCGGGCCAACTAGCCCATCCCATTGCTCAGACTGCCATGGCTACGCTTATTTTCAGCACGCTAGCTGGATGAGAGTTAGCGCAAATGTCTCTCCTTGAACTGAGAATCTCACTCCCCACTCAAAGTGTAGTCAGACCCACAGAGACTAATGGGTGTTGGAGGCTTGTCTAAGACGGTGCTCTAGTGACTCCACTGGTAGCTCGAATGGTCAGCTGGTGGCATCAGTTATCCAGACTCAATCAGTAATGATTGACATTTCAAGTGTTTTGATGTGACATCCTCTAAGACTTTAGCCTATTGTCCATGCTGTTGAGAATACATATGTGGCCTTTGGTGAAATCTTGGTAAACGCAAGATAGAGCATCATGAGTCTGCTGCTATAGATAGATGCAAGTCTCTTGTCCTGGGCAGACATCTCTGTAATTTGGACTCT
This sequence comes from Mesoclemmys tuberculata, assembly GCA_007922155.1. NCBI lineage: Eukaryota > Metazoa > Chordata > Testudines > Chelidae > Mesoclemmys > Mesoclemmys tuberculata. Next base: position 109,113,675 of record ML675601.1, on the reverse strand, counting down.
GCCTTGACTTACTTAGACAATGTATCCAGCTGGATGCCCCCTTAAGATAATCTTACTGGTGGGAAAGAATCATCATTATGAAGAGGTTCCCTCTCATTTGCTTTGTGAAAGGAACATTTTTGGAAGTGGGCAGGTTAAGAACCATGGTGTGATTTTTTTCAATACACACTTTCCATGGAAAGCCATGTGTCTATTGGACATTCAGTATAATTGGTTGACTCCCGCTTCTCCAGCTGCCCAGTTTTCTCAGGCTGTATCTAAATTTATCCTGCAATAGCTTAGCAACAGGAGTGCATACTTGCAGAATCACAAGCCCTTATTAACGTAATGTCCTCTTAGAATCTCTGGTAGAAGGAGTATTTTCTTGCAGCTGTTACAGAATGCAGAGCACACCTTCATCCTGATGAGTATTTCATCTATGCTTAAATACCTTCTGCCTTTTAGGTATTCCACCTCCATAGGTTAGATCAGAAGGTGACCATGATTGTCCTGTGGTACCTCTAACGTTTGAAGTTCTTCCTGATAATTGGTGTGAGAGAAAAAGTTACCTTCAGTGCATGATTTGAATGATACTTAAAGGAAGGAGCAAGGGCATATAGTTAACAAAGCTCTTCTTGAAGTCATTCAGTACACAGGCTGGCCTGTAATTATTGAGGTTCTATCCCAAAACTCATTGAAATCAATAGGAAGTCTCCCATTGACTTCAGTGGACTTTCAGTTAAGGTTAGGGTCCAGTCAATGAACATCAAAGGTTAAAAAGAAGCACTGCATAATATTTATAAATAATGTAATTTATTTTAAGTAATGTTTTTTAATATACCTTCCATTCAGAAAGTTTATTTTTTAAATTTTGCTTGAAAGATAGCTCACTGAGTAAGGCCTTCCACCTTACTTGTGTTGTAGTAACATAGGCCCGGTCTACACTTACCTTTGCAATTTGGCGGCAGTCGATGGGAGATACGCAAGTGACGTTAATCAGCGTTCCCTTCGACGCAGCACTACGCCACTTACCGGGGTGGTTTTCCTGCATCGCTTCCTGGATTGACTGAGCGCGTCTATACAGACCACTCAGTCGATCCAGAGCAATCAATGTGACGGTGGCAAATTTGCCGCCGTTAGTGTAGACCCAGCCTCACTTACAAGCCCATTTCATACTCCTTCATTCAATGCGAGCCCTCCAGGCTGTGCTGGAGATCTGACAGTGGCAATATTATGTGATTGTGTAATTGAAGGCTGTACCTTGAATTTCAGTGGGACTATTCTTGTGAGTATGGGCTGCCTGTTTGGGCCCATTATCAGCAAAAATGTTTTCCCAATTTCCACTGGGGTAGAAGGGTTTCCTCACCTGACTGAGCTTTTCCGCAAGAAACACAGCGAGGTTATGGAACTAATTTGGCAAAATATCTGCAGACGTCTCTTGGGGAGAGCGGTTCAAGGCTGGAATCTTCATTATTATACTGTTTTTGCCCTAATCCTGATTCATAAGAGCCAAAAAAAGTCTTACGTAACTACACAGTGATGTTGTGAAGCTAATTTTGGATTTTCAATGCTAGTCCAGCTCATAGCTGCCATAGAGTGAGCACTGGCATAACAGACCTATGTGGTATGCTGTGATTTTGAACAAAATATTTTTAGACAGGAATCTGCTAATGGTGCTTGGATTTAGGTTCTGTGTCATACTTGCACTCTGGATACTTTTAAGGTGACATTGTGCCCATTTATAAGTTGCTCTTAGAGTTTCAAATTGGGCTAAGTGCTACTTGAAGTTAACCAGCCGATCACAAAAATTGATGCTAATTCTGCAGGAAGATTTCCCTTGGTGACAAAATATGTTAGATTGAGGCCATATGCCTCATTATAAGGGATTGCAGCTGTTGATGCTTGTTGGCATTGTTCCATCAGTGAATGCTTCATCCTCTACTGGTGCTCAGCTTCTAAAGAGGGTATATACACATTGTTAACTAGGGCAAATTACCCACAGCTACAAATAAACTTTATCATATTCTCCCACCCTTGCTAAGGAGTAGTCCTGTTCAAAATCTACTGAAGTATCCTAGTAATGCATCTGCATTAGATTAATTTAAGGGACCCAAAAGGTACATCTTATGTTTTGGAGATGTAGGAAAACTGCTGCCCAATGATGCGTTTATCTTCCCAAACTGGCTTTTGAGGAACCCTATGGCCAGAATTTTTCCTGCTGTGCTGGATAAAATTCCCTATTTCAAGAGCTTTGCAACATTGTGAGCCCTTGGACAGAAGGCTAAAGGGAGCAATGATCTAACCTCAAAAGGTTCAGCTGTTTGTTTTTGTTTGGATGCTTATTGGCTTATCTAAAATATTTGAGGAGCTCCTTTACCATTCTCCCCTGTTCTTTGCCACCTTCCTTAATGGTGGGAAAAGTTTCCTAGGATGTGGAGAGACTGAACACTGATCCACAGTTGCCAGAGGAAACCCCATTTAGCTTCCTCTCCTTTCTCCTCCTCTTCCTTTCAACCTCCAGCATCGTTTAGACACTTAGATGGATTTAGTACCTCTTCTCCATCCCAACTTACTCACATCGTTCTATTGTGGGAAGTTCCACATTTTTACCCCCTCTCCCCACAAGGAAGCGGCATTGGTACTAGACTCACTGTTGTCCCTTCCTGAATTTCACACATTAAGGCTTTCCTACTTGTGATGCCCCAGAGTGCACAGAATGCAAGCCTTGGAGCTGCTCGCCTTGGGGGTATCACTATCATGGAAGACTGAACAGAAGCAGGCCAAGTCATGCCATCAGAAGTTTAGAGGACAATGGAGAAAGTCAACTAATTTAGCTTACACCATTGCAGCCCCAGTGCTTATGTTCTCTTCTTACCTGGAAAGGGTCTCGGGAAGAAAAAATTCTACATAAGGAGCCTGATAATAAGGGGAGATAGATGAAGAAGAACATCTTGGATGAAAAGGGGGAGACTGTATATGTGGCAGTTCATTCAGATATTTCTTTCTCTTTCTCCCTCTCCCTCCGCCATGTAGACAAAGTAGGTGCATTAGTTCCTTGACTGCTGTGATCAACAGTTTGCTGTGCCTTTTGAGAAGCACTTGTACTGCCAGAGATAGGGATATTACACTGTCATCCATGACCAGAAGGCAAATCACTGAAGCTCGGGATTAGAAATCCCTAATGTTACACTTGCAAAGGTCTCTCATATTATTTCTCCAGAAAGCCTGTCTATTATTTGCTTCCCCAGCAGGAGTCTGGGCTCCAGATTTTGGCACCTGGGGAATCCTGAATTCCTTTCACCTGAGATATTTGTTTTTTGTCCTCTCAGGACACAGCAGATGTTGCTGTTGTCACAACTTTGGGTAGGGAATTTACTAGCCTTCCTGGATTGTGGCCTGAAGAAAGGAAATGCGTAACACTTATGGAATCTTGTTTTCGTGTCCATGTTCCGTAGTCCCTGGCATTGCATTATTTGAATTGCATGACAATCCTTTTTTACTCCATTACTGTGTGTCTCTCTCTTTTGTTATCATTATCCTGTCCTGACCTTATTCTTTTCCACCACCCTAAACAAACAATTTCTACCACAGTCCGGAAGGGCCTTGTTTCTGTTTCTTATAGCACAAATTACTATGCAAGTGTTTCCTGTGTATCCTGTATGCATGGCATCTCTCCAAAACAAAACACCTTGCTGCGTCAGAGAAGCTCACTCAAACCTAATTCCCTAGAGATTTCCTTTGCCCTATGCCTTTTTGGTGTCACCAGTCTCTGAGAGACCTCATAGAATGGTTCCTGAGGAATGGAATAGCTACGTCTCTAGAAGAAGGTTTCTGAGTCAAAACAGTTTTCTTCCTTGCCACAGAATTAAAAATGTATTCCATAGCAGTTTGTAATTTGAGGTAATGGCTCGGGATATTAGTCCATATGAAAGGGGGTGTAAATTCCAGTGCGCACTACTATGTCGTGTACCAGTTGGCCCATACGGACCTGGTGGTGTACACTAAAAGTTCTGTAGTGCATATTAACATAAGGCTGTTTGAAGCAGGACTGCATTACTGTGCACTAGGGAACTTTTAGTGCATGCCAGCAGGGTTCCCATGGGTCCAGATAGCACATGAGACACTAGTGCCCACAAGAATTTATACCCCTCTGGTGTAGACCAACGTGCTGTGTAGACAAGCCCTAAGCTTGTCAGTATATTGATACCTGGGCTTTTTCCCTCTTCTTCATGTAGGTGTTTTATACTACATATACGTGTCCCTTCCACTACATATCCCTATTCAGTATCCTTTTTCTGTAGCACCGCAGGAACCTTAGCATTCATCCTGTAAGGCTGTCTCCTCTAAGTCTGTGACGTCACTTTATAACCATCCACCTGAGTACAAAATGCCCTCTCTACTCCCTTCTTAAGACCATATAAAGCTCTTAGATGGGGGCATGGAGCCAGAAGTGGTGATCACTCCTGCAAAGCTTCTGAAACTTCAGGCCACCTATGACCTGATTTCACTGAGAATCATTATTTTCTCCGACCACTCGACTTCCTGCGTGTGTGCGCACCTGTGCATATTATGTACACAATGTGCACGAGTGAGGTAAAGTTTTTCAGCTGAACCATTCAACTCTGGATGACTTAGAGCGTTCGCTTTTCCAATTTCTAACTTGAGCTGGGAGATTCATGTACTTTGCAATGCAACAGATTTTTTTCAATGTCTGTTATGTTGTTGAATTAACTTATTGTGCTTCCCATAGTTATGCCATCCAGTCTTTTGATATTTAAAACATGTGTATAGTCAGACTTACGTAACTGTGGAATTCTGCAGCAGTGAAATAGTGATGAAAAACCGTATCTGTACAACTTGCGATAGCTGTAAAAGATCCAAGAGGTCTATCTCTGTGATGCTGTCAGTACATTTCCCAGACCTGAAAAAGAGCTCTGTGTAAACTCGAAAGCTTGTATCACTCACCAACAGAAGTTGGTCCAGAGAAAAATATTACTTCACCCACCTTGTCTCTTTAAACTTTTAATGACAGAAAATGTATATTTCTTTTTTCATCCATGCGTAACTTCGAAAGGGAAGGAATTGCTTTGCTCAAATTTTCCAAAAAGATTCACTTTTATGCTGAGACCAAGCATGGGGAAGCTTTAATCCCTTCCTTCATGATTGATCACAAAGTGGGGTATACTACAGTCTTAACTCTAGCTATATGTGATCAGCAGGCCTGTCAAGAGAAACGTAGGGCCCTGGTATATCATGTTCACTGGAGCCCTGCTTCTTTCCATTTTCATATTATTTACACAGATGTTCCAGCCGTTTGGGGAGCCCTGAGCTCATGGGCCCTGCTGGTACAATTGTCCCACCTTCTTGTCAGCCCTGGTGATCAGTGCCAGGTCAATAATCTATTAGTTCCCTTAGTAAAAAGAACTGCATGGTTTGTGGGATTTTTGGTAATAGGATACAGTGTTTTTAATCCTATATTCCCTATGTTGTCAGATAAGACCAGAGACATTGTGTGTCATGCTCTGATTGGATTTCTGAAATCAGAGATGGTGCAAATTTGGGTTAGGCTGGCTCTGCTAGATTTAAAAAAAGGGGGAAAGCTAATAAAATCCATAATTCCCCATCATGGAATCCTCCTTATCCTTAGGAGTGAGATACAAAATCTTTCTATTTCTACTAGAAACCTCTGGGATCCCAGTTCAAATCCTTATGTCAGTAGTGACCAATAGCCATAGCCATTAGTAGCCTCTGTATAATGAGTCGGGGGTCTCACTCGTTTCAAATAAATAAGTGATCACAGAATTTGTGGGGGAGGGAGATTTGAATCACTAACTGCCACCCTTGCTGGAGTCCTCAGTAGAACACAAAGTGCTAAAGCCAAAACTTTCAGATCTGTGTGCCCCTAAAGCCAGGCACATATGGGCTTGATTTTTTCAGAGATGCTGAGCTATCCAGCTCCCAATGACTTCAGTAAGAGCTGGGGGTGCTCAGCACTTCCGAAAACTACGTCACTTGCCTCCTTATGGATTTAGGAGACTAAACATAGACACAAAGTTTAAAAGTTTTGGCCTTGGTGGCTGGGAGAATGCCTCTCTGCCTAGAAGTGGTCCCTCCAGATCAGAACTGTGGCAAAGCTTGCAGGTTGACTTGGAGCGGCTTGACTTGCCACTTCCTGTAAGGAGCATGTACTGTCAGCAGAGGAATTCAATCTCCATTGCTGCTAGTCTGGCATCTTTAACAAATACAACATTTATTTAATTTATTTTAGCATACTTTAAAAATCTTTTTGAATATCATTTCTTCAAATCATCTGTGAATTGTTCTGATTGTAAAGCTTGTGCAATAAAGGTTTACAATTGCTTGACAGATACAGAAATCCCTTGCTTTTTGTTTTGTTGTGGGTGTTTTTGGTTTGTTTTTTGCCTTTGTAAAGCTACCGTACAAAATTTTCTAAAAAGAATCATTTTTATTTAAAAGCATCTTTCCTTTTTTCATTCACATTCTGTAGAAGTCTTTCCATAATGTACTTTTAAAAATGAATGTTGCTCTATTCAAATAAAAGTTTATTCCTAATGGCTTTTTATGCATCATGTGATAGAGCAGCTTTCATTTGCTCACTTATACACTGAAAGTCACTAGTGTTATGAAATGATTTTTGTAGCTTAGCAGTATGCAGATCTAGGGTATCTTCTACAAAGGAAGAGGTGGGGGGTTAATCTCTTAATTTGACTTAATCATAAAGCATCCTAGTGTTTTATGGCATATCCAAGTAATATTAATCGTTTTAACCAGATTGGGTCCCCCTTAAGAACAATAACATGAAATTTTTCCAGTCACCATTTGAATTGATTTTAATTTAAATTGTTTCACTATGAATTAATATATCGAAATGACTTCCAGGGTAAGAGATGATTGTAGCCTTTGAGGTTAGACAGTTTAGAATTATACAGAAACCTCTAAACAGTTAGACATATTTATAAAATAATGTCCAACTTCTTCTGTCTAACTAAACTCTACTATTCATAAAGCACCTTTTATCCTGGGATATAGAAGCCAATGCCAATGAATGATCATAGATATACCATAGTCGTGATGCACACATAGGTAAACATTTGTCCTCATCATGCTTATATTTGATAATTATATTTTTGTTTGCTGTTCACTACAGCGTCATGTTTTATGACATTTAGATATGTACATGTACCAACTTTTCAATTTCAAACTGAACAGGTACTTTATAAAGGGGAATTCAGTGTTGGTGCAAAGTACCTGTTTAGTCCCCTGGACTATCAGAAGCCTTTTGTTCACAGAAAGGCTGCAATGTGAGCTGTGGCTGCATAGGTGCTGGAACCAGGAGGGCTGGGGGTGCTGCTGCACCCCCTGGTTTTGAAGCGGTTTCCATCACCTGCAGGGTGAACCAGTTTGGTTCAATGGCTCTCAGCACCTCCACTAAACAAATTGTTACAGCCCCCCTGTATGGCTGTGCCACCTTCCTTTAACTGCACGAGCCCTCTTCTGGATTGATCATCTCTAAGAATATTAGGTATTCCATTGTATTCATTCAATTCTCAGTCCTCCTTTACCAATAAATGTGCAAATGGTTATGTGTTAGAGTCGTGAAGACCATTCCAATAGGAACTGGATGGAAACCTTTCAGATCATTTCATCTAGGCCACCAAACAGCCATCATATCATACCATCTGACAGCTGCTGACAACCTGAGAGAGATTTTGAAGCAACTCCAATACATTAGCCTTGAAAAACCAGCTTTCTTTCTGTACTCTTTTCATTCTTTACTGAGATTGGTTATTCAGCTTACTATCAGTAAGAGGACACTGACAGCAAACATCGTAAGTTTGTGCTGATTCTGTTGTGACAGGATGAGTTTTCATTAATACTGTAGAGTTTCCTTCTTCCTTTTTAGTCCTCTGGACTCTTGGAAAGCAGAACTTCAGATGCCTTCCCTGGGAGGGAATTTGCATGGCAAAAAATGAAAGTCCTTGCCCGCACTTACTACTTTGTTTAGGGAGGACTGAATGAGGTCTCATGACAGGAGACCTCTCTCTCTCCCCCCTCCAACATGCTTCAGAAATGACTGAATTTTATAGTCTCTCTCCCTAGGCTTGGGAATCGTTTCTAACAGATGCATGCTTGTGGTACAAATGGAGGGTGAATGGAACTTAACTAGCTTTCTCTTTTACTCATTTGGTTTCTAAACTGTTTCAACACTCTGTCTTTCTCACTTCTTTTGGAAATAAAGAAGAAAGAATCCCCTTTTTTCCCCATTTCCCCTGTCTGAAGGACTCATGAATAACTGAGGGCTGCCACTGATGTTGGGTCCAGAGTTTAAGTTCTTGAAATTCAGTTTGTTTTGTGATGTTTCCCACAAGTGTGTGAATCCATGGGCCGACAAGGCTACTCTCACCTGATGAGGAAGTGGCAGTTGGCTCCCACTTGGTCCAGGCAGTGTGGCATTTTTAAGCAATAATCAATCATTTCTTGCCAATGGCTGCCATAAGGCACCAGACAATTCATCTCTATTTAAAGAATCATTGGTTCAATGAGAAGCAGTCAACAGGAACAGAGACAATGGGCCAGATTTGTAAAAGTATTTAGGCACCTGAAGAGGCAGAAAGATGCCTTGTTGGATTTTAACTCCCACACTGTCACATTGTAATTTCTGGATCTAAATTTAAAGGATATTTTAAATAACCAAATTGATTTCCAGCAGAAAGAGACAAGGCAGAGAAGGCATGCAGCAATCCAGCCTTAAAAACTCAACCATACCAGTTGGCATGGGCACTTGCCTAAATGCATCTTTCATTAGCCTCAATTACTTCTTCACATTTCTTTAGTTTATCTAGCTAAGTAGCACGCTCCCTTTTCTGCCATCCATTCCACTGCAGCTTTGTTGAATGACTCTAATGACCTAGCTTTCACTGAACACGTGATGTTTCCAGTGTAAAATATATATACATAAATGTAACCTCTTACATTTATTTCATTCTGCAGTATTTTCTCTTGGGCTTTGTGAAAGGTCAAGTAAGCAGAGTCCAAATGAGGGACAAAACTACTCAGGGTCTGGAACTTAAATAATGGAGATGGGATTCTTGCAGACAGTGCTGGTTTCAGAAAAGTCAGAGCACCATAGAATCCTCTTCTGCTTCTTAGAGACACTCCTTTTACATTCCCTCTGGATAGAGGTGCTGTGGAAGGCTCCAGCTGAGCCAAGCACAGATCCATTCTCCTTATGGCTGAGTTTTGTGGCAATTCCAAGCACTGGGGGCAGATAGCAATGGTAGTCACTCTACTCAAGAAGCGTGCAAACCCACACATGCAATCACCTAAGGGATTCGTACATGCCTGTCAATCTGCCTTCGAAGATTTTAGGCCTGATTTTGCTTGCCCCATGTACTGGGGTTCATCAGGAGTAATGCTCCATTAAGTCAATGGAAAGATTCCTAGTGACTTCAAGGAGCGTTGGATAAATCCAGGATAAATCTTAGTAATGTCTCAAAACCCACAAATATAAAAACATACTCATTCTATCCTTTAACCTGGCACAGCTTTTTCATAAGTAGAAAAGCACAGTCTGGTGCTGCATCGGACATATGCACTATTTATATTCCTTAGAACATGTTGAATTCTCTTCCCCATTCCTTATATTTACTTCCCTACTATATTGTTTCTTCCATATGTGTATACACTCTTGTGAACGTGCAAACTTTGGCTTAGCAATTCCCTAGAAAATTACATATTTTGCTACAAGTTCTAGCTTCATCTGTTGAATTCCCCTCTTCAAGCTGCTTCTGTGTTGAAATGTTCCTGTATGCCAAACACTGCTCCTCTGGAAAGTATATCAAAGGGAAAATGCAGTTGTTATACTTTTTTTTTTTTTTTTTTTTTTTTTTTTTTGTCCCTCGCCTGCCAATCACACCCACCTAATTGTATCTTAGATGCTCTTTTGGTCTCAAGCAAAGACACACTCATTTTATTGTCTCTGGAGATGGTTATAACCTTTGCTGTGTTTAGATGGACGTTTCCTAGAGTGCTTTATTTTAACTGTAGCTATAAAGGTCCAAGTCCTGAGAGTTTGCTCGCTTCACTCTGACAGCGGTGAGGCCTGATACCAATTTCATACTGATTGTAACTTCACTGACTTCAATGGAGTTGCTCCTGATTTTACTATGTTTTAAGTGAGGTCAGAATCAGGCCTACATTATTGTTTTGAACACTGGTTGGTTACTGGACTCTCTTCCAGTTCAGACAACACAGTACAATGGTTTTCCTTTCAAATGATTGGTACTGACCAAGATAAAAAAAAAATTCTCTAAAAGAAGTTGTGTGGCTTCAGTGAATTGTAGAAGCTGGTAGAGCTCATCAAGAAATGAGTGAAAATAATAGAACAAAAGAATTACCAAAAAAGAAAGTGTAGTTTTTTAGGTCCCGTTTCCTCTGTTAGGACTTTCTGTATTTGCTTCAAAGGCTCTCATTCATTCCCCTGTAGTCTGTTAATTTTATCTGAGGCTTTACCATCAGCCAAAAGATTTTATTTTGGGGTTTCCTCTTCTGTGGGCGGTAGCTTCCTCTTTCTTTAGAACTGGTTCCATCTCTATCTTTAGGGACTGCAGAGCCTACTGTAGACCTTCCTGTCTCCTTTTTATTACATACACTCATCCTTCCTTGCTACAAGTTTCTGGCCCAGGAGCAAGACATAAAACGAGAGTTGCAACTACACTTTGTACTGCTTGGTTGATCCAGAAGACTTTTTTAAATACCAAAGTACAAACATTTAAAATCCAGGACTGAGCACGCTCAGTAGAAAATTCTGTTATCTGATCATTTTCAAAAATGACAAGCATGCTCCTGCAAGTAGCTATTTGGTTACATGATTTGACAAGCTCAGGTACTGAAGGAGGAGATTGTAAACTGAAGAGGCTTAATACTTTAAGAGCAAAGGAGTATGGGCCTTAAACTGTCTCTACAGTGTGAGAGTTTGGTTAATCCTATCTATCCAGACATTGTGGGTTTTTTTAAATTCTCTTGCAATGCCCTTTTTTTAGGAAGCCTCACCTCACATATTTATTTTTCTATAAATTGATTGATTTCACATCTTTACTTCTGTGTTATAATGTGCTCTGGAGAAAAAGAAGTTAAATTTGAACTCTTACATTTTTAGAGTCACTGAATAATATAATCTTTGTGAAGGTAAAATAATTAAGATGGTAGTTCTCAGGGTGTTAACTATGAGGGATTTTTTTTTTTTCAGGAATGTTTTTATCACTGCATATTGAAGCAAGTGGTGTGTAGTGTAACAGTGGCAATATAGTGTTTTCTGATTTATTTATTTTTTAATACATTGGTATCTTGGACTCTGAGATCTTTTGTATTTATTTCCTTTGCTCTTTCTAATTCTCCCCACATCACCACCCTGCTGTGTTTTGAGGTCTGTCTTTTTCTAGGTTGTTTACACACTCTATAATTGAGAACTTCATTGGCAGGCACCATGAAAAAAATTGATGCCTAAAAATAAATGATCTATCTCTTTATTTCATCTGCTAGTTCTTGTGTCAACAGGAATATGTTGATAATATAACTGTGCAAATAAATGCACATCTCGAATATTGGTAAAGCATTGTACAGGGGCAGTGATCTAGTGATGCTCATTTTGACAGCATAACGGTGGCACGTAATCCAGAAGATGGAGATAGCTTTCTCTTTAAAAATAAGAAGCCTGATTGAGAATTCCAAGTGAAAAAGTGGCAAGCTCCTCCCTAGTTAGAGAGGAAGATTTCTAAGTCTCTAACAATTTGATGATATGTCAGTCTCTCCAGGATTGTTAAGGGGTCAGATCAATTTTTGCCAGGGTTGCATCAACCAGTCATTGTTCTCCAGAGTAAACCAAATCTCTCCATTTCTCTGTCTCTCACACACAAACACTAATTGGATAAAAATGTAAACAATAAATATGATTAAAAATTAAACAGCTTCTGCAGAAACCATCAATAGTAAGTGCTTATTAGGTTATATATAACTGTGCGCTGGCATGATAGCTTCGAATTGGCTGCTGAAACTGATTTGCCATGAACAAGGCAGGCTTTCTAAAGGGATAATATCTGGGTTTCCATAATCAACCCTCAGCTTTAATTGCCATTTGGGTGCCTTTAAATTTTTACCAGTTTTTGAAGCAATATGCATTACTTCCTTAATGGTAGTGGGTGCAGTAGATTAACTCTTTCACCACTAGTGCTCAGTGTTGCAGGAAAGTAAGGGCTTCATCCTGTCTCCATTGAAGTCAATGGTGCAACTCCCAACTGGCAGCAGGCCCCTGGTCAGAATCCATTACAGCACCTGGCTCCAGGTTCTAGAATTCAGTTTGTGTCACTGAGTAGATAAAATTACTCCTATTTTAAGATGGATCTTGTCGTAAAGTTAAAGAAAAAGCAGCTCAGTAGACCACAGACAAACCTAATAGGCCTCAAAAACGTGGTGTTTACCATCAAGTGAGGTCTTTTTCAGTGTTGTTCTGCTGTCTGTTTGGATTGCAAATCTCTTTTTGGGTGAATTGTGAGAATCCCTCATTCACTGACCAGCCCTCATTCACTGACTGTTCACTCTGCTTGTTTCCCCACCCCACAATAACTTTGAACCGAAACCAACTCAGCCAAGAACTAAGTTATTGGTAGCTGTTGAACTTCCGGCTTGTTGTTTGGGTTCCCATGGACTATGTAAGGCTAGCTACTAGCTCTCTTTTTTCCCCCTCCCTCCCTTTTATTTCTCTCCTGCCAGTTAGGGTCTAGGGAGGAGGAGTGTTGTGTTACTGAACTGAGGGCTTAACATTAGTGCTCTGTGGTGCGATGTGAGAAACCTGGGCTCAGGTTCTTCATAGGTGTTGGGCAGAAGTTTGTCAGGGTGTTGGAAAGCATGGGTCATGGGTTCGGGGTTGTTATAAATGTGTATGGGTAGGGTTTTGTGGCCTGCCTTGTGCGGGAGGTCAGACTAGATGATCATATTGGTCCCTTCTGACCTATGAGTCTGAGTCTATAATCTCCTTGACAGGGCTGGCTGGCTGTGATATGAGCCAGGTTCCGTTCTCATAGGGTGATAGGATGCTGCAATGTGGAACTTCTCAAGTGGAAAGATGAATCAGCAGAGATAGGAACTGCAGACAATTCTCATCAAACCCAGATGATTTAACCCAGACCCTTAATGGCATGTCAGTTTCCTTGGGCATGTCTGGAGGAGTTCACCAGGCATCTTCATGTCTGGGAGACAGTGACCCCGCAGAAATACCTAAACCCTCTCTACACTAGGGACATATTGGCAGCCCTAGAGTGGACCCCTTCTGCCAGCATTTTAAGCACAGTGTTTGCTAGATACACTCTTAATAGGGTTAAATAACATAGTGCTTAAAGCGGTGTCTACCCTAGAATTCCCAACTTTGCTGAGATTCATGGAACTGAACTGATATTAGCAAGAGCAGGAAATATCCCCCCGGTTGACAGGACCACGAGGGCCCATGTCCCTTTCTCTTCTGTTTCCTAAAGAGCAGACTGGATCTTAAATGACTGTTGCCTTAGACTGCATGAAGAGTTTTTTCTATTGTCGTATCAGATCTTCCTGATGCTTGAAAGATTTTCCAAAAAAAAAACCAAAACAAACTCCTGTTTGTGCCCAGTTGCATTGTCTTTAGTTCCTTTCTAGAACCATTCTGTTTATTATAAATGCACCAAATTTACCTGATATAGAAATGTTGAGATGTTTTGGGTTCTTAAGTTGAAGAGAATACATACAAACAAATGTACAGCTACAGTTGAAAATTGATCTGGTGAGCTACAAAAGCAGAGCTTGGCATCCATCATCAGCATTTTGGATTGGAAATATGGCTGAAGCAGAAGAAAATGTCAGAAACTTAGTTCCAAGAAGTAAGGTTGAACTCATGGCGGTAGTAGTGTAGGGGAAGATATGTACTGCAGCTGATAAAAGGTTAGTGAGAATAAACTTTTCAAGACTATTTTAAAATTGCAAAAGCATGAAATAGAAGCTTTGTAAAGTAAATAAAGTATTTGGTTCAAAGAAATCTCATGATACTTCTGAGCATGTAAGGCTGATTTTTCTTGCATTTTCTTTCGAGGTTGTTTGTTTGTTTTTAGTGGGAAGGAGCCACTCATGTTTTTATTCTGATATTTCTGCCACCCCTTCTATTTGTACAAAAAATTATGTAGACTGTTGTGTACTGTTTTTGGCAGCCTCAAAGACTGCAGGGTTACTGTCTGTAAGTCATGGTGTTCTGCTGTTGGTCTTCCTTATTTATAAGGAATCAGTGGTTGCTCCCTGTCTTGGGGTAGGAGTTTCATGACTAGTGACGAAAATGCTGGAGGTTCTTAAAATTATCCTGGAGCTTTTGCTATAATGCTCAACATTTAATTTTTTCAGTTAACTGATTGAAGCTTAGGAACCTCACTCCTCTGGACTCAATAATGTTGGAATGAATATAAACTGTTTTTAATGGGTAACACATGCATTAAGAAATGTCTCCTGTCTTAGTCCTGCTTTGAGCAGGGGATTGGACTAGATGACCTCCTGAGGTCCCTTCCAACTCTAATATTCTATTATTTTAAAACGAACCACTCCTTAAAGATATGCTGCATCTGTATTTAAGTATTTTATCAATACCACAAAGCAGTAGTGTATGCAATTCAGCAAGATGACCAAAATGGGCGCTCGTTAGTTATTTTTCATGTTTGAGTTGCTTCTCTGTGAATTTAATGTAAAGATGGTTCTGTTTAACTAAATGTACCTCAGCTTCTTACTTTCTGCTGCTGAGTGGAATCATGCAGAAGGTTTTTTCCTTTCTCCGAAGAATGGAACGTTTGACTACAATTACCATTTTTACATTGGAGAAAGAACCTTGCTGTCTATTATAAAAAGTGATTTATTAGTACATGGTGCACACTCTTTGAAATGCAGTGTCTGACTAGCCAATGAGACATGGGTAATCACAAATAGTGATGCCTGGAGAATCGAATTACATTTGACATTTAATATAAACCCAAACACCTAAATGCAAAATATGACCTCAATAAAAAAAAAAAAAAAAAGCACACGATTTCTAGGATGAATCGTTTCCTTGTCATAAATCTGCACTGTGCAAAATGACTGATCTCATGGATCAGAGTCCGCATTGCTTTTCTGAGGTGTCCTACACATTGTGCTGTCTCAAGCTATCCTGCTTACTCTTTCTGTCTGTCTGAACATAAGTGCCACCCTCCTGAAGAAACAAGTAAGCAAGGCCAATCCCAAGGCCCCACTTTGATCCCTAAAGTGGATTCTGGTCAGGAAGATTTCTCTTGCATAAAATAGATTGTATACCCACTTGACTTAAAATCATAGATGGTTAGAGTTGGAAGGGACCTCAGGAGGTCATCTAGTCCAACCCCCTGCTCAAAGCCGGACCAACCTCAGCTAAATCATCCTTGTGCTGCACAATGTGTGTCACTTTAGAGACCAGATACTGTGTGGTTAGTACCTTTAGTATTGAATTTGCTGCTAGCCTCTTAACCATGTATTGATGTGCAGTACATTCCCTCTGAGGAAAACAATTCTGACCAATCGTTTTTGTTTCAAACTGACTCATATAGCATATTAGTGATGGTGGTGAAGTAGTTAATTCATTTTCCATCCATAATTTTTACTTTGTGAAACCGATTTGACACAGTCTAGCAGGGTGCTGTTACTGAAAAATTGAAGCACCAAGTGTGATTAAGTAAGATCATACATTTCATTCCCTCTTTCATTTCACATCACTCTTCAGCAGCTGTATCCTTCTGCTTCCCTATAGTTGGATAATGCATTGCATTCCTAGTGGGCATCTCACCGCGTTGGTAGCTTGCACCATCAAGCTGTTGCGAATTGAATCTGTTTGTGCACACACATTATTTATTGTTTGATGGACCGGGGTTATTAATCTGGTTGTTTCTCTAAAGAATGAAATGCTTTATTGTAATAGGGATAAACGTGGCCTATCCCTCAGCAGCTGTGGAGGGTCATGCATGCAGTAGATATAGGTACCATTTCACTGCATGCAGGAAGAAGAATTCTGAAGCCTCCAAAAGGGTCCGGATCCCCTTACCCACTGTGAAACACTGATCTGCAGAGGACTCTTCTGTATGCTCTGTTTGCTGGGTTGCCATTGTTCTCCACAGGCCCAAGAACAGCAAGGATTATTGTAGTCTCAGTGCTGCTCTAATTGTTATGGTGCAGTATCAGTGCTGCTGTGTGACTTGTGGTGGAGCAATTCTCTCTTTAACCCTTGCTCCAGTGCCTGAGTGGGGGCAGAGGTGGTATTTGGCCCATATTTACTTATAATGTGATGACAGGTACTAAAAAGAGAATAGTGCATGATATTTATTAGAAGACTAATTGGATTCCGAGTAAAGCACTGGTAGTTATCCCCGGATACCTTCTGCATTTTTAAAACCCTGCTCGGCCTTACTCTGCTATAGCTTAAAGCGCCACATGAACAGGATCATTAAATTCATAGGAGAATTTAACAGAGTTGGAAGCTGTTTCCTACTATGTGTTCAATAGGAAGTGTGTGTACAAGTGGCACTGATAGGGTCTGAGCTGATCCGGTGCAGCTGTGCCAAACTGAACCCGAACAATGAGCATCTGTGTTCAGTTGCCAGCATTGTGACATGGTTTGCGACGTACATTATCACACCGTCGTGTCGGCAGAGAAGAGCCCAATTCATGTTGACTCATCCCTGAAATATGCATGACCAAAAAAGGGCTGTTTTAGGCCACCCCAACCATACGCTACCTACTGGGCTGCCATTAAACCCAATAATTATATCACACATCCTCCAGAAGAGTAAGCTAAACTGAACAAATGCCACTTCTTACTTCTGAATGAGAACATACATAGAGGGGTTTAATGCACCTCAACTAATGTGCGTTACCTTCACAACTGTAGTTAACTTACCTTACCTTCCCTGACTGCCCTTGTGTAGACATGCTTTTAGAGCTAGGAGGGGGGGGAAAGCCACTTAACCTGGGAAGCTGAATCCGCAAGCAAGAAAAGGGGCAGGGAAGGGAGCAGGTCTGGTTCATGAAACAAGTTTGAGGGGTCTAAGAGGGGGCATGTGCCCCATCTTAAAGAGATGTGTAAGCAACCTGCCATTGAGCATAAGAAGTGTCTGTGAGCTGTCTGACTTCTCTTAAGTCTGGTTTAGGGAGCAGGGTGAAGATTAGCTTCTCACATCTCTCAGTTTCGACTGGCTTCCCCAGATCTAACCCCAGTCAGCTCAAAATGCATATAGGGCAAGACTGTTCCCCCCATAGCTGAGCTGACATTTACACCTTCCTGTCTGTCTTCATGCGCAAGAACATGCTGTTTGGTCTGAGAGAGGAAAAACGTGAAAGTTTAAAGGAAAGCATACCAGGGTGTTTGGAAGGCCAGGCGGCCTAGTGGTTGGCACATGTGGCTTCCAGTCCCTTGTTTCTCTGGTTTAGGTGTCTCTGTTTTTTATGCAGTGGAGTAGGGAGACCCCTCCCTTTCCACTGGGTCCTAGCCCAGGGTCCTGTATGAGTCAAATCCATTGCCTTGAGCAACTTCCTACTTCTGTTCCTTCAATTTAGGGCATGGCCCTTGCAGTCCAATTCACAGGGGTGGCTGGCCCTCCAGTAGTGCCATTTGGGCAGTGCCTTGCCATAGTTTCAGGCTTCTTCAGGTAGGGCAGCCATAAATTTTGGTGAGGCCGAGCCCTTCAACGTCTCTGGCTTCAGTCACCCAGTTATTTCAGTTGCCCCGCGCCTCCAAGGTCTCCTCCGCAGACTCCCTTGGCTGGGGAGAGAGTGCTTCCTCCCTGGTGGCTGGCTACCCTTCCCCTCAGGTAGGCAGACCGCTGAGGCAGGCTCTCAGCCCTTGAGGTCTGGCATTGGCTGCAGGTGTGACAATGCAGGGCTAGCTGGGCCCACAGGCTCTCCTTAACCCCTGCTGTGCTGGCAGGCAGTTTCTCTGCTTCATCACAAACAGCTTTTCTTTACATTAAATGAAAATTAACGGAACGATTTTCTTGGGGAATGGAGGAAAGCGTTCTGACCTTTCTTTCCCTGTGTGATAGAGGAAACAGCACAGATGCATCATAAGTGACTCTAATAATCAGATCAGTGATTTGAACTGACTGTAACTTTTAATCTGACTTTCTACATAATTATTATCTCGTGCCATGGGACTCATGTCCAGTAAATGCTCATGTGGTAACACTGTCGGCTGTGAGATGGTACTGCTGATATAGACAGGACTATTACCTGTATGTGCTTGCTTCATTTTTCTCAGGCATTCACCTTTATAGGATGAAAAGATGTGTTTTTGCAGTGAGTGAGGCGTTCAGAAAGAAGGAGCTGAGATTTTCCTTTGTGCTGCTCTACTTTCCTGTCCTCGTGCAAGGCACCCAGTGTCACGAATCCCAACTCTTAACAATCATGAGTCAGGCCCTCCAAAATTATTAAGCTGGCTTAAAATCTTAAAATTTAAAAAGAACCCCAGATTTTATTATTTTGTATTTGCCTTGAGGTTTTTGAGCCTTTCAGGTGTGCTTGAGGCTCGGTTTGGAAAAGAGCAACAAAAATGACTCGGGGTATGGCAAAGCTTCCATATGAGGAGAGATTAATAAAACTGGGACTTTTCAGCTTGAAAAGAGGTGACTAAGGGGGAATATGATAGAGGTCTATAAAATCATGAATGGTGTGGAGAAAATAAATAAGGAAGTGTTATTTACTCTTTCTCATAACACATGAACTAGAGAAATGAAATTAATACCAAATTGAACACACCAAATGAAATTAATAGGCAGCAGGCTTAGAATGAACAAAAGGAAGTATTTCTTCACTCAACTCATAGTCTGTGGAATTCCTTGCCAGAGGATTTTGTGAGGCTCAAGACTATAATGAGGTTCAAAAAAGAACTGGATAAGTTCATGGGGGATAGGTTCATCATTGGCTATTAGTCAGGATGGGCAAGGGGATGGCTGTTTTCCAGAAGCTGGGAATGGGCAATGGGACTGATCATTTGATGATGACCTGGTCTCTTCATTCCCTCTGAAGCACCTGGCATTGGCCGCTGTCAGAAGACAGGATATTGGGCTAGATGGACCATTGGTCTGACCCAGTATTGCTGTTCTTATGTTCAAGCTTTTCTCCTGAACTATGAGGACTAAACATTTGTTTAATGAAAGATTATAACATAATCACAGGCTCCCAGGGGCTGTTGCTTTAAGAAAAACACTAAATATTAGTTACTCATAATAATATCATGAAAATTGGCACCAGAGGATCCCTGTCCAGTGCAGCTGTCTTACTGCCCCGGCAGAGTATGCTGGTTCCTTTTCTACTTACCTCCCTGTTACTCCTTCCTTCCAACATGTGGCATGATACTATCATTTGCCTCCCACTCACCTACCAGCTGATTTCATCATTCTTGCTTGCATGAAAATGCCCCTGTCTTCTGACTAACTACTTCTATGTTGCGCCTTTCCTCTCATCCACATGCAAAGTGCCCTTCGCTCATACCTGCCTTGTGATAAGATTCTCCACCTGAACATCTGCTTTATTTCCTGAACTGAGAGACAACCACATTATGAAGGAATTCTCCTCCTTTCCTGCCTTGCTAACAACAATAAAACAGACTTTTAAAGACCTTCAGTGCTTTAGAGGGAGGAAAAAGGTGGGAGTCCCAGACAGGAAAAAACAATCATGCAAAAATAAATCAAATGTAATTTGAGCTATAATGAAAGGTCTCTTTAAAACAAACAGAGTTTGAAAAGAAAAATGTGTGCTTTTAAACCTTTAGGGAAGGATGTGCTTTGGTTAAAGCCGAAGACTGATTCAGGACACGTGAGGCTATTGACTTTGTGTGGGACATGGGACTAATATCTTAACCTCTCTGTGCCTCAGTTGCCCCATCTGTAAAGTGGGGACAGATGATCCCGAGCTCATAGCAGTGCACGTTCCTTGATATTTGTAAGTGCAGTGAGATGGAGTTCTTTCAGTAGCATGGCTTTTCAGAGTTTACTGTGTTAAGATTTCATATCTTTGAGATAAAATATTAAAATCTTTGTGAATTCATTCAATATAAATACTGTATATATAAACCATATATCCATTTGTTGTCGGTATAATGCATCCAATGGCATGACATAAAAGCAGGAGCTGCTTCGGAGGGGAACTAAATGGGTTGTCTAAGGAAATTTTAAATGCATATGCTTAGGTCTCCTTTTGGTGGCATTAGTGCACATTGTTGCACGTTGCTTTTTTTTTTTTTTTTTTAAGTGGCGTTAATGCTCGCGAAAGTTTCTAGACTGACAGTCCTGGACTCTGTTTATCCATAGAACAAGTACAATATGGCTAACAGTAGTGCAAGTTTCATGGGCAACGCATATAAGAAGCTGGCCATACAGGAAGGCAAATGTGGCATGGGTCGTCTCCCTTTGGCAGCGCGCCAGCTCGCTGCCTGTAGAGTGTAGGAAACCAAGCTCACTAGAAGTGTGGGGGCCACCGACACCCAGTCTGTGACCCTGTTCTGCCCCAAGACCCCACTCCTGCTCAGCCTTTTCTGAGGCTCTGCCCTCACTCATCGTCTTCCTGCCCCCACTCTGCCTCTTCCCCCAAAGCGGGGGGCTTCTGGCGAGGGGCGAAGAGGCAGAGAGAAGAATGAGCGGTGGGTGGGCGGTGGCTTTAGGGGAGGAGACAGAGGAGTGAGTGGCAGACGGGATCTTTGGGGGAAGAGGCAAAGAGGAGTAGACGGGAGTGGCCTTGGAGGTGGAAAGGGGTGGGGCCATGGTCCAGGTGCCAGTAGCCCCCCATTTGTAGAGAGCTTCCAGCACTCGTGTTTAAGCCTCCCCAAATGGAAGACTCACGTGCCGCTTGTGGCAAGTTTTCTCACTCTTCTCAATCTTCGTGGTCAGTTATGATGGTGGTTTTGTGATAGTGGCAATTCATAGTCCTTCATAATGGTTATTACTGTCATTGGATCAGAGAGAGAGAGAGAGAGAATTACTCTAAGCCCCAAGCTCAGGTTCCTGCTTCAGTGATTATTCCCCATACAGTCAGCAATGTGGCTCCAGGTTTATGTACATTTCCCAGTGCTAACTGGTCATACTCTTATTTCAGTGGTTTACTGTACAAGAGAACTAGATTCCTAGCACTACTGGGGCCAGTGAAACTACTGCATAAGCAACAAAGAGCTATACAAGAGAAACACTTAAATAACTGAATATTGAAGAGAGGAAAAATCAGAGCTTAACATTGGTTGAGTTTCTGCAGAAGTAATGAAGTGTGAAATGTGCTTTTCCCAACCAGTGCGCCATGCTGCTTTACTTTACAGAATATATAATTATATAGCATTAAAATTCTAGTGCATCCGTCTTTGACAAAAAAATTAAATGAAAACAGACAAATGCACGAATCTATTTATGAGACAATTATTGTAGAAGGAATGGGTAAGAGCATAAACTCTAACCATTCTCATTATTTTAAGACTTGCCCTTAGGATCCTTTGATTATGAACCCTGGTAAATATTCGCTTACTGTTGCAAACCAATTTAGTGAAGGCCAACCACCTACACTAAATACAAGTTCATCTAAACCTGGATATGCACATAAGTCCTAGAGTTGCTTACACACACACAGTTGCAATGTCTTGAGAACACATGGGAGATTGCAAGGACACACATAAGATTCGCTATTTGCAAGCAAATCATTGGTCCATCTGGACCAATATTGTGCATCTGGCAGGGAACAGCATCTGAATTCACATTAATCCGTTTAACTAAATGTGCAGTGCTGCAGTGACCATCTTTAAGTGCTACATGTCCACCACTCTAGGTGCTTGCTTTAACCACAAAATCCTTAGAATAGGAGATACTGTGGTACATTTGCAAATTGATGGCAAACGCAGGGTTTGTCTACACTGCACTGTACTACTCTACTACAAACACCAATGGCTGGACCATGTCAGCTGACTTAGGCTTGTGGGCTCAGGTTGCAGCCCTATAAATTGCAGTGTAGCCATCTGAGTTTGGGCTGGATTCTGGGCTCTAGGACCCTCTCTCCTCATGGGGTCTCAGAGAATGGGCTCCAGCCTGAACCTGAACATCTACACTGCAATTTTATAGTCCTACAATCCAAGCCTCACGAGCCTAAGTCATCTGACGGTGGCTAGCCATGGATGTTTTACTGCAGTGTAGACTTACCCATAGAGTGTTAATGGTGCCCACTGTGCAACTGGGGGGAAGGAAAAGAGCGAATTCCTTCCCATCCTCTGCAGGAGAATCTCCACTCTGAAACACCATTAAGTCATTTATACCCAAAATCAGAGCTACTTCACCCTTAAATCTTGTGGAACTGATCCTCTGGAGTCTAAGTATTTGCTATTTAAACTTATTAAAAAGGAATCCTTTGAGGGACTGGATTGTTTAGAAGGCTGTTAATGGTATATGTAGTCTAAATCAGTGGTTTTCAACATTTCTTCATTTGAAGACCCCTACAAAATTTCAAATGGAGGTGTGGACCCCTTTAGAAATTTGAGACATACTCTGCGGACCCCAAGAATCTGCAGACCACAAATTGAAAACCATTGGTCTAGATAACTAGCTCAAATGTAGCTTTGGCCAGGAGTGAGCAAAAGTTTATGAGCTGTTTGGTGACATATTTGAAATGAATTATTGTTCTCAATAGTAGACAAGTATCCACATTGCCAAGCCACAGCTAAGTATTGAATGGCTCCAAGACTGAACCACCATCTCACTTTTAGAGATGATGCTTCCAGGACAGACTTGGGTCACATTGGTGGAGTTGTCACATTGGTGCAATTCTGAGGCTTTTTGCCTGTGCCCTATCTTTTTTTTTCCAGCTGAACAGTGAACTTAAATCTGCAGTTCTTCCGACATGTTTCATAAGCACTTAATTAACTGAGGCAAATAAAAGACCAACTTTCTTCCTTCCTAGTTCTTGGTAATAAACAGAGTCCCTAGACAACCAATGGTCTAAAAAGCACGCCTATATATTCTAGTTAGAACAAAAAAGGAACTCATGAAGTTCAAGAGGGAAACAGACTTGTTTAGTTTTTGGGATGCTTAGGAGGCTGTGCATGGAGACAAGTTGATTTTGGTAGGGTCACAGAAGAAAAAAAGGAAATAAACTTGGAGCTTAATGACCTTTACCGGAAAACAAAATTTCAAAGGGAAAACATAAAAAGATAACAGGCAATAGCAGAAAACAAGAAGATTTGTGAGCTGGGGAGTGGATACAGGGGAAAAAAACCCACATGGAATGTACGGTATAGTTAATTAAAAAGTAACACATCTGATAGAGCAGTTAATGTGGCTGTACCAATAAACATAATCACTGCTATTAAAACTGACCGGGATCTCCATGTTTCTGACCCTCAACTAATGAGGGAATTTGTACATTTCTGGCAGAAATTTTATACATCCATCAACTGTCCTCTAAGCAGGAGGAAATTGTAGAACATCTGGGATACTGAGGAAGAGATAAATATGGCTACATTACAGCTAGAGGAAAGAGCTCCGTTAGTGGTAGGGACTGGAGGAGCAAGTGTCTCTTGATTGAGATGTTGCTATGGAAAATGATTGGACCTGAATGTTTTTTCTGGCCGTAGTATTTAAGTCTGGGAATAAGGAGGAGCCTTATTTTGAAAAATGTGTTTAATGGATCTTTTTTAACGTGGGATGCTAATATAGGGCCAGATTGTGGCCCAATTGGCACACAACACAAATTGTCAGGAATGAGGCTCCATGCTCCAGCAATGGACCAGTGATGGCATAGCCAGTCTGTAATAGTATTGCACTACTTGCCTTTGGGATAGTGCTGGCTCTTATTGCTGGCCCTTTAGTGGAAGCTTCAGGCATCCTGAAGTTGCCTGAAGTTGACACAGCAATCCTTTCTGCTTCCTGGGATATATAAGCCAAAGGAGTTCAACCTATCCCTGAGCTAGAACAAGTTCTTTGTGTTCAGTTTTTTAAAAATGAAAAATAAAATGGCCAAACTCATTAATGTATATCCGATATAAGTCTGGGTAAAATACTCAACAACTATATTTTATGCTCTTAAGCTTTTTCTGCTGGTTTTACAGATATAGTAAACAAACCCTATTCCCAGAGCTCTGCTTACAACACTGAGATGGTGGTGCACAAATTAGGAGGTAAACAAAAAGCCATGTTCATTTCAAGCTCCATTAGAAACAGAGGCAGAAAACAATCAATGTCTCCCAAACAGAAAAGGTCAAAAATTTGTAGGCAAAGAAACCTTGGTTTTCAGGTAGCTAAGAAGGACTGTATATGATGAAGACTCTCTTTCTCCCTTCTCTTCTTTTTAATTGGCAAGGAAGAAAAACCTACCGGAGAGTGTAATGAAGAGCACATGAAAAATAAACAATTACCAATAATAATTTTAAAGAGAAATACACTCCAAGTGTCTGATTATGATTAAATTGTTGCATTTAAAGGCTGCATTTCAATTTTAAATCTTGCCTTAGGATTTTATGGGTGTTCAGTAACATCTATAGTCTTGACCTGACACACATGTAGGATCATTCTTTTGACCAGCATAATTGTGAAATTTCACTCTGACATTCTGTTGGTGCAGTCTTGTGTAAGAGTCCTTGGGGCCTTTTAATCGAGTTTTAAACTTTGTTGTACATCCAGAATTAAGTCTGGAGAATTCATGTGTGTCATTTTGTTATCCAGTTATGCAGCAGGGGATGGTCAGAAAAACAAATACAGTTTTATGCAGTAGTGTTGTAGCTGTTTTGCTCCCAGGATAATACAGAAACAAAGGTGAGTGAGGTAATATCTTTTTTTTTTTTTTTTGGACCAACTTCTGTTGCTGAAGGAGTCAAGTTTTCAAGCTTACACAAAAGTTGGTCGAATAGAAGGTAATACTGTTTTATACATTTTCATTTTATGTTAACATGCATTCTTCATCTCTGACAATTACACGTTTATCTGTAAATCTGAGATTTAGTTAGCATCCTAAACTAAATTCCACATGGCCTCTTTGCGTTATGTATTTCAGTACTAGTCTGAATTAGTGTGAATGCTCAATTCTTCAAATATTGAAACGTATACAATTTTATTAACGTGAACAGTCCATTGAAGTAAATGGGGCACCTTATCAATGCAAAGTTATTCACATGCTTACGTGTCAGTACCTTAGTTTGCGTGCCAATGGATGTACTGAAAAATTATGCCTCTGTTACAGTTATCCATGATACAACTGCTACAGTTAAAGGTATGTCTGTGCTCGCTGTAAACCCTTCTAGCATTGATCAGTATCTTGAGCTCTGCTGGCAATAAAACTTCTCACTCTTATAACACCTTCCAGCCAATGATCTCAAAGCACTTTAAAAAACATCAATGAATTAAGCCTCACAGCACCCATGTGAGGTGGCTATTAGTCCTGTTTTACAGATTTGGCACTCCTCAGCTTTATGCCGCCTTCCAGAACAGCTGCATCTGATGGTCACTTCCCGTCTTTGAGATGTAGCTTACACTTCTTGTCATTATCTTCAATGGACATTAACATGTTTGTTAAACTAACCCTGCGAGCCCCAGAGCGCCTGTGCCCCCGTACCCATATAATTTGTCTGTCATCAAGTTCTTATCCTCCATTTCCATATATCACAGTCATGCATTCCTCATCCCTTTCTTTCACTGATCATTTTAATTGCATTTTATATTCCGAGAAAGTGACTTCTGAAAAGGTAGGGTCCATGGTATCCTTGCATAATGATTCTTTTATGTAGTCTGCTCAATTTACAAGTTACAAGATGACTTTTTTCGCTAACAGTCCTCTGCAGACCTACTTGATTCTGCTTTCTCATTCTAACATAATGGTCAGTCATATGGCTTCTGTAACCAGGACTTATTGTAGCTGACAATATTGTAACTCATGTGTACGGTGAAATATAGACATCAGATCACTCTTCCATACTTGCACTGGCTGTGTATTACTAACTGTACTAAAATCTTGTTTTGCTCAGTACGGCACACAACTATGATTCAAGGGCATGTAGGAAGCTGATATATTGAATTCTATTTTTTTACAAAGTTACTATGATTTCTCAAACTGCACGTTAAGGTTTGTCTCTTTGTTTTAATAATCGGCAATGCTGAGAATGTGACACATGTATTTATATCACAAAGCAGTGCTTTCGGTCCCCCTTTTGTAGGTATTTATTTCCTTTGTCAAAGCTCTGAATGCATCCTCCGTTTCAATCACTTCTACAAATAGGAGGTCAAATTCCGTTTGTCTTAATCATGAGAAGTTAACTTCAGTGTAACTCAGGATTTGGCCGTCTGGTTTTTGTGTTTGCCTGTTAATAAATTATGAATGTCATATTGAAAAAGTCTGCATTCTGAAACCTGCCTTCAAGACATGTAAGTAATGATGTTTTCAGTGAAGCTTGAGGGCATATAGTATGCATTTAGTATGCGTACTACTACAGTAAATTCTTTCTCTTTTGCAGCACAGTTAATTTTACATTTCCTTTACTGACACTGAAATGCACTTGGGTTTATAATATTAGGTAAAATTGGTTTATGATGTCGCTCCTGTTTTTTAGCATGCTGGAAGTGGGGGAAGAATTGAGGTGTACTGTTGTACAGCTGAAGGCTTTTGGTGGAACTTGGAGAATCTCACAAAAGGACTGAGGAAGTGACATTCCTAGTTCAGTCAGCCTAGAGGGAATGGCTTTTCTCTTTAACATTTCATTGTAATCTCTCTGATGATACCTCAAAATGTCAGTTCGCGCCTCATAGCTGACATTGAATTCTTCCCAAAATAACTTCTAATGTACATAAGTTTTAAAAATTAAAACTCCACAATTAAAAGCCGAAAACACATTCCCGTCTGAAAAGGCTGATGAAATTTAGTATACTCTTAGTTGTACTGCAATCTTTTTGTTTCTAATTCATCTTCTGTTCTTTAAATGTTAGCACCAATATTGGTACTATGAAATGCCACAGAACAATTAATATCATTGGTGCTAAAATGCTTTATTATATATTAATTAGTACTGTGAGTCCTTACTGTTCAGATGTCCCCATCCAGAGAAGTCTGTAGCTTGGCTTACAGTTAAGAGTGAGGTCAACATAGTTATGTCTGTCAGGGGTGTGAAAAAAAACACCACTACGCAGCATATTTATGTCAACCAAATCCCCAGTGTAGTCACAGCTATGTCAACAAAAGAATGCTTCCATCAACATAGCTAACTTTGTTTGGGGAGTGGTGTTGCTAATTCAATAGAAAAACCTCTTCCTTTAGTGTATGCTGTGTCTATGCTATGGTGTTATGCCAGGATAGCTATGGCGGTATAGTCTACCTAATGTAGATATACCCTTAATATGTTTGGTTTCAGGAAGGGAAAGGGATTAGGATCCTATTTTTGTTCCAGTGGTGGTTTAATCCTGAAATAAATCTCTTATTTAAATAAATAAATTAAGAGTTTTGGTAGCTTTTCTAGAAATAACTGAATGTTCTAGCAGCTCAGTCAGGCACCTACTGAAGTCAATATTTGGACTGCTGTAGATTTCCATGGGTACTTAATTGGGTCTTGTGGTAAAGTGGAGGAAGGCAATAGTCATAAATCTTTCCCATCATGAGTAAGGTTCCATCACAAGTTAGTAGAAGGAGAAATGTTCTGAGACATCTGCATGTGGATGGAATCTTGCCTGACTTGGGTACAGAGAAAACAATATATTTAGATCATAAGGGGAATTTGTTCTTTAGTGTACAAGGGAAACTATTCTGTTGGGAAACAGTAAGTAAGTGAATTCCATGTGCCTCATTTTCTGCTTCCTGTTTTTTCCCCACGGTGATACAGCAACTGTGTGTGAAAGGTTGGAATTAGCAGTGCAGTACTATATAAATGAACAAGACAAAAGATGACAAATAATAAGAGTTTCTCCAGCTGCTTCTGCCAATCCATCCACTTTACAGCAATCTCCCCTATGTTGAAAAAGTAGATTATTTGCCACAGTGTCCTCCTGAACCCTCCCTATGTAACTTAATTTCCTCTTCTGGGCTTGTTTCTAAAAGCTATCTGTTTTGATTGCCATCCCCATCTGTGATGTTTCAGGCTAATGAAACAGTGTGGTTGTTTTTACCCAGAAATTATATTTCTTTTTCTGTGGAAGGATTTCACACAATAGAATGCAAACAGAAATCTGAGCAGATATCTCTGCTAAGCTGCTTTTAAAAACTGAATTAGCCTAGTAAAGAACTTCGAAGCATGTGCTGTGTATTGTGATAAAATGTTGTGTGTCTCTGCACATTTTCGAAAATAGCAAGGTAAGGAATCAGGGAGCTGGTAGGCTTTTCACAGTAGAAACTCTTACCAGACTAAATGTAGCCATTCTTTTTCTCCCCCTCCCTTTCTAAATACATTAAAAATGATCACAGAAACATAGGGCCACATCCTGCAAACACTAATTAATGTGTGCAGTACTTACTGTGGTGAGTGGCTCCATTAAAGGCATAGACACTATTGCCATAATAAGCACTACACCTAGTAGTAAGTGCTTGCATGATTGAGCTCCATGACATAGTTACTAGTGAAACATAGTACAGTTTTTCTATTGTTATATCCGTACTATGGGGCATCCAAACAAGAGTTATGCTGGCCATTTTCCAAGAGCCAGAGAGCCATGTTTAATTGCATAAAATACATCATACTAATGTGTTTCATCTTTAATATGAGATACACCCTACTGTACAGAGACTACAGGTCTACTCAGATCAAGATGGAATGCTGCATGCTGACTCCTGTGTTCTACATTACCTGTATCTGACAGTACAGGCCCTATTATAGAACTCAATGTTTCAACAATGGATCACACTTTGCCACCTCCTGATTAACTAAAACTATATTGAACTGCTTACAAATTTTAGGGATAACAAATAACTTTTTCTGGCATATCTGGATGTAGCTACCTGCTGAGTAAGAAATAATAAATAAATTGGCATTCTGCTAGGAGAGAAAAAAGCCTTGCATGATGATAAATTTTGATTTTAAGCAAATATTTTAAGTATTATGTAATTATTTTTCGTGTGCCCATCTCTGTGGCATCTGGGCACATGACCCTAAGTTAAGATCAACATGTTAAAGTAAATTGCCAACAGCAAATTCAGTGGCAATGGCTACTATAAGGCCTTGTCTACACTAGAAAGTGTTGTCAGCAGAAGTTACAGTGGTAAACAAAAAGTGCTGTACTTACAACGCTTGTGCCTGTCCACACAGCACTCGTTGTGTTGCCGAAGCATATCCACAGTTAGTTCTCTAGCGTCAACATTGAGAGCAGTGCAGTATGGGCAGCTATCCCACTGTGCAACTTGCTACCTTGTGTCGCTGGGAGCTGTGGGGAGTTGGAGAGGATCACAGCGCATGATGGATGCGGGATCAACATCCCATGATGCAGTGATTTTCATCCCGTCATTCCATGGGTTTCCAATTGCGTTTCACAGCATTTTTCAGTTCCTGTGTGCCCACCATCTCCTTCTGAAGGATGGATCCTGCCCTGCTCTCCACTGTTATTGTCAGTGTTCTGAACACATCATGGCTGGTCATGTTATGAGCTCCCAGTCAGAACTGGAATCCGATGCACCTGACCTGCAGTGTGCTATGCAAACAAACAACACCGGATTACTTTTTGCATTCACAGAACATCTGCACATGGTGCAACACCACTTTTGGGCGTATGAAACAAGCACTGAGTGGTTGGATCTCGCAGGTCTGGGATGACGAGCAGTGACTGCAGAACTTTCGTATGCACAAAGCCACCTTCATGGAACTCTGCGAAGCTTGCCCCTGCCCTGCGGTGCAAGGACACCAAAATGAGAGTTGCCCTGTCGGTGAAGAAGTGTGTGGTGATTGCCGTGTGGAAGCTGGCAACTCCGGACTGCTACCAGTCGGTCGCTAATCAGTTTGGAGTTGGGAAGTCCACCGTTGGAACTGTGTTATCGCAAGTGTGTAGGACCATTAATTGTATTTTGCTATGAAGGACTGTGAGTCTTGGAAACGTGCATGAAATGAGGGATGGCTTCGCAGCAATGGGATTCCTTAACTGTGGCAGAACGATAGATGTCACACATTCCAATTTTGGCCCCGGACGATCTTGCAATGGATCAACATCAGTAGCAAAGGGTACTTCTCTATGGTTCTGCAGGCACTTGTGGATCACCATGTGCGTTTCACTGACATCAACACGGGTTGGTCAGGGAAAATGCATGACGCATGCATCTTCAGGAACGCTGGCCTGTACAGAAAGCTGCAAGCAACAACTTTCTTTCCAGACCAGAAGATCTCAATGGGGGATGTTGAAATGCCCATAGTGATCCTGGGAGACCCAGCCTACCCCTTCCTGCCATGGCCCATGAAGCTTTCTATGGGCAACCTAGATAGCAGCAAGGAGCACTTCAATAACAGGCTGAGCAGGTGCTGAATGACCGTTGAATGTGTGTTTGGCAGATTAAAAGCTTGCTGGCGATGCCTTTATGGCAGGTTAGCCCTAAATGAGGAAAATATTCCTATCGTTGTAGCTGCCTGCTGTATGCTCCATAACATTTGTGAAGCTAAGGGAGAAAAGTTTCCCCCTATATGGAGCGCAGAGGCAGATTGCCTTGTGCCTGAATATGAACAACCAGATGTCAGGGTTATTAGAGGAGCACAACGGTGGTACATTTGAATCAGGCAGGCCTTGAGGAACTGTTTTGACAATGAGCATCAATAAGGTATCTTTGTGCATTGTGCCATGCTATGACTGCTATCCAGCTTGCACTGTGTATCAATATAAGTTGCAACTACCGTGGGCAAGACAAATAAAGATTGCTCATTCTTCACAGAGTATGTCTTTATTAAATAACAATTGAACACACACAAAAAGCTGGACTGGAAGGGAGAAAGCAGTGCGGGACAGTGTGAGCTACAAGAGATGGATGTAAGTCCAGCTATCATTCTAGTAGCTCTATGAAGGGGTGGAGTGAATGGGGGACCGAGACAGGACGGGAATTTGGTAGGAATGTGTGGATGGAGTTTGGGGAGGGCATAGAAAGCAATTCCGTATTGGCTGCAAGGAGGGATGAGCATGCATTAATTCAGTTTGTAGCATTATGAGTAACCTTAGGAGCTCTGTTTTTTCCTTCATGGCTTTTGTTACACGTTTGTGACCTGCTATCACTCGCTCCTGGTTTTCCCTCCTGTCCTGCCTATCGATTTTATGATTTGTGGACACAATGTGTGTCTATGCCCTTTTTCTCTTTTTTCTGCCTCAGAGGACTGGAGCAGTTCTTGAAACATCTCCCCTTTGTTTCTCTGTGGGTGTTTTCTTATCAGCCGCAGGCACTCGGCAAGTGTGGAGGGGCTTCCCCTCAAGGGCACATCTGTAGAAGCACAATAAACAATGAACAGAAGCATGACTGAGAGTGTAATAACAGCACTGATGCAATGCTGTAAAATACACCTCTTTCTCACTGTCCCCTGGCAAGCGCATAGCTCAACCATCGCCTAGGGCATGGTAAGTTGCACCCGGGAGGAGGAGGCACTCAAGCTGGGGAAAAGGTTCTGGGTGGTTATTTGGAGGTATTGATGCAGGTAGATAGGGATAAAATTTCAAATTGTGCCACCATTTTCTAGAGGCAGGGGCCATAGAAGCTGATATCTCACTCCTGAGAGTAAGCAGGGATGCTAGGGTGCATCTCCTCCATGCGAGCAGCTTCAAACCAAGTTCCTATGATGCTCGCCTGTGTGCTGCTTTGATCCCTGCACAAATGATTTCCAATTGGTGCAGGAAAGTTTCCTACAAACAGGGGAAGAAACAAAGCATTTCTGCTGAGGAATCTGCAGCAGAGGATTGGCAAGTACCTCCAGGAAAGTTTCTAGAGATCTCTCTGGAGAATTCCCATGAAATCTTGGTGTGCATTAACACATTTTTCTGCTGCACTGCTTAGCTGAACAGGGGAATGGGAAGCACATGCAAACACAGCTACTGCTGTGCATTTCTATCCCTTCAACCAGCTGTATCATGCAGCAAAGCAAATGACAGCTTTACCTCATGTAACTGAGCAGCAGCATCTCCAAAAAATCACTTACCTGAGCTCTCCTTTCCTCCATCCTGCACACAAGAGCTGGAGGACTGGGACTGACTCAAACACTCAGGGGTCAAGAAGAGATCCTGACTCCTCATGTCACCAAACGACCCAGTCCCCTGCTCTGCATCATCTTCCAACTTGACCCCCTTGTCTACGACTTCATCATTTGGGTTGAGTCCAGTGTGCCTGTTGTTCCCAAGCCTGCGGAGGTATCCACGGGTCTCTTGGTGGTGGAGGTGGGGTCGCTGCTGACGATGGCTTCCGGCTCCTTATAGAAGTGGCAGGTCTTTGGCTGTGAAGCAGAGTGACAGTTTGACTCCCTAGCCTTTTGGTACCCTTTCCGCAGTTCCTTGATTTTCGCATATCACTGCAGCATGTCCCATTCATAGCCCTTCTCCGCCATTAAACAAGAAATTTGACCATAGGTATCATAGTTCCTTCTGCTGGAGCAAAGCTGGGACTGCACAGCTGCCATTCCCCAAATGCCAATCAGATCCAGAAGCTCTGGTGTGCTCCAAGTGGGGGAGCATTTGGTGCGTGGAGCTGCCATGGTCAGCTGGGAAGATGAGATATGAGCTCTCCCAGCAGACCAACCCATGTGACACACTGCACCCCCATCTATGCCCTTATGGTGTGATTGTGTATCATTTGCGTTCACACTTATAGTTTAACTGTGTATTGTTTAATGCCAAGTATGTCATGTAAGGTGTATTATTGGAATGTTCATGGCATACTGAATATTATTGTGGTAGTATGTTTGTTGCAATGTCATGTCTATGGTTATACGGCTTCGCTATGTAATCTTCCCAAATACATGTCTCATGGCTTGAGACAGATCTAGGCAAACTCTGTAGAGTTGAAGGGCAGTTCACACCTCATTAGGGCTTGTATAGGACAACCCAGCTTAGCATTCCAGGAACAAAGGGCTGGCCCAGACATTGACAAACAAATCCACAAAGCATCACAGTGACTCAAGGCATGGAGGGAGCCAGGTATAGATACCATTTGTCACCTGACCCTGAAGAGGAGGGCGAAGGAACACGTTAAAAAGGGAGATATTTTGCAATCTCTCTCTCTCTTCCACCTCCATCTACAAACACCACCGAGCAACTGAAATGCTGATCCAGGGCAGAGCCTGTCTCGGAAGGATATCAGCCAGCCTGTGATGAAAATCACCTAAGACTGTAAGGTTGCTGAAAGCATTAAGCTTTGTTTAAAATGGGATTTGCCTTTTATTTACATTTGATCAAAGCTGACCTGCTTTCCTCTGACTTACAATCACTTAAAATCTTTCTGTATGTAATAAATTTGTTTGTTTTATCGAAAGCAGTGCATGTGGTTTAAGGTGTGTTAAGACTCCATTTGAAGTGGCAAAGGTGGTGCATATCAATTTCTTTGATAAATTGATGAACCAGTGAGTTTACAGTGTGCAGTGGGCAGCACTGAACATAGAAAAATGGCAATTCCTAGGGTTGTATCTGGGACTGGTGGTGGTGGCTTGGGTCATATTAGTGCATGATCCCAAGAGTGGCTGGCCAGAAGCACTCACTCACTTATTTGAGAGCAGCTTGCTTGCTTTAGGCTGTGCATGGGCTGACCTAGGAGTGGGGGTTCACACAGCAGGGCAGGGTAAAACAGGCTTCAGGAGTGAGGGATTAGGATGACACAGCAATACAACAGTTGAGATTGCAAAGGGGAATGTTACAAGCTGGAAGTAGAATTTCAAAAATTCCCAGGACTTTAGACGGGGAGGGGTAGATGGCTGCAGGGCAGCAGAGTTTAAACTGTTGGCCAGAGAGGTCTCGATGGGCACTGTGGAACACTTCCTGGAGGCCATTTACCACAACATAACCAAGCACGGTGTCTGCACTGACAGTTTGTCACTAAAATTTTAGCGCAAAAAGCTCTACGCCTCTCATCAAGGTGGTTTTATTTTGTCACAAAATCAGGGGAGTTGTGTCGGCGAGAGAGGGATTGCAGTGTGTACACCACAACTGCTTTGGCACAAAAAGCTGACTTTGGTCGACAGAAGCATCTAGTATAGACCAGGTCTAAATTTCATTTAAGAATTTTAGTTTTTCTAGTATCTTAACTAAACAGACACCATTTTAGGATGATGTCGTAATGAAACTGACAGTAGAGCAGTTTAATATCTAAGTATATGGAAAGGTTTTTATTGACAAGTGTACTGATTTAGAGATCATTTTTACCTTTTAAAAATACAATTTAATCTCCTTGGGAACAGCGCTCCCTTCGACACGGGCTACTCCACTTACCGGGGTGGTTTTCCTACGTCGCTTCCTGGATCGACTGAGCACGTCTATACAGACCTCTCAGTCGATCCAGAGCAATCGATGTGATGGCAGCGAATTTGCCGCCGTCAGTGTAGATCCAGCCTGAGACAGAACCAGGAGCTGAATCCCAATCCAGTGTCTTAGCCATAAGACCATCTGTCCTCTCTGAGGAAAATTCCTTTCTTTAATATTTTTCAGATTGTATTTGGTAACGCTTAATTGCTCTGCATTGTTGAGATGTTGTTGTCTAAGCATCTCTGTGGGCAATATCCAAAGAAGTGCTGAATACCCATGTCTTCCTTTGAAGTCAGTATCTCTCAGGACCCTACATTGGTGTTCTTTTCAAGAGCACTAACAAGATCTGTTAGTGCTGCTTTTTCAATCTATCAGTCAGGTGAAGGCCTGTAGTAGATGTGATTTATTAGATAGGTCCAGGATGGATAGCATCACAAATCTCATCCAATTGAAGTTGCCAGGGCTTTGTAGTTTGCCAGATGAAATCCACATAAATCTGACTAGATTTGTCTGGTTAATTTTACTAAATGAAATTGCTGAAGTGACTGTCATGGAGTGATTAACAAAGTCTGTAAATCAGAAGTATAAAGGGGGGGGGAGATGAATCAATACTACTGTATTTATGAAACAGAACAGAACAAAACTTAAACTGTAATATAGCCCAATCCAAAATAATTGTTCTTTGTCATCAGCATTGGCATAACATAGAGAGATCCATTTCAGTGTGTCCGTGCGCATATGCACATGCACGCATCTGGTATTTATAGAAGACTTTTTTAATGGTGCTAAAAACTGATTTGCACAGCATTCCTCAAAGCTGCCGTTTTGCTTTTTGTTAGTAATCCCATAAGGAGGGTTGGCAGTTTCCAAAGTAATTAGAACCTTGGAGCAAATAAACACCAAATGAACCCTCTTCGTTTGAAGTCAGCTTTTTTTTTTTTAAATAGCCCTGTTCCACTATAATTATGTACCAGTCATTATAACATTAAAAATCATTTTAAGTGAATGAATGCTATTTTTGTTGTTGTTGCTCCTTGCTAATTATGAACTAATTATAGTTTAGGGTAGCCTTCTAAAAATCTCATCTCATTATAGTAGAGCCATTGGCTCTCATGGCTTCAGCCAGTAGCTCAAAGTTTTATAAATCTAGGCTGACTCAGAGATGGCTAATGGGTATTCCAGTGGCTTGTACCACACTCTTAGTTACAGAGAGCTAACAGACACTTTGGTGTAACTCATGTTCATTTCATGAGTGGTCAAGTTAGATATGAGATAAAATATATTATATGGCAGCCATAATGGAGGACGGTGACAGTGACATCACATGATAACATGTGGAGGTAATAGCTCTTCTCTATATGGCTCTTTAGTCACCATACCTGGCAGAATTTTGAATCATGAGCAACTTGCTTCCAGAAAGATATTGGCAAAGAGTTCAGTGAGGAACAATGAAAACTACTAGTGGGAATGGAAGGATTAACTTCTTCAGCAATATTAACAGAACTAAATATGTATCAGTTACCCCTGTACAAGCAAATACAAATTAACAAATCAGATACAATAATGAAAAGACTCAGATTGTCTCTGATCCCAGCTTACGTTTCCAAGGCTGGCACTTAAAAAAACCAATCTTTTACTTATAAACTGAACACATGCAGTTAGGAGTAACAGACAAAATAAACATGGAAACCTTCCTCATTTTTAACAGAATCATTTTTCGGAATAGAACACATGTACAACTTTAGCTTTCAAACTCCTGCACTTGTCATCTTACAATGCCAAACTGCCTCCTACCAAGAGCTTTCTGTAGCTGGCAAGCCCTGTGATATTAACCTATTGTCAAATAAATGGTACAGTCAAATTTTTATAGATATACTGTAGCCTTATGTGTTTCTAATACTTGTAAAATAAAATTCAAATCCTTTTCAGTATATACTTTTATAGTGTTGCCTGTGGTGAGAATACTTTGTATTTTTTAAAGAGAGAGATTTAGATATAGCAAGGCAATTTGCTCAAACAACACTTACAGCTTCCCAGCCAGTTGCCACACAGAGATCTTAAAAGTGACTTTGAATGTGAGACTCATCACATTCTATCCTAGAGCAGTGTTTCTCAATCCTTTAAGAAACAAGTACCCCCTAACTTCTGAAAATTTTAATAAGTACCCCAACACAATTTTCCACCGGATTTTATATTTACAGACTAATGTGAGCCATATCTTGGAAGAAGGGCTGAGTATATAAGGCCATGATATGACAGATGTCAGATCTGGTGTGGGTAGCGTTACCACCTTTACACGAGGGGTGCACAGCTCAAGTATGTAGCTGGGCTAGAGGTGAGTTGGTCAAAGCTAGGAGGCTTTGAGTGGCATGCCAATGCTAGGGAATATAAAGCGCCATGCCAAATTTTTTGCCATAGATTTAAGAGGAGGAAGGGGTGAGAGAGACAGGGAAGGAGGGTAACTGGTGAAATCTGGTGCTGTCACAGAGCAGTGAAATTGACAAGTTTTCTGGGCACTGGGCTTTGAGCCAGAGAGGGGGGCTGCCACCTGGGCAAGTTGCAGGCAGCTGCCGCTTGGCTGCCAGCCCGGGAGGTGGGCGACTGCCACCCAATCTAAGCTGGGGCAGAGGAGGCTTCCACGCTGGCTGGGACCCAGGGATGTGGGCAGGCGGCTGCTGCCCATCTTCAGGCCGGGGCACTGGAGGCTTTTCCAGCTTATAAGACGGAGGAGGCTGCCACGGGGCTCTCACCTGGGAGCTGAGATGTGGGTGGCTGCCGCCCACCTTTCCCAGAAGCTGGGGGCTGCCGCCCGTCTCCCAGCTCAGAGCTGGGACCTGGCAGGAAGCGGTTGGCTGCTGCCTGCCTCCCCCAAGAGCCAGCAGCTTCTGCCCACGTCCCAGCTCCGAGCTGCAACCGGATGGGAAGCAGGCGGCTGCCGCATGCCTTCCCCAAAAGCTGATGGATACCGCCTGCTTCCCAGCTGTTACCCAGCAGGGGGTTGATGCCTGCCTCCCCCAGAAACTGGTGGCTACTGCCCGCTTCCCACCTGGGAGCTGTGACTGGGCAGGAAGCGGGGGCTGCTGCCCGCTTTCCCCAAAAGCCGGGGGCTGCCGCACACCTCCCACAGGTTGAGAAATTAGAGTCCTAGAGTATGTTTTTCTGACTCAGGTTCAGAAGTGCAACTAAGGGCTTGTCTATCCAGGGAGTTACTCCAGAACAGTTATGTGACAGACTCAGAGTACCCTGCTATATCCTAGACACGCCTTATGGAATAAAGATAACGCTTATTGAATTGGGCTGGGTGCCTGTGGGGTCCTGTAGGACTTCCGACCTGTCCTGGTCAGCAGTGTCCTGGCCCTTCCTCGTACTCAGGTTCCGAGGCTGGGCCCAGCACCTTCTCTATGGTTAGCGCCTCCGTGGGCTTGCCACGGAGTCTATCGGCCCTGGCCCTGGGCAGGGCTAGGAACACTCCTTGGCTGTCTAGGGACAGGAAGGGAGCAGGGAGACGCAGGCCCACCCGACTCCACTGCGTCCCAGCCCAGGGCCCTACCAGCAGCACGAGGTAACTGCCATTGGGTCAGCAGGGCTCCGGCCGCAACACGCTGACTTGGGTTTGGCCCCTGTCTCAGCCACAACCTGTGGCCTCCCTGGGCCACTTCCTCCCACCCAACCCCGGAGTACTTGCATCCACGTAGGGCCCTCTGGGGCATGGGGGGAGGTGGTGAGCGGGCGTCTGGCTAGGCCTTCGCCGTCTACGGGCGGTAGGTCCGGGAACTCCTGGGGGCTGTCAGCCAAGGGTAGCTTCTCCAGGTTGCAGGGTCCTGAGGGCTCCCCTGGTCGGCCGGGGTCTCCCCACACTGGGGAGGGATCCTCCACACCAGGTAACTCCTCCAGGTCGGGACCAGCCTCCAGAGGTTTCTCTCCCTCTACGGACCGAGGGTCCTGTCCCCAGTGGGTGGGGCCCAGCAGCCCACCCCCCTCCTGGTGGCTGGGCGGCCCCCTCCAGCCGCTTGAGCCTGTCGGCTCTACCTGGTCTCTTGGCTCCAGCCGCTCCCACCAGTCGTCCGGGTCGGGTAGATCCAGTCAGTCCCACACGCTTCGGTCGGCCGTGGGGTTGTCTGGAACAGTCTCGAGATCCGGGTCAGGCCTGGGCTGCTGCCTCCAGGGAGGCATGTCTGTCTCCGGCAGCAGCTTCCCCCTGACTGAGCTGCTTGGCCTGCCTTTTATACTTTCTTCCTGGGCTCTGACCCCGCCCCTCTGCTTCCGGGTGGCTTGGCTCGCAGGGCCCGGTTCTGTCCAGCAGAGGCAGAGTGCGCCCTCCTCGGACCCAGGCTCAGCAGCAGGCCAGAGTGGCTTGCTACAGGTCCATTGTACTGAAAATGCAATTGTTTATATGTGATTGTAGGGTTGTATGTAACTTTTCTAGGGACTTGACTAATATGAATGTTAGGAACTTCAGAGAACTTTTTTGGACAATGCATCTAAAGTGGATTTCCTAGAAAATACCTGGTGGGGGAGGAGATGACCCACTTTGAATCCAGCCTCTTGAAACTATTAATTACCTGCTCCTGGAAATTCCAGATCAAAGACCCTGTAACTGTATAAAGGGCAGACTAACTATGTTATGAGACTGCTAGTTCTGAGCTGTGGTTGTGATGAACTTATGACCACAAAAGAAACCCCATGGGTGGGGTGTTCAAGGACTGCTGCTACCAGAGCCCATGTTTGAGTTTGGTGATGTCTAGTAAACTTACTATCATGTGTAGATTCTTTTATTGTTTTCAGTATGTTTTCTCTGTAAAGCTTTTATCTTAAGAATAAAGTAGGCTTGAGTAGGAAGTGCTGTGTGGCACCTTATAATTGTAGCAATTACACCTGTTAACCATCTCTGAAGGGAAAGCAAGCAGGTGCCTTTGGGCAACCTTTCTGTGCTTCACAGTGAAGGCAGGGAGCTATGCTGCCCAGTCAAAAGAGAGAGAATTGCGGGTCTCCTTCCAAAAGGGCATTGGCTTGGGAGCCGGAAGCTGATAGAGGGTGCTGGACCACTGAGAGGAAGCACAGGTGCAGTGCCCTGAACTGTGACAAGGTATTCCTGATTAATTCCATGTGTGGGCACTCTTGTTCCAGAAGTCTGAATCCAATTCCAAAGCAGATTAAGCAAATTCAGAATAAGGAACCTTGATTCCCGAATACGAGCATCCCCATGTAGAGTAGATAAGAAATAGTGTGTTCACTTTAAATTCACATTCTACTAATTCCAGATTAACTTTTATGTGCAGACAACCCTTTAGATAACCCATGAGACCGTTTGGATCTTAGATATTAAGCCAATATTTTTTGCTCTGTGAGTGGCTTTAGTCGGATCTTTTAGATTTCCACTCGTGTATTTTGGATAACAGTGTGTGTTCTGCGTGTCACCTTCAGCATAAACTTGATATTCTAGTTTGCCTTTCTTACCTCTCAGATTCAAAATGGCAACTACTGTACGCTAATGTATGTACCATGAAATAGAGTAGAAGGCATTTGGTAAGTATTTGGTAATAGCTTATTAACTAATATATGCTTGTGCTTAATGTTGAGTCCTTTATTAATACATTTGTGCTGGGTAAGAGTGAAAAAAAATGTAAACAGTTTCTTAAGAGGCTAGTTCAGGAACTTCTCTCTCAATATCCTCATGCTGCTGCAGAAAACATGACATATTTTTGCTGAACTGAGAGTTTCTGAGCATTGGAAACGAGACATGCCTCAAGGACCTCTATTGATTCCTGTATACCAAAAAAGAGGGGGAAATCCATTTGGAGGAGAAAATTCAGTTTGCAGAAGAAATGGAACTGCTTGTGTGAAGGTCCTAAATTATTGCATTGGTCCTCCATGAAACAAATCCTACATATGTGATTGGAATGGAATGATGATTGTTGTTACCTCACTTGGCTACATGTCAGAGATGTGAAGTAAAGCAGAAGTAACGAGATCTTCAAGACCTTAAAAAAAAAAGGGGGGGGGGGCGAGGGGATGGGACTATCCGCTAACTGCCTAAGAAACGCATATGTACACATACATACATACTTGTTTTTAATCCAGCAGAGAGTGGGCATAACAATTCACACTGCAGGCATGCAAAGAATAGTCCATCGGAAAGCTGACTAACTTCTTCTCTTGAGTAAATCTGAATTGCTCTGTTCTTGTTAACTTTACTTGCTCTCAATAATATATTAAAATTTGAACAACTTGAATGTGATTAACATCAAGGGAAAGAAAACACTTCAGATTGGTGTATCATTGTGTTCCTTGGAATTATTTCTTCGGAATGTCAATTGCACAATTTCTTACGAACATCAATTGTATTGATGAGAAATTCTCATTTGAATTATTGTCCAGTGTTGGAATATACCAGTTCTAGGCAGGGTTGAGACTAACAGAACGCAATTATTTATAATGTTGCAAAAATTTTAAAGTTAACATCATAGGATTTTTGATAAGAGGATTTTTGATTTAAGATAACCATGTTTGAATATAATAGATTCAGAAAAGATGTCTGTTATTCTTTACACTTCAGTGGAAGAAGAAGAATTTAAAAATTAGATGTTTATAAATATTTAACTTTTTTTCTCTCAAAAGAGGAAATTCACCCTTTGTAGAAGGGCAGCACAAGGGGTATACACCATTTACATAGGAATGAATTTCAGTGATCATGCAAAGTACCCTTAACCCAATATGGTTTTTGGGGGGATGGTTTCCAGAAATCTATCATAATAGAAAATCAGACAGCCATATGCTGCCCATATTTTAATTAAGGGCTCCCCTAAAGAAATCCTGGTCCCCTTTTAGCTTGCACTACTATGCTGTAGGCAGGAAGTGTGAGGAACATAATACACTTTCTTATAACAACAGAATATAATAATACACTTTCTTATAACCACAAGCAGGGAGAACAAGCAAATTATATTAACATGCAGTTTGCTGGAGATGTTTATAATTTGTTCCTGAACTGTACTTTCAGTTGGATAGTTTGAGCACTATATTTAGAATGTGTGCTTGGAAGGGTGGGGATAGTGGGGTTCGAAGACCAAGGATATCATCTTTGGGAAAATTATGAAAATTACCTGCCGTTCTTCTGTGGTCTCATCCATTCCAAAGGCGAAATGTGTTCTTCAGAAATACACTTATCAGCCCAGGGATAAGTCCTCTCCAGGATGACCCAGCAGTTTTCTGAAAGGGCATAAAATACAGCAGAGGCAGTGAAATCACCTGAAAAGCCTCTTCAGTTGAGTGGCAGAATTTTAACAGGAATTCCCCCAAACCTCTCTCTAGCCAGTTATTGAATGAGCCCTAAACAAGTATAAACTTTGCCATTTTTTCCCAAATATCAAGATCATTTTGACACATTGGTTCCATAGGAAGCATGCCCATTCTCTGCACCTTGCAGGATATGGGCCTAATATGCATTATTTCTGGTTTGCCATGCCTGATTGCTCTCTTCTGATGACACACAGGCTGGACAGCAGGACCTTTCCTGTTTTCCCATGGGTATAGTCTATCTGCATTCTTTGCAGTAGTCAGGACGTGTGCCAGTGCTTCATGGAAAGGGGGGGGGACCCTTTATTCTGTATAAATGATAAGTTCAACACAGAGTATGAGACAGTACAGTTTATCTTACTCCCATAGGAAAGATGGAATGGGGTGGAAAAGAAATAGAACCAATATAACTTAATTGGCTTTTTGTGTCTTGTTTTTTAGGATCTTCTGTGTAATGTGTGGCACCAAGCATTTTCTTGAATGGTAGAATAGACCATCCTGTTAAACAGAGTGGCTGCTCAACTAAATGACCCTGAAGTGGGCCTGCAATTAGTGCCAGAAGAATTCATGTTGCACCTGACCAATAATACAACAGTATAGCTAGCCAGAAAAACACATGCCATGATAGAGATCAACTGAGGGCATACCTTCCAAAAAAAATACTCTAGCACAGCAAAACTGAACCAGCGCTGTCCTCTTGTTTGTTCCTTCTTTCTTGTACTTTTGTGTTTTATCTCTTCCTGAGGCATCTGCAACTTCTATTCAAATTTCATTAGTGCTTCAGATTGCTGTGTAAATCAGGGACCCTAAAGAAAATAATTAATGGTGGACAGGTTTTGGTGGGAGCACTACACTATGTAGAAGTGCTGCAAGCAGTAGACACAATGGCCACTTTTCCTGGGAGATATATTAGAGCTGGAGGGATACAGAATCATGAAGAGACACATGAAGAAAGTCTTGTACCACACTGATACCACCCTATAACACCATGGTCCATTTTAATTAGGTGGAAGGGATAAGGTTAGGAACACAGCAGTTCAATATGGACACTTGTCCAGGAGCAAGACAACAGAATGCTCCACCTGCTATTAACCAATTTCAAAGGTGGAGCAGCCAGCCCATTGCTTGCATGATCCACTGTAAAAAAAGTAATGAGAAGAAAACACAATATGGTCATTCACAAGCAAGACAACCTTCTGTTTATAATTATCCTTCTGTTATCACTCTTTCCTATTTAATTTCTATAATAAATTGTTCCATTTTATAATGTTGTTGTTCATGTGTTTGCATAAAGAGA
The DNA here is from genome assembly GCA_007922155.1 of Mesoclemmys tuberculata. NCBI lineage: Eukaryota > Metazoa > Chordata > Testudines > Chelidae > Mesoclemmys > Mesoclemmys tuberculata. The sequence continues at coordinate 109,070,628 of ML675601.1, read as the reverse complement.
AAAGGTAAACTTATAGATCAGACTTCTTAGGTAAATCACTTAATCTTTTTGAGCTGAGTTTTGACAAATGATCATGCTATTTGATTGTCCCACTGTTTGAGATAACTACCTGCCCACCTCATAGGGTGTTTTGAGGCTTTGGGTATGTCTTCACTGAAGAATTAACTCAAATTATATACACAATTATGTTATAATTATATTACACCTCTTGAATTAGCCTACCTCAAGTGAGAGCAGCCACACTGCAAAATAATACGTAAGTTGTCATGTCTACATTAGCAATGTAGTCACTCAGGTGGAATTAAGACTTTGGAGGGCACATCCCATTATTCTTAGTATTGCGCTAAGCTGAGCTCCACTTACAATTTCACAGTATATTGTGGAAGAACTTGTCTATCTTTTCTGGATACTCAGGGCAATTGTGGGAAGGACTAGCAACACATGAGTGGTGCTGGCCTGCATCCATCCTGCAGAGGGCTCATGTTAGCAGATACCAAGTTGTGTTCACTCATGCTTTAGCCTTTACCTTTCTGAGACCAGCCTGCTCTAGTTAAAAACATCACCATTCTCAAGTTAAGGAGTTTTGTATTGGACAGAAGTCAAGGTAGGGGTAATTTGTGAGTTAACTTTCCAGTGAAGACAAGCCTTTTGTTTATGCAACTAATGTACTCTGAAATCTCTAATGGAATGGCTTCAAAATATAAAAGTTACATAATTGCTAAAAGTTATTACTTTGGTAAAGTATTTGAAGATCATAAGAGCACATTCCAGTAACTCCATGTTTCCATGTCCTCTTCTGCTCTATCTTCTCTTGGTTGTTTGAGTTGTTCAGTCACACAGATAACTCCTTTTTTTGTCTGTCAAGGCCACTAGTATCTTTGATACTCTGGATATCTGCCAGAGTTTCCAAAAGAAGGACTTGGAGGGCATCTCTTCTATTATGCAGACATCTGAACCTCATCTTTCAAGTTCCAGAAGTCCTTGTAGTAGTAGATCTTGTTTTTTTTTAATGAGCCTCATTATACCTAATTTGTTCAGCTTTGTTTGAGCTGCCATATGGCATCAATGAATACCTAGTAAAAATGTATTTATTATCTCATAAAACATATATAAAGATGTCAAATGCATATAATTAAAGGAAGTCTCTTTGAGATATATTCTTACCAATTAACCACCTGGAGTTTCCTGGCCAAATCTTAATCAGTTAGCTGACGGAGGACATCTTGAAGATGTATGCGTCATGACTCAAGCTGGGATATAGAGCAAACATATTGGTGGTGCTATTTCAAGTACCACAGAGACAGGATCACAGAACCTGAATGTTCTTATTGAGGAAAAGCTATCTATCTATTCCCATCTCCTTGAGAAATCACTCCCAGCACAATGGGGAAAGTTAGCAACACAAAAACCTTCCTTCTCTCTCTTCTGGGGGTTGTTCATAGTAGAAACTTCAGCTCTAAATCTTGCTTCTGTTGAACCCAATGGCAAAACCTCCATAGACATTAATCAGACCAAGATTTGGCTTTCAGTGAGTAAGAAATTATTGTGAAACACTAATCAAGGCCACCATTCCAAGGTTCAGGCAGCTAGATTTTCAGTTCAACCCTTCTTCTGAAAATGCATGTCTTTCCTTCATTCTCCACTAGCTTGCAGAAGAGGATCATAGGTTCCTTCAGATTTCTGCTCTTCTTAAATTCTCCTGTGAGGTCAGTCTTGTGCTACAGATCAGGGTACAAGAATCCAGTGGTGCATATGCACATATCAAGGCAGTGAGATCCCCTCCCAGCATTCCATAAAGCACAGTTCTAATTAGGTGTGACCACTCGTGGACTGGAATCTTAGATCTTTTCCTATAAAGGGGGAGACATTGTGGATATTCTGCACCATCATTCAGGTTAAAGCAATTTGATTGTGGAAATGTGGTTTTTTTTCCCCCGACAGATTCTCTCTCTCACTTCCTGTTTTGGGTCAAAATTAAAAACTTATTTCTGAGGCCTGATTTTTTTTCAGATCCTGGCTTACACTATACCTATGTAACATTGCTTACAAAAAACACCTGAGTGGCCGCTTTCTAATGCTAATCTCTTGTGCATGGGTTTACTGGAACTTGTGCAGAAATTCTATTGCTTGTGCCACAGATATAGATATAGATATAATCTAGCCAGTGCATGTAACACTGGAATAGTGCATGTTTAAATGGAAGCTGAGTTGGGCCTCTCTGAAAAACTGGACTTAAATATATTGTGATGTACCGAGACTGATTTGTGTCTGTATCACAATGAAATGCTCTCTTGTGAAAAGGTTTGGTAGTAACTAGTCACCGTTAGAGAGTGCCTTTTCTCTTTGCTATTGTTACTTTTAGCACTGAGTCTCAACTTCAGCAAGTGCACCAAGGAACCTGTGGGGTTGTTACCTAGTAACCGATTGCCTTGTGAACTGGAAAGTAATTTGGACTAGTTGAGTGTTAATTTTTGCAGGTAGATGAACAGTCTGTCTTTGTGGGTGGCAGGGTTTGAAAGTTGAAGAGGCCTGTGACCCAAGAAGAGAGAGAATGATTCAGTGTTCCCTTTAAAACCACAAAAGAGATCAGGAGTGATGGGATGTGTCCTCAGGTTCTTCACTAAAATAATATGAAAATAATTGTTCATTTAGTTAACATGCAGTCTTATTTGGATTTAGACAAGAGAAGGTGCCTTGCTCATGGTAAATTATGAATATCACACATCATTGGATTTACTCTCAGTGCTTTCTAATTTAGGGTTCAAATCTTCATCTTAAATAACCAGGCTGTTAACATCACTGCATATCTTGTAAAAATAGCTACAGCTCTTGTGTGCACATTCCCAGACACAGGCTGATTTTATTTACAATGTACAAGACTGCATGCCTGTGTATCAGACAGGATTAAATCCTTGGGATTTCCCTTTGAGAGTGAGCTGTCTTTGACTTCAGTGAGAGGAGCTCAGCACTTCTATAAATCAAGCTGCTAGTGTATTAGTTAGAAACTGCACCTTTTCAGACCTTTATATTCTACCGCAATAATTGCGTGTTTCACCGTTCTTGAACAGCTTCTAAATAATCTGGGTGCATGGGGTAAATCGAGGTTGGCCAATTTATTTGCCTGTTTAGTCTTTGGAGAGACTCTGGCCAATGTGTTTCAGATATATATATTTCTGAAACTAGAAACCTAAATCCATATTTTGACATCTAAATAAGTGGTCTCATTTTCAGGGGTACCGAGTCTCTTCAGCTCCCACTAGGTCTACATGCTACGTCTCAGGGTATGTCCCCATGGCAGCTGGGAGCATGTCCCCCAAGATGGGCAGACAGATGCACTAACTCTGCTTGAGCTAGTGTGCTAAGAAGAGCAAAATGGTCACAACAGCGAGGGTTGTCGCTCAGGCTAGCTGCCGGAGTATAAGCCTGTCCAACCCCCTGGTGGGTACACAAATGGGTCCACACAGCCATCTGGGGCACCGCAGCCACATGGCTATTTTTAGTGCAATATCACAGACAGAGCTAGCACCCATCTGCCTACCCTCACTGGGAAGCACGCTCCCAGTGGCTGTGTGTAGCTCCAATTTAACATGAGTAATCGGATGAGGGTCAAACAGGATTGGAGAGGTAAACAGGATGGGGAGGGGGGGTAAATGGATCAGAAATCTGGAAACAGAATGTCTGTACTAGCTAAAATAAGGGGGTGGGGCACTCTGGGACACAATGGGCAAAGTAACAAGGATAAAATAAGCCTGGAACGTAAGAAGAGGTAAAGGATAATTGTGCATGGACAGGGCGTGGATAGAATATGCTGTACAGGATTGGTTCTGCACGGTAACCATGCCGATCTCAAAGCGTCTAATACAATGTATAGCAATTGCAGTGTGACGTGTAAATGTATAGAAAGGCAGAGGGTTTCTGTGTAACTTCGGATGTGTGGTATGCCCTATACCCACCCGATGCACTTCATTCTGAATCACCTGGCATTGTTGTATGCCAAACGAAGGAAGCTGAGTAACAAGACTGGAGGCAGACTGAATTCTTGAGGAACCGAGGGGCAGAGATCTCAGAGAAATCCCAGCACAGTGATGCATTGACTTGCATTCCCAGCGCTGTGTACACATAATCAAGTGGGAGCAGGAGGGGATCGGCACCTCTGAAAATGAGGCCACAAATAGGTTGGCAATCCATCATTGCCATTAAAGTATTTAAAATCTATAGAATCTCTCATCAGCAGGTTCAAAGAAGGTGAGATGCAGAGGAATTAAGCAGTATGCTTCTATGATTCCAAAGGAAGCTAAATTTTCAGATTTTTGCATATTAATTATAGTGGAAATGTGTCTGTTCGATCTGTCTACAATGTGCCTGGTCCTTTTTCTGTGTGTTATATTAGTTTCTCCATTTCTTACTGCTGAAGAGTAAACTCACTTTTCTGTTTGAGTCAAAATCTGCATTTTCTGTATGCTTTTATTTTTATTTATTTATTTATTATCTGTATTACCATAGTCAGGATCCCACTGTGCTAGGGCCTGTACAAACACAGAACAAAGAGACAGTCCCAGAGAATTTACTATCTAAACATAAGACGAGACAAGTGGATACAACAAATAGAAGAGTACATGAGATGCTATTGGTCAACATGAGAGGCACTGGTCTCTCAGCCCACTGGCTACCTTTAACCATTGTCAAGTTGTTGGTAGGTATCAAAGCTAAAGTGAGCAAATAATTGATTTTTCATGTCAGTGGCTGAACTGAAAAATCAGAACACAATTCAGTTTTGCTTTGGCCCAAAAAAGAAATGTCTGTGTTTTTCTCACTGAAACAAAAACCGAAACAAAAAGACATTTGTATTACGTAGAACAAAAGTTTCTGGTTTGGGGTATGCTTTATCCTCTTTTTTTTTTTTTTTTAAATCAAATCTAGCTACATTTCTAACAAAAAACCAGTCAGTGTTTCATTCTGAAAATGTTGAGACAAAAAGTTTTGACTATTAAAAAAAATCCTTATTTTCTTTTCTTGGCTGACCCTATTAGCCAAATTTGACCCAAATTTATCAGTCCACCCCAAACTGCATTTTTCAGCAAATGAACTATTTGTCTGAAAAAAATTGTGCAGTTCTAATAAGAGCAAAGGAGAGTTTTAAAGAGGGATATGAAGGAGGACAATGAGGTGGTTTCACAGGTGATTATGGGGAGCTCCACCCAAAGATGAAGGGCATAGAAGAAAGTATAAAGGTGTTTGAAAATGTAACAAGTGGCCGATGAAGGCTGGCACTGCTGGCAGAGCAGAGGCAGGGATTTACATTTGATAGTGAATGAGAGATGATAGGTGGAGTGATGCAAAGAGGGGCAACAAGGTCAAAATGATGAGGTAGGAAAATGATCTTTGCCATATTTTGACAGGCTATCAGAGGGGCAAGGTGGGATTTGTCAAAGACCAAAGAAGGGGATGTTGCAGTAAACAAGACACGAGATGATGAGTGCCTGGACAAGAGTTTTAACTCAGTGGATAGAGTGGAAAGGCTGCCCCATAGATCATATGCAGAAAGAATCAGCGAGATGTAGAGGTTTTGTAAATCCATGTTGGATTTCCCATGACCTTAGTGGTGCACCATTTACAAGATTAGATTTTAAAGGGAAGCTTGGGTTGCTAGGCCTCAGATTTTATATATTCTGTTCCAGCTTTTTGGCTCCCCCATTCTAGTCTTGCATCACTAATGCCAGCAGATCCAGCTAGCTGTGAATTCCCCATGGTTAGGTGAATCCTTCAGTGGTACAGAGCCTCTGTAATGACTTCTGTGCCAACACTCTCCTGCAAGTCCCTGGTGCAGGGGGCATCTGAAGAAAAAGGGACATGGCTGAGTGCTTGTCTACCCCAGTGATTCCCAGTGACCGGAACAGCCCTTTAGGGCTGGAGGTACCCAAGTATAAGTTAGATCTCTAACTAACACCTAGGACTGTCTTACCCCTGGATCAGGGAAATGTCAAGGTGGCTTAAAGCCACCGATATTGTGCTGTATTGTACCAGGTTTAGAGGATCTTGATTTTCATCTAGGAAGATGAATGTTCTGTTGCCAGTTATCAGCCTGACTGTCAGGTACTTATTTACTTTCTTATGGTAATAATCACTTTAGCGCTGAATTGAAATAATTAAATTCCCTCCTCCCCCAGTTACTTTAACCTTAACCACACAAAGCTGTACATGGCTTGTGCTCTGCAATCACATATGTGCACAAGCAGGCATGGATTGAATGGATCTATTTTCCTTACTACCGACCTTATTTTGTGTCAAAATTTAGAAATCTAATGCACGATCTCGCCATTTATTGACTTCCATAGTAGAGGTTATTGGGTAACTGAGAGCAATCTAGCTAAACATGGGAGCAATCTAGTATGTGGGCCCACAATCACAGAGCACAAGATGTGCTCTCCTCTGTTGTGGAGGACCTACAGGAAATACATTTTGGGGGTTTTTTAATGTAATTAGTTAGACCTAGACTTACAGATAATTAAAAGGAATATCACACAGGCTTAAACAAAAAGGAATTTACTAAAACAGTATGCAAATTTCAAGGTAATTAAAATTTGAAGCCTGCCTACTTGGCAGTATCTCTTTAATTGATGCTAAATGTGAGCAGATCAAATAAGTACACTTTCTGTTGTGTGTTAGGCTTGTTTTCCCTCTATAAGCTGAGAATTGCTAATGGTCCCTTTGAATTATTTTTCTATCTGATCTGTTGGATTTCATCATTAAACCACTTGCCTTCTGGGGTCGGTGCTTACTGGTTGAGTTGGATACACTGAGCTGGTCTTGCATAATACAAAGGTGATGGGGAGCTCATTAAAGAAAATAAGACATTATGGTACTAACTGGTGACGATAAAGAAGAAAATCCTATTCAAAGATATTGACTGCTCAGTGTGCTAGTGCGACTGAAAGGGAAAGATCAAAGGGAAAAGGATCTGGAACTAATAACGTGTAGAAAAAAGCCTTCAGGAGGCTCTGGAATTGGTACTCACTAAGGAATTGGGCCAAGTCGTAAGTGTTCAGGTAAGTTCCCAAATGCAACCAAAACTAGATTTTCTGTAGGGTTTTTGAGTTGACGGGGGGAAATGGGGAGTCAGCGGAGAGGCCAGGATTCTCCACCCATCCTGCTGAGGTGAGCTATACTGTTGATCTCTGCACAGGGCTGCACAAGGAGAGGAGAGTGAATGTGATGAGGGTGTAGCCTGTTGGTCTGTGCGGAGCATGAATGTCAAAGCCAAAACCCCTTACAAGGAGGAAGCATCTGCTGTTTCTCACATACCCTGAAGTAGTTGCTGTGGCCCAGATGCACACCAGCTACTGTATGGAGGGGCTGAAGATTCTGTGCTTCATGCCTTTTCAATGCATCTTGCCGAGGCTGGCTTTCAGGGAAGGCCCCTGGGAACAATCTGAACACTCACATAAATGCCAGCTGTCCCGCTTACTCTCATTCTGCCCCACTAAAGACTCCTTCTATCCCAATGCATTTCAAGAGAGGCTAAATGCCTTCCCCACTCTCGTCTTCACCCAAATGATCATCATCGCTGTCAGACGTTGCAATCTATGTTTCATGTCATGGATAAAGTTGAAATAATTGAAGGAATTAGAAACAAGCAGGACTTACAGATCAGCTGGAAAACTGTGGCAACAGAACAGAATATAAATGTAGACCTAGAAATTACAAAAACATTTACATTTTCAGACAAAGCAGGTGAACACCTTGGTTTTGCTTACTCGCCTTTCAGGACCCAGAGACAGAGAATTCAATTCTTTCTGTTTTGAATCTTGTGCTTTACACTAGTTTTGAGCCCTTGAAAGGCCCAGCTCTATCAGCATTTTTATAAATCAAGCTGACTTTGGAGATATGGTTTGTGTATGGTTTCAAAGTGAAGAGAGGAGTGTTATTTGCATATTAAAATCACAAAGATGAATGTGTGCAATATTTAATTTATTTAAAATTCACCCGGCCAGATCTCTGGGCACAGGTGCAGAAAATTAATACAAAGAAGTCACATACAGCATACAAATTAATATCAAGGTCCAAAACTAAAAGCCCTTTCAAAACTCCATCCTCCCTCAAACTCCGTTTTTCTCACTACAAACTCACATCCACTAACTCCCCCTCATCACTTCAGAAGAAGCTTGGAAGAACAGAGAGGAGCTTTGCGACGTAACCCGAATGTCACCAAATCTGGCAGACCAAGAAGGGTGGGGAAAATCTGCTCCAATGTTATGGTGTTGATGATTTGCTAGCTGTAATGCTCCATTTTGCTTTGTGCGGAGCTCACTTAAATACTTTGGGGGCAGATTATGTGAATACCTAGATGTATAATGAAGCAATACTCGGCTGTGTCTGTTGAAGGACAGACATTTTAAGTATATAATTTAAGGGATCCATTCACATCTCCTGGAGAAGTAAATTTAGACTTATGTTCTAAATGGTGTGTCTGCAGTCACTTCAGACGAAATGGTAAGTAGGACCCTGAGCTGTTAAGAATGCCTTTTCACTATTACAAAAATGTGTGACGAACAGGTTTTCAACAAAGAAGCTACATTTCTGATAATATCCTGTGGAGCGGATGTTACCTCAGTGCAGTTTATGTAACTGGCCAGGTGTGGTATGTCCCCCTCTAGTGGTTGTTTGTCATAAAGAATAAAAATCTAGTCCTGCTACAAAGTAATGGATTTACTGCTTTAGTTCAAGCAGTTGATAACTGTGCTGCTGCAGCATTGAAATTAAGTCTGCAGGAGGGAGTAGTCCAGAAGGCTCCAATGCAGAGGTTAGGGAGTATGAACAAGAAACTGTCCATGTGCAGGAAGTATGGAGACCTGCATTAGGTATTAAACTGCTGTCTAATTTGAAGGTATGACTTTAAAATATTAGCAAGGTTTTTGTGGTTGTTCTTTGTCCCACCCAAAGAATGTGTCTCAGTATCATATAGCCAGCCTGGCGTACAGAAGGGATGTCTGATGACAAGTATTGTTTTCTGCTTATTTTCCTAGCATGCGATCAATTGATATGATCTCTGCTGCCTTCCTGGGGAACATGGTTACATTTGCATCGTTATGCACATAATAGTCTTTCAGCCCTTACACCAGACGGTCCATTATTCAGAGGTTTATAAAATACTCCCATCAAAATTTGGTTGCAATGCCTCAGAGAGAGAGACTGTCCAGAAAAGTCTCTTCTTCCACCCACCTTTTTCCGCTCTACTTTTTCTTCCATAGCCAGGTGACAAAATATAGCATAGCTTTTGGTATTTTTTGAGCTTCCGAGTTCCAGGCAGTGCCTTGTGTCAGATTTGGAAAGTGTTGGAGAGTAATTAGATTTTTTTCCCCCTGCTTTCCATTCTCCACTTTGCCCTTCCTTGTCTCTTCGGAACCTGTCTGTTTTCCCCCTCCTGTTCCTCTGCTCCCTCCAGGTCTCTTGACAATGAGCAAGTGCCACACAACTGCAAACTGTTAGCCCACCCCTTTCCCTTCCCAGTTCAATCATCAGCAGTCTCAGCTCTGCTGTGATCTGTCTTGACCAGATCAGGCCCTGCTTTGCTAGGCACTATACAAACATAAGCTAAATGACCGCCCCTGCCCCAAAGAGTTTAGTCTCACAGATGAAGGAGACAAACAAGAGGCCAGAGTGTTTTAATGTAGATGAGCTGTGTGCATAATTCTTATATATAGTAAGCCATTCAGTAGCAGCAGTCAAAGACATTGCAGCTCACCAGCTGGCTAGCCATTATCAGATGGCAGATTTCTGTAGGCATTGTGGCAGAGGTGATTTTAAGAAAGCACTTGAAGGTGGATAATATGGTGGCTTCCCAGATTTTGGCAGAGAATTCTTTTTGGTTTTGCCTCCTGTGTTTACAGCAGATTGGGAGAAAGCCTGGAGATGCTCGTGCGATGATTTGAGAATCTGTACAAATTATGAATTGTCTGTGAGATTATGAACTCCAAGCTGCAAACTCCATTTCGAAGGTGTAGTCTTTTTGCTTTCTCTGTCATCTGTTTGCATCTATGTTGGGCTGACATCCCAGCACATAGAGATACAGGGCTGACAATAGAGGGTAGTTGACTTTAAATACCCAGTCATTGGAAATCTAATCACTCTAGAAAAGATTAGTTTCTACCCAGGGGAACTGGTTTGTCAGAGGAGAGGTAACCTTGACGACAAAGTGACCTGGCAGGGGTTTGTGCTCATGTGGCTGGCAAGGTGTCACCTGACAGAGGGGGCTAAAAATTTTTAAAAGGACAGAAGCTATGCTACTCAGAGGCCATTTTCTCCAGTCCCTGAGGGAAAATCAATCCAGCATATAATGTTTCATCAGACAGGGGACTCCCTACCTCGATACTGATTGTCCCTGAGAACTCCCAAGAGAAGGGTGATCTAGAAAGGGAGGAAACTGATGCAGGGATGTGCCTGTGGTGTTTGTTTTGTCTACATGATTAAATATAAAAGAGCATAAATGTGTTACACTCTGTGCAAAGTGTCTCTCTCTGCATGTTAACTGCTTCACAACTGCTACTTTCCCTAGAGAGAGGTAAAATGTAAACCAGAAGCTTCACACCTTTATGGTGGAGTTCTGGGACAGAGTGTCTTTAAGTATGGAAATATCTGAAGGGCCACTGCTGTGCTCAAAGGGGATGCCAGGAAGAAGGTCTGCATCCGGAGAGCTTGCTCACAGACCCCGGAATTGGGGCAGTAGCTGGACTCTGTTCAGGCTGCAGGGGCATGAAATTCCCCTCTTAGCAGTCTGGTGGATAGCTGCAAGGAATACCCCAGCCAGCCCTGTGACAGCAAGTGAGACAGTTGAGGCTAATGTTATTGGTGGAGTTGATTGCCATAAGGTAATAGGGGCATAGGTGGCGAAGAGCATGATGATGCAGGATTTAGAAGGTGGGGTGAGAAGTCTGAGTTTCATGAGGTGGAGATGGGGGAGCCTGTGGAGGGACTTAGGTGTTGGGGAGACATAGTCCAAGCAGTGGAAGAGGAGGATGGCTTTGTGGCACTTTGACTGGAGTGGAAGGGGGGTAAGGTGGCAGCAGTCAGGGTTGGGAAGGAGGAGGAGGTGGTAGTCGTCAAGACACAAGATGAGCAGAACTTGGAAGAGAGTTCTGACAGTGTGGGCAGAGCAAACTAACACACATAGCCAGACCAGGAATCTTCGTAGTATTATCTTTACACAGATTCCCCACTTCCTTTGTAAGGAACCCAGGAATTAGAGTCCAAGTACAGGCCCAGTACCTTTGTGCAGATAACAATGGATTTCCATTGATCACCCAATGCCTACCTGATTTATTCCCCAAACGGTTCGTAATGGGAGCCTAATCCCACCCCAGTGACATATTGTGATGTAATCTCGAAGAGGAAATCTCTGTAAGGATTTCCCTCTTTCCCCCAACAACTCTTTACAAGGAATGGGACAAGCTAGTCCGCTGTTAAATTGTGTTCAGATAACTTCTCTGCCGCTAAGAAGTTAGAGCACAGAGAAATTTCAGAGTTCTTTAGAGTAGACCCTGAGGCCAGGGCTACACTACAGATCTTACAAAGACACAGCTGCACAGATGCAGCTCTGTTGCTGTAGCTCTGCAAGTGCAGACACTCTGGGCCAATGGGAGAGACAGCTTTCCTGTCGACTTAATTACTCCATCCCCCACCAGCGGGCGATAGTTATGTTGGCAGGAGCAGCTCTCCTGCCAACACAGGGCTGTCCACACTGGAGCTTAGGTCGATGTAACTTATGTCACTCAGGAAGGTGGCTTATTCACACTCCAAAGCAACATAAATTATACTGACATAAGATATAGTGTAGACATAGCCTGACGTTTGGAGTAGCAAGGACACAAAAGACCACATTCGACTCAGCTAAACCAGGTTGGTCCACAGCTACATAAGGCATATCCTGGTGAAACTGACGATAAAATGCAGCCCTAAGCTGGTTGCCTGGTAAAAGCCATCAACAAACACAGCTGAAGTAGGCGCTTTCATTAGGGTTGAATGCGTTGAAATTAACATGAAGGCTTTGAAATATAAGTAATACCCTTTGTTGAAGATAATGCCCATTTTAAGGCAGGCTTGCTTTACAGTATCTCAGAAAATGCTTTAGCATGTGACCCTGCACAAATGCGGAGGAGAATATTGCTATTTATTCTTTTCTTAGACAAATGTAAATATAGCCCACTTTGGAAGAGATTTCTGGCACAAGCATGGATCAAAAAATGTAACGTAGACTTCATGACAAGATAGGAAAGGAGAATGAAAAATGTTTAGAACTGAAAAATATTTTCCCCAGGGAATGATATCACATCTTGATTCCCGCCCTCCCCTTTTTTAAAGAAAATTCAGTCAGCTGAATATTTAGTTAGCTCAAGGAAGAGTTTCAGTTATCAGTTAGAGTGCGCGTGTGTGTGTTCATCCCATTGGTTGAAGATGCCATATCTTAAAATGAATCATGATGCTGAATAATTATTACTTTATTCTGTATTAATTCCTGCTTTTCCTGCAGCATTGACCATGGCAGCTGTTCAGCTATATTCAGTAACTTGTTAGAGTAAAACTTTGATCTTTACCATGCACTCTAATATCAAATGAGCAATAGGTTAACTTTTAAAAACTTAAATTGCCTTTTAATCCGGAACCACCAAATGCTTAATGATTTTGATGTTTTGAATTTCCCTTCTTATAAAGAAAGACTATATTCAGAGGTACATGTTAAGTTTGTGATTGGGGCATTATGAAGAAGTTTGCATTAATGCTCTGTGCCATTAGTAAGCGGTTTCATTTCTGAGAGTTCACATTCAAGACCACAATTTTGCTATCCAGAAGATGAAAACAAGCAAATTAGCGAACCAGAGGATTTTCAGAGTCATTTATAAAGGGGAAATCTTCTCTCATGAATGTTAAAAGTATAGGATTTGTAAAGTTATGCCATATATTGCACGGTGAATTGGGAGTTAGGCCAATGAATAGCTCTGATGCTGTGCATGATCAGATATTCCAATACAGTGGACTAAGGGAGAATTCACTGACTTTCCAAGGCTCTTGATACTGTAGAACAGGTTATTTGAAACCTTAGTGGCACCAAGAGCCACAGTGGCAATGTACCAGATGCCTGAGAGGCCACATACAATTTGGGGGGGGGGAATTGCATAAAAATTAAATGCATTCAACCTTAATATTTGCTGTTATGTCTACTTCATAATGGCTAAAATGAAGCTGGAGACTTGTCGGAGTTAATGTTTGCATCGCCTAGTCTCAAATTTTGGCCGGCAAAATCAGAAACCATTATGATTAATTTCTCTGGGTACCCATACAATGAAAAATTCAAGCAGGCAACACAGGAAAACTTTCAGTGATGTTGGAATTCAGCTACTGTAATTTACAGCTCACACCATTTTTTTATGGGAGAGTATTTTTCCCCCAGGGACACTGGGAATTTCCAGACATTATCCCACTTTGGGATCCATCAGCACTGATCTTCTAATCTGCTACAAAGCATCATTAAAGAGCAAACAATTAATGCTGTCTCATCACCTCTCTCCCACCCCAGAAGGAGCTGAGCAAGTGACTTCCACAGCAGCCTGAGCTCATGCCAGCCTACAGGCTGAAGGTCAGATCTCGACATTCTGACCCCTGCAGAGCAGGCCCTGATAACCTAACTTTGGATATTACTTGGTGGGAAGAGATTAAAAATGGCAACTGGAGACTAGCACAGCTAGTGTCCTTTCTGCCAACACAGACTGTTGTATTCATCTTAGACCTGCAGATTTGGGACTGGGAAGAATGCCTACTCTGGCTTTTCTTTTTGGAGGGAAAAAAATCCTAACCAGCTGTCCTGTACTTTTGAAGGGGAATGTCTGTGTGGGGTTGATATCACTCCCAAAAGAGACACAGATACCTAAGCGAAATCACTATCTGTCTAAAGCCGTGGTTCCCAAACTCTATCATGTTGCATACCACCAACATAAAACACCATCACCTGTAGGGGCAGGGGGAAGGGGCAGGACCAGGAAAGGGGAGCAGCCGCCATGCTGCTTGGGGGCAGAGGCGGCGCTGGAGTGGTCCCTGGCCAGCCCCCCAGCAGCAGGTGGACGCATGCCATTGGGAGGTGCCTTTGAACTACCGGTGGGATGCATGCCACAGTTTGGGAACTGCTGGTCTAAGGTATTTATATAGCCTCAGTATTTGAACGGCTCATAATCTTTAAAGTATTATCCTCTCAGCACCCTTAGGAGATAGGGAGCTCTTATTGTCCTCCCTTTACAGATGTGGAATTGAGACATTGAGGTATTTAGCCTTTGAACTTCCATTGAAATCATGTGATTTAGGCTTAATTCCACAGAGACACTCAAACTCAGGAAGTCTGTGGTGGAGATGGGAATTGAAGCAGCATTTTCCATGACTCGAGCTAGTATCCTAACCTTCACAGACCATCCCACTAGGCCAGATCACTAGAGCTAGTTCTAAGTTAAGGTTAAACACAGTAGGGAGAAGTTCTTCCTGTGAGAACTCATTCACTGTGTGCCTGCAGTTCTGTGGACCTCAAAAGGTATTGTTCAATACCGGAGGTCTCTTTGAAATCAATATTAAATACCATGAAATCAAGAGACAAAGATTTGATGCTAATTGTCTGTGCACCATAGATAGTGAAATTGAAGGACAAAATGGAAAAACGTGAAGGAAACTCTCCAACCATATATACCTTCTTTAAGAGTTGAATTAGACAGCATTAAATATGTTTCTGCTTTAGCAGTAAAGGGTAACATTACTTTACATAGAAAATTAGAGGTCACAGAGAACAAGTACAAGTATAAAAATCTTAAATGAATTGGCATTGCTGAAAGGAACAGTGACATTGAAACAACTAATAATGAAACTTGCTAGAACTAAAGTTTGTTTCCCACTTTAAAGTGTGATGGTCAGTAAGACTGGAGGAGGCCCTTGTGAGATACAAATCCCAGAAATTCATGACAGGACGGCTTGATCTTTCCATTCTATAGAAGTTAGAGATTGGAGCCAAGACTTTGCAAAATAGGAGCCTAGAGTAAAGCTCCTAAATTCAAATTTAGGTGCTTAAATAAGTAGCCTGAGTTTCCAAAGTGCTGAGAACCCTACATTTCCCATTCACCTAGGTGGAAGTTGGTCAGTGGTCCATTTTGTAGGTGCCATAATATGGATTGAGGAGCCTAGCATTAGGCTACCACTTCTGAAAATTTTAGACTGTTGTTTTCAAAATGAAAGTAAAAAAACACCTTATGTTCCACCCATATGTTTCCTCACTTTTCAGGGCAAACCCAGATACAGACTGCAGAAACATGAATGTGTCTAAACCTAAATTTGTACTTGTTGAAGTACAGATTGCTGTCTTTATTTCCACTAAGTTGCAGCTTGTCATATAGGTGATAGAGTGAATCTTTTGAGACTACAATGATGAAAAAAATCTTTGCATCTAAAATTACACTACTGCCTGGAAAAAGAGTGACTGTGTCCTTGGGGAAATGATTAAACAAAGAAATTTTAGTAATCAGGCTTTTGATGTTTGCAACAATTTTACTGTTTTCTTCCCTTAGTTGAATTTTTCTACCAGGACAAATTTAGGGGAACAGATATTATGATATTTTTCTCTTTTCTGACATTGGATACATGATTTGGACAATGCTTCCACTTTAATTTTCCTCTCTTCAGATTTGCGGTTAGCAATTTTAATCCTTGATAAGGTTTTAAATTAAAATGTGACTCCTTCACCAAATGAGATTTTGAAATGTGAATCTTATACATTCTTTGTAGAGTTGTATTTGTGCTGGTCCCAGAATATGAGAGAAACCAGGTAGGTGATGTAATCTCTTTTAATGGACCAACTTATTTTGGTGGAAGTTTTCAACCATCACACAATTCTTCAGGTCTGCAGAAAGTTCCATTATGATTACTTTCTCCAAACCTGAAGAAGAACTCTGTGAAGCTAGGAAACTTGTCTCTTCCACCAACAGAAGTTGGCCCAATAAAAGATATCACTTCACCCACCTTGTTTCTCACAATTTTATCCATGCCTTATTTCTTACTGTTTTATTTGTATTTTAATTTCTCAGGAATTTGCTTTGTATTATATCTTACTTTTGAAAGTTTCTACAAAAAGAATCTAAAACAGAATGTGATTACATCGGGGTTTGACAAACCCCGGGTGCCAGGTCACCATGGTACCTAGAAATTTAAGGCTGGTGCCTAGTTTTTTTCTGGGGGGAGCAGCTCTGGACAGGGTGCCCCGGCACTCGGCTCATGTTGTGGGAGAGGGGCGGGGGGAAGGGGCAGGGCTGGGAGGGAAGAGCGGCTGCTGTGCTCTGGCCAGGGCCCCCCGCTGATGGGCCCACATTGTGGGAGAGGGGCGGAGCCAGGCAGGGAGAGCGGCTGCTGCACTCCAGCCAGGGTGCCCTGCCTCTGGGCCCACGTTGTCTGGCTCGTTAATTTTGGGGCTGGCTCTTAGCTCCGAAGCAAATTTGTCGAGCCCTGGATTACGTTGTCTTTCCTGGTTGAATGAATGGCTCTATGCTAACGGTGGCGGTATGGTAACATTAACAAGGTGTCCACTGGTGTTAGGAAAATATTGCAATTTTTAGTAAACTGGAATTCCTTGCAAAATAACGTGACTAGCAGAATGATACTGGATTGTTTGTAGTTTACTGATGAATATGTTCCATTGTTATTTTTATTTATGGCAAATTTCCAAATCATTAACAAAGAGAAACAGCAGTGGCGTTTTGTGTAGCCTTTATTCTCACAGTTGCAGCTCTTTGGGCAGGTTAACTACCAATGGTCATGTAGCATATCACCTCTCCTCAGGAGACAAGTTACCTTGCATCTCCTGTCTGAAGACGTTTAATCCATCAAGCCACAGTTCTCAGTTCAGAGTGTCCCGTTTGCACCTTTCCCTTAAGGAACATCAATAGCACCTCGCGGTGGTGTACTAGGTGGCAAGAACAAGCTTCAGACATAGCCCGTGCCTATTTGGGGCCAGATTCACTCACCCAGCCCCCTGGTTCTGACCTTTCATGCTATATTTGGGTAAGCCTCAGTCACTTCAGATGTGTGCAAATGACTGTAAATGAGGTTTTTGGGACTCCTCCCATTGATGATGTAGTCGGTGAGAAGATTTAGGCCACATTTACAGCCACACTCATCAGCAAGGACTGTCTCATTCCCTCATGGACATGCATGATGCCCTTCCTTCAGCTGTTGAATAGTTAAGATACTTAGACTAGCACGCTTGACTTGAATCATCTCTTTAGGTGCAATCACACACACACACACACACACACACATATATATATATAAGCATACCACAGAAAATTTGGAAAACCTGAAAAATTCAGGGAATTTAAATGCGCTGGACAACACAGAGAAGGAAGACACAGGATATAGGGCAGGTATTACTCCTAGGGAGGTGTTTTCAGAAATGTGCAGTGTTGATCTAATTCTTCTCCCTTTGAAGTCAATGATTTCAATTTCAAAATCATGCCTCAGTAGATGCTCTAAGATAAATCATTTACTGGAATATCTTTTTATCTGCCTGGGGTTTTGGTTGAAGGATGTAAATTCATAGATAAATTCTAACTTCTGCAATTCATTTAGAAAAGTTTACAAAAATATTCATGCTGTACTGGAGGTGTTTACTAAAAGTGCAAATTTGGTTCTTTTTTGTCCTATAAAATGGTTTCCTGGTTTTAGTGTTATATATACATCTTGATTAAAAGTGTAGCTACATGATCTGCAACCAAAGATATGGTCTCAGCTTTCAAATCTTTAAAACAGTATTGCCATGATAATTTGGTGTTTTTCTACAGGCTCCAGCTTTTGAAGTGACGTGATTACATGAGAATCTTAGTAACTTTCTAGCCTTTATGGTGATAGAAAACAGCTTGAAACCGTGACTCCTAAAGGCTCGAGAACCAGAAGGCAAATTAAACTCCTCAAGTTTCTTATTTTGTATAATCATGTGATTCTTAAGCCAACCTCGTTATTTATTCAGGGCCTGACTTTTGATTTTTTGAGCGATAATGACAAACAGTGAGGGGGGGAAGGAGAGGGCAGGAGGGTCACAGAAACAGGATCACTTACGTTTATGTACCTTGGTGGTTCCTATAAATATATGTTTATTCACATATATATACACACGCACACTCCTGCATAGTGTGAACTGTAAGTCTAAATAGCAGACTTGTTTCCAGAAGTTTGAGACTGTTTGCGTTGCTTTATGCATTTTGGTGAGGCAATGCCCTTTTCATATTCATTATTGTATTTCACATGATGCATCTAAACTTGTCTCCTCCAGTCAGCAGAGAAAAGTACTGGAGAACATTTTTTTATAATTATAGATGCAATAAACCACTTTTACATTTCATCAGGAGCAGCTAACAGAGAACACCCATCGGCTCAGATCTAGCAATCTACTATTTTAAGATTGCCCAGAGGAAGTTAATTTTAGGTTTAGTGCTTTGTAATTTAACTAGAAAACTGCACCAATTTAGGATTCACTTTTGCCGACTTTAAGAAGAGCTACTACTTTTGGTCCATTGTTATTTATAGTTGAAGTGTGCTTAATAATTTGCTGTGAGCACAAAACCCCCAGTACAATCCCAGTTTGGCGAATGCTAGTTGAAAGCAGTTTTGTTTTGGTCTCCTGAGGATTGTATAGAGACTGCACTGTGATCACATGTTGACCCTAATAAGACCTGCCCTGGGGGTTGTGGAGGAATATTCCCTCAGAAATTTCAATGTTGTATTTTAGGTTTTAAATGGGAGTCTCCTCTCACTTCTTGCTTAAGGAGTGGATCTGGGCCATTGCAAGGAACAAGGAAGCAGAAACTGCTGCTGATGCGAATAACCCTAAGAAAGATGCTGCAGTATTCATAGAATAATATTCTACGTAGGACCCTGTGATAGGAAAGCAAATCCTCCAGTCCCAACCATTTTCCTGCTGCAAGAATCCAGCTGCAATTGAACTCCCTCCTTGACCCTGCGCTTCATCTGGGTGTAAGAATAGGGTCTCATTGAAACCCAAGGTATCTAAAATTAACTGTTGAATTGCAGTTATTGAAACACGCACATCGGGGGTTAACTCTTCAATGGCTTTTAAAGTTGGCAAAGGTGAGTGTCAAGCAACACTTGAATGAAGCTGAACCCATCTGACTCTTTAAAGGCAGCTGGTTGGCACTGTTTTTCTGTCTGTACTCCAGTGTTGGCGACCCAAACTGGTCAATGCTTTTCCTTCAGCTCCCCTCTTTCATCGCCCAAAACCCTGTTTATGCAAAGGCAGCTTTCAAAACTATAATAGAGTTATACTTCGCTAGCTCTAATGGTCTAACTGTGTACCTCTGCCGGACAGCTGCCTTGCAAATGAGTTGTTATATCACAAAGGGGACTATCTGGTTACATTTGATCAAATCCAATAAGGGCATAAGAAACTGGTGGGGGAATAGGGGAAATTGCTGGGATGAAGACATTAGTATTTATATACCCCAAATACAGATACCTTTGAGTATATCCTGTCACAAATAAGTGGAGAAAAGTTGCCATTTTAAAAAGAAGAGGACAAAACATGAGGAAACAGGTACAAACAGCAAAAAAATGAGTCAGCATAAAGGAAGTGAAATGACACGAAATGATGGGCAAGTACAGTCAGATTACAGGATATCTTTTCTTTCCCCATAAATTGTGGTTGAGAGGCACCCTGCCGGAAAACTGAGTTAGCATGACACTCTCTGCTATAGTTTCCTGGAGCCTAAAATTTCCAGCCACCTTGCAAGAAGGGAGTGTCTCTGCTACAGGAACTCAGCATTGCTCAATGGAATTCACCCTGCAGGGTAGGTGGAATGGCTCCAAGAGCGTGCTGTAGTAGGTTCAGTTACTGCTTTTCTGATCATTATGTTGAAGGGAGAATCACTTTGATTTCTTGGTGAGAATTTCAAAGAGCTGCTTTTTTTTAAGTAGAGTCCAGAAGGGATTGTCATCCCTTTTGGTCTCCATTGTTAAAATGAAAACATAAGACACTGAAGGCCAGATTGTGGCTGGCCCTTTATGACTGTGCAATGGAGGTCATAATGAGCCTTCCAGCTTTTTTCTCCCTGTACATGGACCAGCTGCAACATGCCTTGCAGAGGGAGAAAAGCAATCCTAGCATCCCCATATCCACCCCGGGTACTGACTTAAAGTACAGAAGTTTATGTGAAATGAAACGATGGTCTCATTCCCGTTCCTATTAAACAAGTTTCCATATTGCAAAATACCACCATATTTGGCACTTCTTAGCAGTGTCAGCAGAAGGCAAGAGTTCAATAATCATGGAGATGGAGCAGAACAATTGCTATTAGAAGTGGCTCCCTCACATTGCCTTTCAAGTTTCAGCTCCATTCTAGAGGGAAGCTTGTACAGCTGCCTGCACTGACGCTGTTCTGCAGATCATAGAAAAACGTTATGCTCCCAGGCTGTCAATCTGGCACCTCTATGAGTGCTAATATATTAAGGGGGGGAATTGGATTTTTTTCTTCAGAATTGTGATATACTTGATAAAACAGAATCGCATGCACTGGCAAGTCAGGTACACTAATCCTCCTGGGATGCCCAACCGTCTACTTTTCTGAGTACGTGGTGTTCACCCAGCGTAGGTTGTATGTGATGCAACTTGAGCCAACACCCTTAGATCTATTACAGGAATGACTAAATTCAAATTTGCTGTGTCTTTTTTTTTTTTTCTTCCCTTCCTCATAGTACAATGAGCTTTGCTCACATGGATTGCACTTGTGATTCAAGTATGGAAAACAGAACTATGTTTAACTACGCTTAGGGAAGTGAAGACTTCCCATCCCCTCTTCTCCTTCTGCAGAGGTTCCTGCAATAGCAGCAAGGAGAAATAGTTTTTGTTTCCTTAAAAGGAAGTGTGTTTGTTTTAAATCTTTAGATATTTGATTGATATCTATAGGCCTATTCAGGCAAAATTCCCACTGACTCCAAGATTGGGCCCTCTGAAGTAGATAAATTCTTGCTAATGCACATTGGCCAAGACTTTCAAAAGGGAGTCCTAGAATGATCTAAGATCATATTTAGGTACCTAAATAAGTGGCTTGATGCTCTCACTCAGGTTTTCATCTAGGTGTTTAAAGTTAATGGGAGCTGTTGGGTGCTCAGAAGTTTTGAAAATCAGGCTACTTGTTTACATACCCAATTATAGTCATAGGAGCCAAATTTTAGGCACCCACTTTTGAAAATCTTGGTCTATGTGGTGACTTCTAGCCACTTCTGAGCAAAGAGGTAAGAGAAGATGTTGTATTGCTCTAATCTTACTAATGGCTACTTTTACAAAATAGACTACAGTATAGTTACTAGTACATGGTGAAGTATTATAAATAATTGAAAACACAGTTGTCAAAATAAATGAGCAGAGTGCATTTTGTGATACATTACCCTTGCTTTTTTATTGTGTTTCCCACTACACTTCTTGCAAAATTACTTATTTGCAAAATTCAATAATTTGCAATATGTCTCCCAGTCATTAGTGTGGATTAGCAAACTTCTACTCTATTAGCCATAAATTTAATCTAAACTAGAAAGGAATTATTTAGTAGTATTTTGGCAAAGATTCTTCAGTAATATTTTAGAGTCATAGTACTATAATACAATTTATGTATTCATCCTTCTCATTCAAAGGAATAGTAAATGTATTGAAAGCTGATTTATTCAGAGTTTAAAAATCGGGGGGCTCACACTGAAATGTAATTGTTTTAGGGAGAAGTTTGAAGAAATACAGGATGCTTCATCCTCTCCTTTGGAATACAAAACTCCTGTTGGTGTCAGTACGATTTCTACATGCTTATGAAGCACAAAATAGAACTTTGTTTCTTAAAGAGCCACCATTAACATTATCACATACAAAAACTACAGACAAGTCAGCCTCATCTCAATCCCTGGGAAAATCATGGAGCAGGTCCTCAAGGAATCCATTTTAAGGCACTTGGAAGAGAGGAAGGTGATCAGGAACAGTCAACATGGATTCACTAAGGGCAAGTCATGCCTGACCAACCTGATTGCTTTCTATGAAAAGGTGACTGGCTCTGTGGATGTGGGGAAAGCGTGATATACCTTGACTTTAGCAAAGCTTTTGATAGTCTTCCACAGTATTCTTATCAGCAAGTCAAAGAAGTATGGGTTGGATGAATGGACTATAAAATGGATAGAGAGCTGGTTAGATCATCCGGCTCAACAGGTAGTGATCAATGGCTCGATGTCTAGCTCGCAGCTGGTCACGAGCAGAGTGCCCCAGTGGTCGGTCATGGGGTCGGTTTTGTTCAACATCTTCATTAATGATTTGAAGGATGGGATAGATTGCACCCTCAGCAATCACCCTCAGCAAGTTTGCAGATGAAACTAAGCTAGGGGGAGTGGTAGATACTCTGGATATCCTGCAAGGTAGGGATAGGATACAGAGTAACCTAGACAAATTGGAGGATTGGGCCAAAAGAAATCTGATGATGCTCAGCAAGTTAAAGTGCAGAGACCTCCACTTAGGACAAAAGAATCCCATGCACTGCTACAGACTGAAAAGGACCTGGGGGGTTACAGTGGACAAGAAGCTGAATATGAATCAACATGTGCCCTTACTGACAAGAAGGCTAACAGCATATTGGGCTGCATTATAAGAGCATTGCCAGCAGATCAAGGGAAGTGATTATTCCCCTCTATTTGGCATTGGTGAGGCCAAATTTGGAGTATTGTGTCTAGTTTTGGGCCCCCCACTACAAAAAGGATGTGGACAAGTTAGAGAGAGTCCAGCGGAGGGCAACAAAAATGATTAGGGGCTGGAGCACAAGACATATGGGGAGAGGCTGAGGGAACTAGGCTTGTTTAGTCTGCAAAAAAGAAGAATGAGGAGGGATTTGATAGCAGCCATTAACCAGCTGAAAGGGGGTTCCAGAGAGGATGGATCTAGGCTGTTCTTGATGGTAGTAGATGACAGAACAAGGAGCAATGGTCTCAAGTTGCAACGGGGGAGGTCTAGGTTGGATATTAGGAAACCATTTGTCACTAGGAGTGTGGTGAAGCACTGGAATGGGTTACCTAGGAAGGTGGTGGAATCTCCATCTTTAGAGAGCTTGACAAAGCCCTGGCTGGGATGATTTAGCTGAGGTTAGTCCTGCTTTGAGCAGGGGATTGGACTAGATGACCTCCTGAGGTCCCTTCTAATTCTAATATTCCATGATTCTATAAATATCAGACAGATGTGTTGTTTAACTGCTGTTGTTACAGGTAACACCTTAAGATATTGTAACTGAAAGGATGAGAAAAAATATTTTTCTTTCTATTTTCAGTTTATGTCCAAAGTTTAAGTATAGTGAACTTCACTATGGTTCCCCCATAATTTTGCCCCATATAGTCATTTACAACCTGATTTTTTTTTGTTAATACTAGGTTCTTGTAGTTCCCACTGAAGTCAAAGGAAGCTGTGAGTGCTCAGTATCTCTGAAAATCAGGCTATTAGCCAGTTTCCCCTTTCAGTTATGTGGGGCTTCACCATAGAAGAAGGGGAAAGAGAAATATTTTTTTAAACAGGAAAATGCAACTGAAAACCCACAAAAATTGGTAGGGAGATTGAGGCGCAGATGAAATACCTGAAGCCACTCTTTTAATTCATTTGTTTTGACTGGCCTAGATTTCAAGTTGATGGCATGCCTTTTAAATTAACAAAGACAGGAATATTTTATTTCAGTCAGTTAGCATCAGTGTTTGTCAATTTCACCCTCATCCCAAAAGCTACCAGCAAACTTCCCATGAATGTTAGTTGAAATGTGAAGTGATGAAACTGTTTGTGAATTTGAAACATTAAAATAAAAACCTTCAGGGGTAAGCCTAATTTGCATAATCAAATGTCAGAGATGGAGTGGAGAAATATGTAAAAATGTCCTCTGATGGAGTAACTGGTAGTTTGGCAGTACACAGAAAAGGTGTCTGGTTAGTTTAATCAGAAAGATATGAGGAGGTGAGAGGAAATTATTTATATTGATAAAAAATTAAATTAAGACCTTCTCTGCATCGGGCATTTGCCCTGATTCCAGCCAGTGGTAGCCAGCCATCACTGTATCTACACCAGTTCAAACTTATCAAAACCCGGGTTAGTTCCACTGGTACAGATCACATCTACACTAGGGGTTTGTATGGGTTCCCTTACAACTGTGGATGGCCATGGATAGCTGGAATCAGGACAGATCCTCAATGGAGACAAGGCCTAAATCATTATAAATAAACCGCCCTTAACTGAAATAATACAAACCTAATCCTGCCTAGCCTAAATATTCCATTTAATTTTATGAATGTACTGCTGGAAAAATACTAGAGAAATTCTAGTTTTATATCAATTGATTTTAGTAAGTGGCATTTGCAATTAAATGGTCAGAGTTTACGACTAATTAACTAAATGTATTACGGGGAAATGATGACACGAGAGCAGATACAGGATCAATGCTGACCCAGCAAGGTACAGGAGTCTCATGAACATGATACGTACGGGCTCCCAGTACGAGCCTTAGAAGAGGTTGCCTATCCCTTACCAAAAGGATGAATACAGCTGCTGTGATGTGGGAGGTAACAGTGGACTGGAACAAAAGCTACACAGAGAGAAAGCAGTCCCTTCAGGACTGATCTAGATCCCTCTCCACACTGCCTCTCGGTAGTGAGAGTTCCTTGTGGATATGCCATGCTCTGGGTTGACTGAGGTGAGAAGGGGAATTGAGGCTTCCTGACTCTTTCCCTTCGCAGGTAAGTAATTAACATTCGAAGGAATGTAGCCAGTGTGGGTCTTTCATGGAATTGTTATAGAAAGGGAGAAGTCCAAGAAAGCCTATTTTGGGGGGGTGGGTGGGTGGGTGGGGGGGGGAGAGGCTAACAGTGCATTTAAATACCTTTTAAAAAATTATCTGCCAGTGGCACTCTTGTGAAAGTAGCACAGAAAAAAAATTAGCAGAACAAGGACATACATTCCAGTTCTTTGTCCCGTCTGTAGAAAAGTCTGTGCTGAGGGAAAGCTTTAGCACAATTTGCTATGGAATGGTTCGAGTCCTTTGCTTAACAAGAAGTTGCCACAGATAATATTTCTAGCACTGGCAACAAAGTCAGCAATTTTAAAAACAATGCAGAGCAATTAACACTTTGAACAGAAAACAGTGACCAGGGGAGATGATTTCTCACCTTCCTGATGGTTGCTGTGATGCATAATCACCAAAAGGCAAAGTATC
Source organism: Mesoclemmys tuberculata (assembly GCA_007922155.1). Lineage (NCBI taxonomy): Eukaryota > Metazoa > Chordata > Testudines > Chelidae > Mesoclemmys > Mesoclemmys tuberculata. The sequence continues at coordinate 109,045,339 of ML675601.1, read as the reverse complement.
TGAGTTAATTTCGTCTCTAAAAATGGAATCATATTGGAGCAGTGATAAATAATGAGAAGGACAGGTGACTGATACAGAATGCTCTGGATCACTTGGTAAGCTGGATGTAAGCAATGTGTGTTTTTATTATGGCTAAATGTAAATGTATAGATATAGAAACAAAGAACGTAGGACATATGTATAGGAAGGGAGACTATCCTGGAAAGCAGTGATGCTAAAAAAACGGTTTGACGGTCATGGTGGATAAGCAGCTGAACATGAGTTCCCAGTGTGACTTTATGGCCCAAAGGGCTAATGTAATCCTTGGATGCGTAAACAGAGGAATCTCAAGTATAGAGGTTCTTACATATATATTTGGCACTGATGTGACCACTACTAGAATACTGTGTCCAGTTCTGGTGTCCACAGTTGAAGAAGGATGTTAATAAACTGGCTTCAGAGAAGAGCCATGAGAATGATTAAAGGATTAGAAAACATAACGATTAGACTCAAGGAGCTCAATCTATTTAGTTTAACAAAGACAAGGTTAAAGGGTGACTTGATCACAGTTTATAAGTAGGAATATGAGGAGCAAATATTTTATAATGGGCCCTTCAGTCTAGCACAGAAAGGTCTTACATGATCCAATGGCTGGAAGTTGAAGCTAGACAAATTCAGACTGAAAATAAGGCAGACGTTTTTAACATTGAGAGTAATTAACCACTGGAACGATTTATCAAGGGTCATGATGGATTCTCCAACAGTGGCAATTTTTAAATCAAGTTTGATTTTGGGTTGGGGTTTTGCGTTTTTTGTATGTTTGTTTTCTTTTTTTCTTTTAAACATATGCAGTAGCTCAGAATGAATTATTTTGGGAAATGCTGTGACCTCTGTTACGCAGGAGGTCACACCAGGAGATTACAGTGGTCCTTCTTGGTTTTGGAATCTATTAATCATATAAAAGATTTTTAAAGTGTCTTTTTTACCCTAAGTGTCTGGAAAAATTGTACCCCTTTATTCAAACAATATGTTCTTTGTGTGTGTTCAGATTCATGCCTAATTGATTGACTAAAATAATTTTGGCTGCTTTTTATTCCTCTTAGCACTAAAGGTCCAGTATAGCTCACATGTCAGCTGTGCTGATGCATGAGCCAGAAAATACCCAGCTTGACATTCAGATTTCAGGTTGAATTTTGGTGTATCTTTAAGTGGCTACTTTTGAAGGTTTGTTCCTCCCCATCAGGTTCTAAGACAGCTGATCTTTTAAAACCATTCCCTGCTTTAGCTGCTCTTAAATTCAGCTTGTGTCATGATACCACCTTTAATCTGTGCTAGGGAACTTTACGTGATTTCAAAGTGGCTAATCTAGTCCGTATCTCCACTGCAAATTTTAAACCAACAAGCATGTTAGAGAACCATGATTATGCCCTGTTTACGGAGCATAAAGAAGGTAATCTTAACCTTGGGTTGATCAAGCCTTTTGGGAATTGGATTGAATATGCTAACCTGACTTCAAAAGCAGTTTCACTAACATTGTTAGTAAATGTGTTTAGCTTAGTGATGGTGATCTGGAGTTTTGCAAAGGATTTAGCTACAAGCTATGAACTGTTATCTCAGACACTAAGCCGGCCAATTTTTTGTTAGGAATCTCTAAGAAAACTTCAATGCTACAAAGAGAAGCGCTGTTGACTGTCATTTTTTCTCAGTTAGTGCCAACTGATTCCTCTGTATAAGTTTATGGATCAGGTGCTCCTGAAAGGTACTATCAGATGAGAAAAAAACTACTCCTGGCTACTTGTGGTTATTAAAACTCCTGTGGCACTATTGCAAGATTTATTTTAGTGCCCTGTACAAATTCAAACTTGTTAACTATCTACCTAACATTCCCCCTTTTAATTGTGAGTGGATACTGTAGTCTTCTCTCAAGGTCCCTTCCAGCCTTACATTTCTGTGATTCCTCTGTATTTTTAAAAGAAATGCATGTCACTCCAGAGATGCACTTCAGCAGTGGGCAAAGCAATACCTATATTTCTATACAATTGTGCAATTGGTTTATAAAATTCTTCGGGACCCATTTGGAAGAGTGGTGCTATGTAAATGCAAGATCATCATCATTAATTCAAAATAGTTTTAAGAGGATGGTAAATACATAGGCTTTCATTATCTTATCTATTCCTTTAAGTCAAAAATTCTATTGTTAATAAGACAATTGTTTTCTGTTAGTTAACATTGTGTATATAAAGTATCTTAATTTTAATATCTGAACTACAAGTACAATGCATATTTTTCCCCCCAGAATTTCATTACAAATGGCATACGTCCCATTTGTCTACTCCCTGGTTATGTGAATACAAAATAGCTATGTTATACAAAAACAGCTAAATTATATATTTGCATAAGATACTAGCATGGTTCTGTGGAAGCCATTTCAGTCTTGTCAGTTCTTAATAGGGATATGATTTAAATAACTTGTTTTTGTTTTACTAGGGACACTGCAGAGTTATTCCAGTCTCCGGCCTAAAAAGTGTGAAAAACCCACACTTCTGAGTGATGCAGTTAAACCAACATAACTCCCAGTGTGGATAGCACTAAGCTGACAGAGAAATTCTCCCATCAACCTACCTATCACTTCTTGGGGAGGTGAAGTACCTACACCGAGGGGAGAAGCCCTCCCATCAGTGTAGGTAGTGTCTTCAGTGAAGTGCTACAGCAACACAGCTGCAGCATTTAAGTGTAGACAAGCCTTAGATTGTAAACTCTTTGAGCAGGGACTATGTTCTGTGTTTTTGTTCTGTGATCATACAGTGCCTTGCGCACTGGGGTCGTGGTCCATGACTAGGGCTCCTAGGTGGTACAGTAATACAACAAATAGTAATTAATAATAGGGATGACTCATGTGAATAAGGGTTTCCAGTATTGGGTCCTAAAGAAGAAAACCCAGAAAATTCAGAATTTGTTCCAAAGCTCTGGCTGTTAGCAGTTTGCCTGCCAGCCTTACTGTTATTTAAATAGACCTATCTGTGCCTATTGTGTGCAGCTCAGTTTACATTACTGACTCTCTCATCTTGTCTCACTCTTCTAAACTAACCTAGGCCACGTCTACATGTACAGTGCTGCAAAGGCGCATCGGGTGAAGATGCTCGCTGCCGATGGGCAAGAGCTCTCCCGTTGGCATGAAAGAACCCACCCACACAAGTGGCATGAGCTACGTCAGCAGGAGAGGCTCTGTACACACTAGCGCTTATGTCGGTGTAACTTATGACGCTCAGGGGGTGGAACATTCACACCCCCGAGTGACGCAAGTTATACTGACATGCGTGGTAATATAGACATTGCCTTAAAAATCCAGCTTTCCCAGGGGGAACATCATTATCACTGACATATGATGTTTAAGGATAAGATTCTCACACAGACATCACGGATTCCATGTCCTTCCAGGACCTCCGTGACTTCTTCTGGGGCAGGGCTGGAGCTGAACAGCAGCCAGCAGCCAGCCCCAGGACCACCACAATTTTACTAAAATTACCCATGACAGAATCTTAACCTCAACGATGTTATATTTGCTGTAGCAGAATGGACTGGCCTTATTTTCAAAGGGACTGAGCATGACCCGTTCTGTTTAGTGGGAGCAGTGGGTGCTCAGCACTTCTTGAAAATCAGACAATGAGCATTCATCCGGGCACACACATTTCACATCACCACAAAGTGCACAGCGGGCCTTTTAGGAAGCAAACTTTTTTTTATCTGATTCTGAGATTAGGGTGTAAAATACACCATAAATCTTGAATCTGTGACAGCAGTTACTCCTGCTCTCATATATGAAGCAAACAAGTATTCAAGCACAGCAATAAAGCTGGATCATGGCTAGCCTGGTTTATGGAGACCTTACATTAAGAAGGTCGTAGTGTGCACATACTCCAAAGACAGCTATCAATGAAATAGTCTCAAAATATCACAGTGAACTATATAAATCAGTATAACCACAATTGTGGGATTCCATAAGATCATATTGCACTATGCTAAGACTGCCTCACTGAACAACAGAGCAATCTGCAACCATGGGAGCATCTTTTTTTAAATAATGACACCAGCACGGCTATCTTTTTACTAGAGGGATGGAAAGGTCTGTGGCTTGATCACTTCCAGGTTGAATTCTTTAGAAGTTTTGAATCCAAAATAATGCCTGTACTATCAAGAATGTACCAAGAAGCTTTTACTAATGATCTCTTTCCAGACAGAGCCCACCCAGTATGGTGGAAATCTGAAGGGGATAAGATCCAACAACACCCAACCGATTTCATCCTAAAGAATTGTTTTTTAATATGTACTCAAAGCACTAGCTAGGAAATCAAAGCTGAAATCAGGTTTTGTTCATGGCTGCCATATGACAGTGAAGTTTAAAATGCTGTTCCATCTCTCTGGAATGGCTAGATCTGAGTGGGAACTAGGAATGATGACCTTGCTCAGTGAAGAAAAGGCCTTCAACTGCACCAAGTGGGGTAACTTTTAGGGACACTGATCCAGTTGAGGTTTGGGGTTAACTTCCAATACTGGGTACCACTCAGGTCAAAGAGACCAGGACAAAAGTTCAAAACACTTCTTAAGTATCTGGAACTTTTCCATTCTTCAGAAGAACTCCACAGAGCTACTATTATTGCCCCTTCTATTTAGTATTTCAATAGACTCTTTGGCCCAGTTAATCAGAAATAATCCATTAAGTGCACGACATGGGAAGTGGGATGAAAGGCATATACTGTAATAGCTTAAACCATATTTAACCAAGAACAATTTCTCTCTGATCCCTAAAATGAGCTAAGAAGGCTAAGGAAGGACAATGCTATTCGTACTTCGATATTTAGCACAAGGTACTTTGAATTTTGGAAATTCACTCAAGGAAGTCTCGCCTACAAGCCCCATGTACTGGATGGTCTTAGAGAGAACCTTCCCCAATTCTGGGATGAGCTCAGTGTTATGTCCCTTAAAGTCTTATATTACAATTAAGCTTGTTTGTTTTCTGATAGGACTAGTGCTGCTTACATTCACTGTTCTCACTTGTGTAGATATTTTTCAATTTAGACATTTTATCAGAAAAATGACCGATCTCAACTCTGTCAAAGAGCCTGAGTTCAGTCCATTAAAGTCTATTCATGAAACAGTCTCTAACCTATATTCCTTTTTACTGGACTGTAACCAGATGGCTTGCCTAGAGCCAGCCAACCCTGATTACTAAGGAGCCAGGAGAGATCAGCTGTTTGTCATATAAAGATCACCAGGAAGCTACAAGTGGGATGGGAGTGGTACTCAAGGATCAGAGACTTAGGAGTCAGCAAGTGCTAGCAGAGAGCCCTAGGAATTAGGACTGAGTATCCAGTCAGGTAGGCCTGGGATTGGCCTGCCACAGCAGGCAAGGCCCCAGGCAGGAAGGTCTGGGAGGAAGAAGAAAAACCTTTGTTCTTTGAGTGCTGGTCCCTATGTACAGTGCTTCACACAGTTCCGGCCCTAACGCATGGTGTGCATGCACACTCACGTGTACAGTCTCTGTCAACCCCCATGTGCGTCGTGTTCACTATGCGGTGCGTCTGAGGGGTTATGAGACTGCGCGGGTTGGGGCCCTCTTAGTTCCCTCTTACTACCATGTGGCCAGAGTCGGAATATTCCTCCTCACCTTCCCTGCTGTGTAGCAAAACACAAACAAACAAATGTTAGTACATCTAAGTCGTTACGTTTTGCATAGAGTTTAGTAGTTCGTGCTTTAATAGTCTCTTCAGATAATTGTAGGAATTAGCTAGTTAGTATTTAATCAACGGTTTTATCTCGGGGCACCCCACCTGTTCAGGGGATTATGCTCAAACACGTCAGGTTCAAGAACTGCGTGTTATACCCATGATCATTTTCAGTAGGCAACAACTGTCAGCGCTGCCTTTATTGTCTTGGGGAAACTCATATAGTAGCTCACTGCTCTATTTGCCGCTCCTTCCTTACTCAGACTCATGAGGCACGAGAACTCAGACGAAGGAAACAACCCGTGGAGCAGGCTACCCATCTATGTGTACAGCAAGAGGTGGCGCTGACGGACCCACTGGAGCGCCCATCCACACTGGCAGTGAGTGAGTCTCCGGCCAGAATAACACCAGCAGTACTGGCAGAACTGGCCAACCCCCATTGTGTGCACAAGAAGCACACTCATGGGCACAAGAGTGGATCCCTAAGAGGGATCACATCAAAACGCAGCACTCCCTCCCCAAGCCTGGAAGAACTGGGAGAGAAATCACATATGGATGCTGGGGCACTGGCGCCAAAAAGATCCAAGGTAGAAAGTAAGACCAAGCATCAGGACAGACTGTTGCCAACTGCCACCTTGGCTGCAGGAACACCTCCACAGCCCTGAGCACCATCCACTCCTCCAGGCCCATCCAATGAAGGTGGCATTTTGGAGAAACTCCTGCCTTCAGACATCTGGATTTCCATCCACTCCGCTGGGCCCGTCCAATGAAGGTGGCATTTTGGAGAAACTCCTGCCTTCAGACATCTGGATTTCCCAAGAAAGTCCAGATGACCTTGGAAGACCTGCCTTTTGACAATAAGAAACTGTTCAGTGACAAGACAGATGAGCACTTATGGACTTGAGAGCCATACTCAGATCATTGGGTCTCTACACACCAGCCCTGCCCAATATCAAAACAGACCAGCTTTCGGACCCTGATACCCAGCTCAGCTCTCCTACCAGCCATACCCCCTGCGCCAACAAGAACCTTGCCACTGCCAACATTCTGAGAGACCCAGATTTTCTGTCACCACCACCTCCACCTTCTACCAACGACTCTCGGGAGAGCCCTTTCAGGTCCTTAGCAGGGAACCACCAACCTCACCTTCTGCCTTCCCTGACAGCATTTGGAGGCCATCTTGCTCTATTTGCCCACAATTAGAGCAAGATTACCACCTATCAATGGGTATTAAATGTCGTACGCTGGGGATATCTAGTAGAGTTCTATACCGTCCCTCCCTGCTACTCCTACTGACGCAGATGTACAGTTCCATCCCAAGTGGACCTCTTACAGAAGGAAACAAAGGCACTCCTCATAAAAAGAGCCATAGAAAAGGTTCTGCACCATTATTGGGATCATGGCTTCGACTCCCCTTATTTCCTTATACCAAAGAAAAGTTGAGACCTTCACCCCATCCTGGATCTTAGGGCCTTGAACAAACATATATGCAAATTCTGCTTCTGTATGGCCACTCTTCAACAAATCATCTCCTCCCTTCCCCCTGGAGCCTGGTTTGCTGCTCTCGATATGAAGGATGCATATTTTCATGTGGTCATTCACCCTACCCCACTGCAAATTCCTCCAATTCGCAGTGGGACACACCCATTATCAATTCCGGGTCCTCCCATTTGGCATAGCCACTGCACCCTGTGTCTTCACAAAGGTCTTCACTGTGGTTGCAGCCTACAAGCAACACCTGGGTCACTCTCTTTTCCATAACTAGATGATTGGCTCCTGCTGGCATCATTCTGCGAACACCTTCTAGACACTATCCGAACACAAAAAAAACACTTGAACAGTTTGGATATCTGTATCAACCAGGCGAAGTCCACTCTCATCCCTACCAGAGAGCTCACATTCATAGGAGCTTACCTGAACTCTTGGCCTTTCTACCAAAAGACTGATTTACCATTCTCAAGGTCCTCATTGTATGCCTACAGCACTGCCCCTGCGTACGTGTTCGATAATTGTCTTTCAATCTTGGGACACATGACAGCATGTACTTCCGTTACCCTACACCTCCATATGAGATGCCTGCAACTGTAGCTATGCCCGGTGTACTACCCACAGAGAGACCTCCTAAACAAACAAATCACCCTCTCACCCACGGTGGTAGCTTCCCTGGAATGGTGGCACGACCTGTCCAGAGTCATGATGAGTATCCCCTTCAAGCCCCCCCATGCCAGAAACCATCCTTATCACGGATGTTTCGCTTATCAGCTGGAGGGTCACATCCATAGCCAATCTGCGCAAGTCCTCTGCACAACCAGGGAAGCGAGGATGAACATCAACATCCGAGAGTTAAGAGCAGTCCAGTGTGCCTGCCAAGCATGTCTTCCCTTCATCTGCTCCAAATGTGCAACTTTTATCAGACAATATGACTGCAGTCATATGCCTAAACAAACAGGGAGGAGCCAGATCACCAAACCTATGGAGAACAGCACTTGCTGTGGAACTGGTACCTATGACACAAAGTCATGTTACATCCGACCCACATACCAAGCACAGACAACACCTTAGCAGATATGCTCAGCCGCTCTTTCCACCACAATCACAAGCGAGAGATTCACAACCCCACTCTTCATTCCATCTTCCAACAGTGGGGCACACTGGTATGGAACCTATTAGTGACAACAATCAATCACAAGCTTCCCCTCTTCTGCTCCAGGGGAGCCCTCGAGCAGAACTTTATAAGGAGGTGCCTTTCTCCTCCCACAGGCACTGGGACTTCACTTTTACACCCGTCCCACTTTTCCCACAAGTCCCACTTTTCCCACAAGTCCTCCACAAAGTGAAAAGGGACCGTGCAGTCCTCATACTCATAGCCCTTCTGGCCCCATCAATATTGGTTCACAGAGCTCCTTCTCCTTTCCACTCACCCTTCAGTACGTCTTCCCCTCCTTCTGGACCTTCTCATGCAACAACAGGGCCCAATCTGCCACCTCAACCCACACCTTCTGCACCTCATGGCCTGGTGTTTAGATGGGGCTCATGGATAGACATCGGATGTTTCATGCCAGTGCAAGACATTCTCACCAACAGCCGACACCCCACTACCAGAGCCTGCTATCAGGCCAAATGGTATTGATTTACAGAATGGGCATCCAACAACCATCACTCAGTTGACAGTATGTCCATACCAACCATACTATATTATCTGTTTCACCTTCACAACTCAGGTCTCGCCCACTCCTCCATTAGGTGCCACCTTCCAGCAATCAGCACCTTACTCCCACTTGTAGATGGGTTCTCTCCCTTTAGCCATCCAACTACTGCCTGATTCCTCAACACCTTCCCTCAGATCAGGAAACCTACCCCTCTTGGGACCTCCACCTTGTCCTTTCCAGCCGTACAGAAACCACCTTTCATACCCCTGGCCACTTGCTCACTCACCTACTTCTCCATGAAAGTGATCTTCTTAGTGGCCATCACGTCTGCCCACAGTGTCACTGAATTAGCAATCATGATGGTGGACCCACCTTTTACTGTATTCCACAAAGATAAGGTCTCTCTATGGCTCCATCCCAAGTTTCTCCTGAAGGTTGCCTTGTCCTTCCACCTAAACCTAGTAATCCATCTCCCAACTTTTTACCCGAATCCACATTCTTCCAACAGGGAGTGCATATTACACTTCCTCAATGTCTGACATGCACTAGCCTTTTATCTGCACCCATGTCTTTCAAGCTTCACCCAGACTCTTTCTTACAATAGCAGAACACACTCAAAGCTGTGCCCTCTCCTCTCAATGCTTCTCCAAGTGGATTTCATGGTGCATCACTAAATATTATGCTATCATCAAAGTCAATCCACCATCAGACATTATGGCCCAAATTCACAGCTCATTACGCCATAGCCAATCCGACAACAACAGATGTGGCAATCGATCACACAGTCCTCCAAACACTGACATATGTTGAGACCTTGTGCCCACCTCCATTCTGATTACTGCTCGCTACGCTACCCACATGTGAAATCCACATAGGGACCAGCACTCGAAGAAGAAAGGGAGGTTATTTACTGTAACTGATGGTTCTTCAAGAGGTGTGGCCCCTATCTGGACTCCAGTCCCACCCTCAATCTCCTCTGTTGCAGGCTCTGTGTCTATCAGTAAGTGGGAACCGAGGAGGTGTCAACCCGCGTGGTCTCAGAACACCTTGGACGCACCATGTGGTGAATGCACAACACACACACAGGTCGACAGAGATGACTTCAAACAGTTTCAGCACATGATGCGCTTACACATCCATGTGTGGAATCCAGATAGGGACCACACCTCTCAAAGAACCATCAGTTATAGTACATAACCTCCCTTTTTTGTGTGCACTTTGTTTTGGAACTTTGAGTTTTATTTGGAGTTTATTTGATATTAATAAACCCAGTCCCCAAGGAGGGATATTTCTGACCACAGAAAGCCTGGGTGAAGTTTTATTTGTATAGTCCAAGAGGGGAAACTGAGGCAGATGCCTGATGTGTGACCCCAGGCCATGAGGAGGCTCATGGGCCATGACTAGCTCACTGAAAAACACATTGGTCTGGAGGTAATGTTAAAAGTCCGGGGGAAGGAGACCTAAATTCAGAATCCCTGGAGGGTGGCTGTTGTGTGAATATTAATTAAATGAATATTACTTAACAAAAGACCTGTCTTGTTCTGTTTTATTCTAAAAATGTGTATGTAATAGTGGCTAGACTACCTAAAATGAATGCTAATTATGTTAAATAGACAAAATGTTCGATGGAAACTGAGGACTTTGGGAATGTGGAGATACCAGAAGTTTGAGCTCTTTTGTGGGTGTGGTTTAGAAGTGTCTGAAGAGGTTACTACAGTGTGCTGCAGCCACAGATTTATCTTTTGAATCATCTGTCCTCACCTGTATGGGCTAAACGTTAGACAGAGATTTTATCTCATTAGATAAAATTTTCAAAAACACCTAAATAATTTAGGAGCTTAAGTCCCAGTGACTTTCAATAGGACTTAGGTTCCGTAATCACTTAAAATGTTTGAAAGTCTTGTCCTTCCTCTTTGTATCCAACATCTTTGACACATTCCAATAGCATAAAGGTTACATGCTTTTCTTGGATCAATGATTCAATTGGTCTGATGCTTCCCTGTTTCTGGGGAGGAAACAAACATCATTGGAATTTCTCCCCAGATTTTTTGAAACAACTGAAATTTGCATACGGATCCACTCAGACTGGCCTGGCTTGGCTTGATGTAGAACCCTGAAATTGACCTCCAGCCTTAATGAGTACTATTGAGTCAACTGTGAGCAGTATCTAAAAGCAAACAAAAATACGTTATTTACTTACTTGCATTTTATTTGCCTGTGTCAATTGATTGGCTGTGTTGTTGATTTGTTTGTGTACTGCAAATATAAATTAAAAACAAAATACCAGATCAATAGCCAGTAAAAACATTAAGCAGCATGGAGACAATAAGTCATCCAAATCCACCATGCTACCAATAGTGCCGAGTGAATAATTTATTTGACAGATTTCACTACTTTCTGTGTAGGAACGGTTTGATTATTTCAGCTTTTGAATTCATTTAGTGAATAATTTCCATATAAAAAACCTCATCTGCATCTTGTTCAAGACAGATCATTGTGGGTAGTACATGTTCAAAATTTGAGATAAGTTAGCTAGTTCTGCCTGGACACGTAGGTGACATAGTATTATTGCTGTTCTCTGATAGGGAGGCAGTGTGGCCTAGTGGATAGAACACTGCAGTGGGCCTTAGGAGAACCGTGTTCTACTCCCAGTTTAGCCTCTGTCCTGTTTAGGGGATACTGGGGAAGTCACTTCACCTCTCTGTGCCTCAGTTTCTCCATCTATACAGTGGGAATAATGATACTGACCTTTGTAAAATGCTTTGAGGTCTACTGATGACAAGTACAATTTACAAGCTATGTATTATTATGCTAAGTTGCTCACTAGACTAGTCGTAGGAAGTGAGCCCATAGGGGGCATGACAGCACTCAGAATGAGTTTGTTTAAAAATCTGAACACTCAGTGGGAAAAGTGTTTACAGTATTCACATACTCAAACTCCCAGTAGCGTGCAGATAAGTTCAGAGAATAAAAGTCCTAATGACTAGTAAGATTCTTCTTCCTGAGACAGCATTTTCCCCTAAGAGCCTCTTTGTATGATCAGAATTCTGGATGAGTGTTTAGATGACCATCTGCTTAGCTCTTACAGGCTTATTTCTAGCCTGGATGTTACATTATTTTTCTGCCACCAGGTACCATTTGGTCCTATCTCCCCCTTCAGTGGTGCTCCAGTTCTTTGAAGGTTAGCAGATCTGAGTAGCATTTGGTTTGGACAACTGCAGATAATCACAGCAATGCCCCTTGCTGGCTATAGACTAGCCTTTATGGTCTCAAACAGTTTTTATTATGGCTATAAACGACTGTATTTACAGAAACATGTGCAACAGGACATTCATTAAAACAAGAGACAAACTAAAATGCAAGGGCATGCCTTTGACAGCCCTGCAGACTAAAATAATAAGAAATGTGCAGATTAAAATAATAGGAGCCAGAAGTCAAGCCGAGTTCCCAGCTGGTCAAAGCTCATTCCTGGGTGCTTCTGTGGCAGAGCCAGCCAATTATTCCTAAAGAATAAGAACAGTTTAAAATAACCGGACCTCTAGAGCCCTCTGAGCACCACCAGAATTCCCCCAGACATTCGTTTTGCTTTTTAATACCTGCTATGTTTTCATGAATGACTTCCTTGATCGGCCATTTGTACCTAAGATGCTCTAAACCATAAGGATTGAAGGACATTCTGAAATCATGCTTGTTGTAAAAAGATCAGTCAGCCTTTCCCACGTATAACAGGCAGTTCTTCCAGAAGCATTCACCACCACTGTCTGTGCAACCTTAATCCATGCCCCTCATGCGTATGCATTCTGATACAGTAATCAATTACATGATCAAAAACTACTTTTTCCCCAGAGGACTCTTGCCTCATTCGGTGCATAGTATGGACATACTCTGGGTGTGGAGCAGGGTTGCGTAGTGAAGGAAGCTGTTGTCAGTAGGACCTCTGTGTTATTTCTTACAGAAGTTGGAAGGTGTGTAGCAAATGAGAAAGGGAACTTCAGGAAGAGAAAAGACAGTCTCAGAGTGAAGGCTGTAAAATGCTGCCTTGGCAAACTGTATTCTATCGCTGCCTCTGCCACCCAGTGGCTATGCAATACTGGTCAAGTCACTTAAGCCAAAATTTTCACGCTTGGGCATTCATTGTGTGTCTCGTTTTCTGGGTGCCTGACTTGAGACTTTCCTGATTTGACATCAGTTGCAGCTGATGTCAGTGCTCCCCTGCTCTGGCTCCCGCAACCTCAGAGGTGGGGAAGGCTTTGTCTGGGACAGCAGGGCAAAGAAAAGCCATGGCTCATTTAAGGATTGCATGCATCCCTTGTGATTTGAAATGAAATGGTCCTTTGTGACCCCCCCCCTTAATTAGCCAAACTGGAAGCACGTGTTCTGGCACTAGGGAGCTAGATTTGCTTCATTTACAGGGGCCAACCATCCCGTGACCCTGTCAAAATTATAAAACAATAAAAATCCAGTCCTGCCAAGTCTATCTATATGGCAGTCATGGGATATGATTGCAGCTGGAGCTGACACGCTCGACCTAGCTTTAACCTAGCTCGCTCAGGTCCTGGAGCAGCAAAATACAGCAGCATGTGCTTTAGCGCAGGCTCGCCCTGCGGTTAATAACTCGGGCTTCTACAGCCCATGCTGAAGCATGCACTGCCACAGCGTCACTGCTGTGGGACCCAAGTTAGCTAGATCAAAGCTATCTCAAGTATATCTACTCAAGCTGTAATCACAGCCCATGACTGCAGTATAGACATACCCTGAACGTGAAGAACAACAACTTTTCACTTTCCACTGAGAACCCCTGCAGGGTCTTGTGTGGTTAAGGCAGACATTTACAGGCAAACACTGAACAAACATAAGATGAGGTGCAAACTCTGCAATCTCACATGCACTTTCAGTTTCAGACATCATCTGAAATAACCAGGCTCATTATCCTCAAATCCAATTAAACCTTTCCAGTCCCCATTGTCTGGTGTTCTATACCGTGAGATTGGTGGACAGCAGATTCCTGGACAAGTTTGTATCACTCCAGGTGAATTCTTTGAAGGAAACCTATAGATGCTAAAGAAGTGGTCACATACACAATTTCATGTTAACTTGTTTTACATGTCTGTCAGTTCAGAGAAATCCCCCAGTACATATTATTTTCTGTTGAACACATGTATATTGTGTCAGTCTTGTTGCTTTTGCAACTTCAGCAGATGGTGTTAAGTTAAGTTACTAGGCAGGGGAAAACCCTTCTGTATAAGTAAGAATCTCCTCCTAAATCTTTGCTCATTTTTAAACCAAATCTTTTGGATTTGGCTATTCCCAGGTTGCAGCGAGGATCAGGAATGACAGTGCCAGAAGTCTTATGAGAGAGGCTGTTCTTGTCAGATTTCCAGATTCATTTTGTGTGGAGAAATGTTTGGACTGAATTTGAACTCGGACCCTTTTGAGGCTTGTTCATTGTTAATTCTGGTTTTCGGGAAAAGGGCATAGAGACAAAATTGCTGAATAAAACATCTGTACAAAGGATCTAGGTATCTCCTTCTCTGATTTACTTTGTAACATTAATCAAAATCCCAGCATCCCAGAGAAATTTTGACCCACTCATCAGCAGGCTTTGGCTGTTTTAATTAGCTGAGGACACTGAATAGCTGACTAGAATCCATTTTGGGGTACTACCTTTTCAATCCCTTCTGCATGAGCCAACTGTGCTTCATAGAACAGCTGCAATAACCGCTGACTAGTTGGCTTCACACAAGGCTACCTACTGAGAGCATCTGCCATGACATTCATTCTCCCAGAAATGCTTAATCTCAAAATTACATGGTACGAGTTATATACTCCAATGTTACAAACAGGAAGAAACAGATTATCAGTCCAAATTGTCGGATAGCTATTATTGAAAGCAATGGTCAATATTGGGTTCCTATATCCATAATTATGCTTTTAATTTAAAGTGGCCTGATTTTTCAGAGGTGATGAGCAACTTCTGCCTCCCACACTCATTTAGGAGCCTAAAATGGATTTAGGACCTTGACTTAAGGAACTAGGTTTCAAAATTTTACATAGTATATATTTGCTAAAATTGGATTAATCACTAATTTCCGATGTGAGCAGAAGGGGCTTATATCTGTGTACTGGATAATTAGAGGTGTATGGGCTCAGATATTTGCTTACTCTGTCTTCACATTACAGATTAGATGACCATTCCCAAATCTTCAGGAGAAGCATCAATGGATTAAATTAAATTGTCTCTGAAATCAGCTTATGCTTATACCATGAAAATCTCAGAGTAACTTTCTGTGTCTTCAAAGCATTATCGCATTGTGATTTCACTTCTCTGATTGTGATGGACACATACAAGACTTTGCGTATTTGACCAGTGATGAGATAAAAATGGGACACACATCAGATCTTATTCTGTGGTTTCTATGGATAAAGGGCACAGCCATTCTCTACAATGGGATCTTTAGGCAAGAAAGTTTGTTTCCTAGCAAATTTCTGAGTAATGTATCATCAGACATTAAAATTATTCCCTGGTATCTTAAAGTGGACTCTCCTAGGGGAGCAAATGCTCCAAAGCTGGCATTAACTAACACACAAAACCCTGGGCATTTATGGTATTGTCAGTTCTCACAAGAGATGGTTTTTCTCAACGCCCCAGGTCCTGGAGTTCTGTGAGTGTGAGAATGTCAGCTTTCATGTTTTAAACAGTAAGTTTTGGTTTTTTGGTTGTAGAGAAAAACATTGAAAATATGACCTGCATATGTATCCTAAAGATGCCAAAACCAGAAGGCAAATAAAAAGAACTCTCAATTATTTTTTAGATCTCATGATTTCTAATCTAATATCATGATTTCAGTACATTTGGGTTGTCAGAACTGCATATGAATGTGCTTCCTGGTGATAGATTAACCCTTTCTGCTGTCCTGGACCAAGACTAAAATATTGGCTCCTAACTGGCAAACAAGGGTATTTAAACAAATAATAAAATAAATTGCCCCTTTTTTCATTCTCAGTAGTTTGCCGGTGATACTGAATTTGGCAAATGGTATATAAAAAAATTCCTCAGGAATGTATGAGACAGCATGTCCCAGCGATCAGGGGAATATCCAGCTAGCCAGAGCAAAACGTGACCAGTAGGAATCAAAATAAAAATGGCATTTTTATCAAAAATCATCTGTGTATCCATTTTCTCTCTCAGCTGCTGAATGTGGCTTGTTTGCTGCATCACTTGGTTGCTATTGCTCTACTCAGCCCATTGATTAATGTGTCACTGCTTAACATCATTTTAATAAAGGCTGCTAGACTGTTACACTTGCAGTGAGGCAGATGGTTGTCTTTGTGCAGCCTCAGGGCTTTACTTGCTATGTGTTTCTTAGCTTCATTCAAAGGCGTAGTACGCTGCCATTCTGAAGAAGGGAGCGATTGCTGTGATATGGACAAAGTGCACCGCAGTGTTTTGCCCTCAGTTCTGTTCTGTTCTGGCTACAGTCCAGCAGTGAGCAGTCAGGTACAAGCTTTGATCTCTGCCAGTGTTTAGTCTGCCTATCAGTGGGCTGTTTGGTGAGAAGGCTATGTGGCAACATCCATGTTTACCTAAAGGAGCAAGATGCAGAGATTCTGTTCACCAATAACGGTTGCCTGGGATAATTTCTTTTCCCCAAGCTTAGAATGGTAATACCCTGATTTTCTGAAACAATGAAAACAGAATCGGGTATGGCTTTCTCCTTAACCTGACCTAGGGCAATCAAAACACCATGTCTGTTCCTGCCACAACTCCTGTTTGTCCTATTGGCAATGGTTTGCAGCTATTTTTGATACTACTTCTCTTAGAATCATAGAATCCTAGGGTTAGACGGGACCTCAAGGGTCTTCTAGTCTAGCCCCCTGCCAAGATGCAGGATTTATTGTGTCTAAAACGCCGAAGACAGATGGCTATCCAGCCTCTTTTTTGAAACCTCCAGTGAAGGAGCTTCCACAACTTCCCTAGACAGTTTGTTCCATTGTCTTACTATTCTTACAGTTAGGAAGTTTTTCCTGAGATTTAATCTAAATCTGCTATGCTGTCCTTGTCCTGCCGTCTGAGGCAAGAGAGACAAGCTTCTCTCCATCTTTTTTATGTCAGTCTTTCAATTATTTGAAGACCAAAATCATGTTCCCCCTTAATCTCCTTTTTTTTTTTTTCCTTCAAACTAAACGTACCTAGTTCCTTCAGCCTTTGCTCTTATGGCTTGTATTCCTTCCCTTTGATCATCTTTTTCACTTGTTTCTGGATCCTTTCCAGTTTCTCTAACATCCTTTCTAAACATTGGTGACCAAATTTGGACACAATACTCCTGCTGAGGCCTAACCAGCACTGAGTAGATTGGTACCATTTCTTCCCATGACTTGCATGCTATGCCTCTGATATTGCAACCCAAAATTGCATTTGCTTTTTTTGCAGCAGCATTGCATTGTTGATTCATGTTGAGGTTGTGATCCACCACAACTCCCGGATCCGTCTCAGCAGTGTTGCTGCCAAGCCAGTTATCCTCCATTCTGTATTTGTACATTCCCTTACATTTGTCTTTGTTGGATTTCATTTGTTGTCTATAGCCCAGTTCTACAATTTATCAAGATCTGTTTGAAGTTGAGTTCTATCCTCTCAAAGTATTAGCAACCCATCCTAGCTTTGTGTCATCTACCAATATGGTCAGTATGTTCTCTATTCCTACATCCAGATCATTAATAAAGATGTCAAATAACACCAGACCCAGAACAGATCCCTGTGGAACCCCACTTGAGACCTCCCTCCAATCTGACATCATTCCATTAATAGTTATGTAATTGATTAAACAACTGCAAACAAAGAGTATCTATTTAATGGTAGTTCCACCGAGCCCGCATTTCTCCAGTTTACTTATCAGAATGTCATGTGGGACTGTGTAAAAGCCTTGCTGAAATCCAGGTATACTATGTCCACCGCATTCCCCCATCCACCAAACCAGTTATCTTATCAGAGAAGGAAATCAAGCTGGCCTGCATGATACGTTCTTAGTAAATCCATGCTAGTGATCACCCCTTTTTCCTCCAAGTATTTGCAAATTACCGTCTCCTGAACTATCACGTCTCTGGGTGAGAGATCCATGTCTCCCTTCCTCCTGCCTGGAGTTTTTCCAGGCTGCACATTTCCCTGCCTATGCTGCAATATTCCCGTCCAGGCAGACTGCCTAAACAGGCCAGCATCTGCACTTTGCTTTCTCTTGGAAGGCTATAAAGAGCATAATGGCTTGCAGTTATAAGTTAGCACACAGCTCTTAATAAGCAAGCACATTTATTCTTAAATAGAAAGCATTACAGAGAAGACATACTAAAAACAATAACATAACCTAGACACATGCTAAAAAGTTTGCCAGAGGTCACCCCAGCTCCAACCTCTGGCTCTGGTTGATGCCCATCCTTCAAAACTTGCAACTGGGTTTTGTCTATGGTTACAAGTTTGTAACTGTCTCAGATTCAGAACCACCATGAATAGTTCAGTCTTTCCTTTTTGTGTCTAGGCCTTTGAGCTTGGTTCCATGTTACAGGTGATCAGCAGACAATGGCTCACTCCTGAGGGCATAACTTCAAAGGCTGGTATATTGTGTAACTGGAGGTGGGAAATTTGCATTCACCTCCCTAAATATTCACCAAGTCTCACATCTGTCACAACTCCCCCCTCCAAAAGATACATGCAATCCCAGCTCGCAATAATACATAAACCATTCATTTAATTCAATGGACCTTAAAGATATTTAAACTTAATTCAGTAAGGTCTCCCAAGGAAATGGCAGGAAATTGCCATATCTGTCACAACCCTTATTGTGTATCATTCTGGTCTTTATTTATTGCCTCATTCTGGTACATACTTCTCATTACCTTAACTTATATCCAAGGTTCCCTGTCCCATTGCAACTTTCCAATTGTCTCAACACCTGGTGGTTAGGCATTGTTTACGCTCTTTTTAATAGTTTCATGATTTATACATCTTGCAGCTAATGTTTTGTAAAAATATATCTTAAAAACAGCTTTCAAATAGGATAAGTAAAATAGGTTAAGTACTGAACAGCAAAGTAAAATTTGTTAGACATCTTTATCTTAACTGCAAAGCATCATTGATGTCTGGATTCTATAGATTTCGAGGTCAGAGGGGACCATTGTGAACAACTAGTCTAACCTCCTGTATAACAAAGGCCATAGAACTTCCCCAGAATAATTCCTGGAGCAGATCTTTTAGAAAAAATTCCAATCTTGATTTTAAAATGATCAGTGATGGAGAATCTACCATGACCTTGGTAAATTGTTCCAGTGGTTAATTAATCTCTGTCAAAAATGTATGCCTCATTTCTAATCTGAATTTGTCTAGCTCCAACTTCAAGCCATTAGAGTGTGTTATATCTTCCTCTGTTAGACTGAAGAGCCCATTATTAAATAGGAGGCCCGTTATCCAGCAGCAGACGCACCAGTGCCAAATACAGAGGTAGAATAATCCCTCTACTTTTACTCAAGACTCCCCTGTTTATGCCTCCAAAGAGCACCTTAGCTCTCAGTGCGACACTGTGGCCAAAAGGGCTATTCAGCTGATTATCCACCATGATTCCCAATTCTAGTTCACAGTCGCTGTTTCCCAGGATAGACTCCCCCATCATGTAAGTATGGCCTATATTCTTTGTTCCTAGACAAATACAATTACATTTAGTTGTATTAAAATGCGTATTACTTGCTTGTACTCAGCTTACCGAGTGATCCAGATCGCTCATATCAGTGATCCCTGCTCTTTGTTATTTACCACTCCCCCAATTTATGTGTCATCTGCAAACTTTAGCAATGATTTTGTGTTTTCTTCCAGATCATCAATAAACATTTTAAACAGCATAGGGCCAAAAAGCAAGCCATGCAGCATCCCCCTAGAAATAAACCAATTCAATGATGATTCCCGTTTCCTGCACATTTTGAGAACTATTAGTGAATGCATTTGTGTATGCCATGTTTAATTTTGTTTAGCTTTTTTAATCAAAATATTAGGTGGTACTAAGTCAAATGCCCTATAGAAGTCTAAATATATTACATCAACATTAGCACCTTTAGCAACCAAACTGGTAATTGTTGTAACAGACTTCTGTAATGTATGTGTGCCCCGAGGCCATTTTATGAGAAATTGTATACCAGCATAGAGAATGCTCAGGCAACAAAGACCGTTATTACCCAAACCAAGCTGTTCCTGAAAGTTTAGCCATCTGAAATGGAAGCTTGTCAGCAGACCTGTTGACCGTTAAGAAACAGAATCTGCTGAATCAGAGAAACTGCCCAGCAACAGCAAGTCACTCCAAGGCGTGTCACTTCCCACAGGGGGGCAAAAGTTCCCTCACAGGCGTGGGACTTGCTGGTTGGACAGTAGCCAAAACGGCACAATTGGTTTAAGCAAGCAATACTCTGGGGTGGAGAGATATAAGGTTGTCAGGAGAGAGGCAAATTGGATGAGCCACGCAACACAAGGGGTGTGCCAGAATCGCACCCCAAAGATGGCCTGATCAACCCTCATTGCCTCTCCCCAGCTCACTGCTCAAGAAAGTATAGGGCATTACAGCTGGTAACCAGGGTGTGAATGCGACAGAGGTTCCACCTGGAAGAAAACCAGTAACCAGGGTGTGAATGCGATAGAGGCTCCACCTGGAGGAAAACCTGAGAACGTAACATAAAGAGTAAGGAAATTTGGCCATAAACTTTTATTGTTTTTGTTGCAACTGAGTTCATCCATCTGTGTGGTAAGTATTAATCAAATGTTGTTTAGTTGTAAGTAAGTCTTTAAGTATCTGTTAGTAAGTAAGTCTTTAAGTAAGTCTTTAAGTATTGTAATAGAGAGAAAACCCCCAATAAATAGTGGTTTTGAATTGAACAGAAAACGTGTGTCATTGAATGATGAATGATAGATTTATGAGCTGTTGACCAAGTCTTGGACTAAGACAGGTTTCAGCCACTCTCATCCGTCCACAAGTTGGTCGGGTGAATAGCAAGGGGGGCCTGTCTGAACCTAGTGACTCAACGGACAGGCGGAATGACTGCAGCCACAAGGCTACCCTTTCCCCTTCCCTAACTCATGAGCCTTTGTAGCTCCGTTGCTCAATAGAGCTCCTGTGACTTCAAAGGATTCCCTCTGTGTCTGTCTGTCTGCCTTTCCTCCCCCCTCCCGCTAAATAAGCGTTCCGTTATCGGATTCATTCACCCCATCAGTATCACGGGTTGAATAGAAACGGTGCGGACCCCTCAATCAGTCAAACCTGAGTAAGTTGTATGACTGTATGTGTAAGTGTGTTTTGAGAAATTGATCCCTTTAGGAAAATCCAACTGTCTCAAGCAAGGGAGAAAAAGAAAAAAACCCTACAGTAAGCCATAAAATTGTCACCGGGCCGTAAACGGAAGTGGACCTGATAAATCCTTCTTCCCTCCTTCGCCCTCTCTTCTCCAGCCACCCCAGTCCGAAGCGAGGAATACAAACGAGCCAAGACAGAAGTTTTTTAACCCCTTGTCACCACAGTAATCTCATCCAAAAAAAAAATCAAGTTAATTTGACAGGATCTATTTTTCATAAACCTATGTTGACTGGTATTAATTATATCATCCTCCTTTAATTCTTTATTAATGGGGTCACACATCATCTGCTCCAGTATCTTGTCTGGGGTAGATGTCAGACTAACAGGCCTATTAATATTTGTGTCATCCTATTTTAGAACTTCCTCAGTGTTTCAAGAATTGTTGAAAATTAACATTAATGATCCAAAATCTCCTCAGACAGCTCTTTCAAAACTCTTGGATGGAAGTTATGTAGACCTGCTGATTTAAGAATGTCTAACTTTAATTGCTGCTGTTTAGCATTGCTCCCAGGCAAGCCTTGACATCTTTCTCTGCCTATTTTAGGTGTTCACAGACTCCCTGCCTCATTGCCATGAGATTTTTTTCATGGTAACAACCTTCTTAAATATGCACACATCTTAAAACTTTAAACAGTAATTACTTTAAACAGTTGTATAATAATAAGAATCGGCATACAAAGTGACACAAGTATCGGCGTAAGGCACAGAAAAAATAGCATACAAGACATTTGTTTTGGCCTTTTGCTGCTTAACCATGCATCCTAAGTGACAAAACACTACACTGACAATCAGGATCACCTGTCACAATTAGAGTCTTAAAGGTCACTTCTGTCCTGCTTTGTGTGAATAAGATGTTTACATCTCCCTCATGCAGTAACTGATTGAGAGTTTCCTTGGTTTTTCTCATGGTATTAGCAATTCATATGACATGACTGCCTTTCGCTCTTGCAAGAACTTTAGGCTCAAAGTTAAAGGACTAATATGTACATCAAGGGAGGGAATATACTATCCTAATTTCTCTGTTAAAACATTAGTGGGTCTGTGTTTCACATCTAGGCATCGCAACATATTTGCGGGTGATTATATACTTGATTGTGGAAAGATACAAACCAGCTTGTTACTCAGAAGTTTATCATTTCCCTTCCAATCAATACCCAGGGTATCTTAAAGGAGCAGGGGTGGTCACAACTGTTCGCTGGTGGTGTAGCAAGTGTGGACTTATCAGGAACTAGAGGTGACCTATCCGTATGCTGGCTATGTGTCATGGATTGTTTGACCTTCTGCTATTGGAGTTGCTAAGGTTATATTCTACAGTTCCACATCTGTAATGCGAATGACTAAAACACAGGTGCTCACAATTTATGTGAAAAACTTCACTGCTTCTCCCTCCCCTGCCACTGAGCACTTTATTTTAGTAAGAATTTTAGCTAATAACCAATGCATTTTTAACAGCATAAAGGAAAATAGTATAAAAATTAAAACAAGTTTTGTGGTACCACACTGGTTTGTGGTCATAACAATTATCATATTATTGTAACATCAATTCAATTATTGTGCAAATGTCAGTTATAAATATATGTACCTATATTTCTGCCTCAGTGAATAATTTGATCACAAACAAAGGGTTTTTTTCTATATAATCAAAACTTCATATCCAAAGGAAGACAAAACTATAAGGAAGAAACTTCAATATTAATGTTCATAAATAATTCAATAATAATAAAATAATATTAATAATATTATAGTCTTTTCTTTTTAAATTGTATAAACTGTTAAATTCTAAGAGGATAACCATGAATTATATTTTGTTTGGCTACTTATTTAGCTAATTGTTAAAGCTATTATAATAAGTTTATTTTTAAAGATGTTTCTATCTTTGTCATAACAAGTTTATTACGTCTTCCACGTAGGTGGGTAAATGTATCTCTCTCTTTGTATGGGCTGTCTTACTGTTTAATTAATCAATCCAATCAAAGATGATTTATCTGAGGTCTGTTGTTGTTAAACAAATCTCACCTCGAGGGAGTGTTACTCATTGAATGTATAATCACAATTAAAATTGCTATCCATTTTTGGTTATTGATTACTGACAGATTATGTGCAATAGATTGTTGACTATGAACAAATGGCACCTAAACAAGGAACACAACAGGTGGCTATTGATTGGTCTGGCAGGGTGGATTCATGATCTAGTAGGACTAAACAGTATCAAGGATTGGACTTTTAGTCCAAGGAGGATATTCAGGCCGATAGCACCACAGCACACCCTGTTGGCAGGGTTTCAGATCTGTTTCTATAGCGATAAATCCAGATCAGAACAGAATAAATGAAATGCCACTTTAGTGTTAATATCAGAATAAGCAGAAAATACAAAACAAAGAAAAGGAAGAAAGAAAGGGTAAAACTATATTAATATTAAGGGAGGGAAAGTGAAATGCTGCCTTGTTGAAACAAGTACATTTAACAAGTACAATAATAAAATGCTGGCTAATAGTATTAATTGTAGTAATAAAGGAGCTTTTGAATTGCTTGTGTGTGTGTGTGTGTGTGTATTATATACTATACACGTTCTTGAACATGGAGGGGGGTCCATCTTCCTGGGTGCAGTCCAAGAACTGGACCCATGGAGTCAGGTGTGTTTATTGTTTGTCTCAGAGGCAGTGAAAGGGGTTGAAAAGAAAGAGGAAATAGATAAGGACCCGAATGATCCACAATAAGGGTAACCAGGGTATAATTGCCCCTAAATTGTAGGGGAAGTATGACCATCAGCAGGCTGGATGCAGACTATTAGAAACTACAGGGAAGGTCTTCCATAGCTATTGGCAATTGTATGTCTCTCTGTGCACATGCTGTCTTTACTATTTGCTTAATAAATCCAAGCAATGCTGACTTATTTGAGGTCTGTTATTGTTAACCAAATCTGAATTTGAGAGCAGGCCATTCATTAAATATAGAAATGCAATTAAAATCCCTATCAATTACCGACTGCTGATTAATTGGTTATTGATTATTGACAAATTGATGCTTGATTATCAACATCCCTGAAGCAAAGGCGAGGGAGAGCACGAGGAGCACTCCTGCTCTTCACAGAGGAGGGGGAGCTGCACTCCGGCTTTGTCCTGCCTCTCCCACAACCCATAGAGCCCCATGAGCACCTGGGGGGAGGGTCTCGTGAGCAGAATGGAGTGGGAAGGGCATGAAACAAAGCTACTTCCATATCTCCCACTCGGTGTCTGACAGCTTTGCTCCCCTTGGCCAGTGACAATGGGCCGGAAGAATTCAGGCCCTACTTTTGGATTTGAATTTGAAGGAATCTTTTCAGTGATTTGAATATAATGGGATCAGTGAAGCAGGCAGTCCTGGCCGGTGATACAAACAGAAGGGCCTGCTTTCCAGGATTTGGATCACAGAAACATTTCATGCTAGTTTATATCAGGGTGCTAGATGCAGGCAGAACTACTTAAATCATGTACAAGAGCATTCCCTTTGTTGTCGGTCCTAACTTGATCTTTGTCCAGGCAACTGATTAAGCAATAAGAATGTGGGTGATGGGAAAGCTTGTTAGAGTCCCAGGCTGACGATATAAACTACTAGGAGTAGTTTGTCTTTACAGTAAGCGCACATTTGCATAGCACAGTGCTGACTTTTTATTTCTGTTAAAATACATCGTAATTGCCTTTCGTGAGGTGAACTTATATTTACTGTCTGTCTGTCTGTTTATTTTTACAGCCCCAACAGAGAGTTCTCCATAAAAACTACCAGCCTCTAAAGCTTCTGTCCTGCCAGGTGATACAAAAGTGAACTTTACTTCGTGAAAAGCATAACAAATGGCACTGCCAGAAGATGACCATGGAGAACTGAAAGAGTAACTGAAATACAACCATTCAGTCAAGATGATGCATTCTGAAAAGTCCTGGTTAGCTGTGGAATTCAAATGTGGTGCATAAAATACAGTGCTAATTTGTTCAAAGTGGTCATTGACAGACCATTAGCTGGAACATTGTTTCCAGTTTTCATCACTGTGCAGAACTTTGAGTTCCCTTTATGGGACTTATCTGTGCCCTTCACTAGAAGTCTTGTTTTAGCATGGCAACTACTGGATTATTTTATTATGTATGCAGATGGCAGTATGTTTTAGGAAAAACTTACAGCAGTTCTCCAACCTCAGTAAAAATGTTCACAGTATTACACCCCTGATAGGAATGTAAATGTCTTGTATATGTTAGTTATGCAGTCTAATGGTATTCTGTTTAACTATATCAGCACTTCATATGTGATCTCCACACAGAAGAGTTAGCACATTCTATACATGGCAGGAAAGATCTTTTTCTATTGCAATACTAAAATGTGTCAATACTTACACTGAGACTGTATCTAAAATTGGGCCCATACTTGCATATATTCACAGGTTCATGGGAGATTGCATAAATAGATGTGCTCATGGCAAGTGTGCCACTAAACTTACTTTATTGAGATTTATTGAACAGCTGACATGGAGGTAGCCAGGAATAGGGGAAGTTGAATGGGCTATCAGACATCATGTCTGCTGTCCCCCACCCCCACCAATAAACCAAGTGGTCCGCATTTCTTTTGTGCCAGTGTGAGTTTCCCATTACATTGTAATGAAAAAATCCCTTCTCTGAGATGCACTGTTCCCATGGCTTTGATCCATACTGAGAGATTGGAGAAATTCTGGTTTTTCTGCTAATCACTATTTTTTGGGGGTGGGGTGGGGAGTCACAACTTGTAGAATCCAAACAATAGCTCTTGACGATAATAAAGAGTGAAACATGGACAAGATGCTCCCAATCAGTACGGCTCCTTCTGTAGGGGATAGGCACCTCCATTAACATTTCTTCCTCTTTCTACCCAAAAAACATTTTTTTTAATCTGAACTGAGGACAAGATATATGATTCTAATAAACTTTTTGGTATACTGTAGCAGACTGAAGACTGTTGCATTCAAACCGACCATTATTTGTTGTTCAGTCTCTAAGTGGCTGACATCATTGGTTGTGTCACAGCTGGCTGTGATACAGTTTTCATCCATGGGGAGTTAGTGGAAGTACTTTTCATCCCAGCCCTCACATTTGAAACAGACTATTTACAAAAAGGTAAATTAAATAGTCAGCAGTATCACAAGAGACCAGCCTTGTTGTTCCACAGAACATCTTTCTCTACAGCCTAATGGACTATCTCTTAGTACATCTGCCAAACCTGTAGTGAGCCTTCCATGGTGGAGGAAAGATGAATCCTAATGTGATTACAGTAAGACAAAGGGATATTTTTGAGAGAGTTCATGTGTTACACTCTTAAAAGCTATTCTATACTCTACTAGTGATCTACTAGTACTAAGATCGACCAGTTGGAGCCCCAGTGCAGTCAAAGTGTATATTTTTGGCTTTTCAGAACTTTTCACCCATCCCTGATATAGAAACAGTATAAATACTTTTTGGCTCAGCATGTTGAATACTGTATACTATCAATTCAGAATAAAATTATAATTATTCAAGGCCAAGATTTTCAAAAGTGTCTAGTGATTATTTTTGGGTGCTTAACTTAACAGCTTAAAGGAGCCTGATTTTTGGAAAACACTGAAAACTAGGTCTTTTAAAGCTTTTTCAACTTGAGCACCCAGAAATTTAAGGCATCCAGAATCACCAATCGCTCTTGAAAATCATGGTTCTTAATTTAGATGGGTTAGAAAAACTCCAATAAATATATAAAATAATATCCTCTAAGTGCAAGTTGCTATAGCAATACTTTAGCAGTTTTCACTTTTTAGAGTTGCCCATAGTATTGCAAGTTGACTTTTTTTTTTTTTATAAATTGGTCATGTGCACTGCAGAATTTCATTAAAAGTTTTAGTGCATTTTTTTGCCCTTTCCTATTCTGTTTTAGAATGAATTCTGGGAACTGAGATCTGTCAATTTCCTAGGTCATTCATATTGCTACTGCTATTTAAAAAAGTTTGTTTGTTTACAAAACAAAACGAAACGAGAGAGGTGCATATGTTAAGGATTCTCTTTTACTATACTCAAGTTTACTACAGAGTGATAAATTCTAGAATAATTCAAACGATTAAGTTAAGATTGTTACAGTTCGTTATGCTATCTGGGTGTAAGAGAGGAAAGATGAGTTAGGTTATCATTAAAACGTTTTTATATCAATGTTCATTTTGAATGTCTACTATTACATGGGTATGAAGTTAGATATCTGAACTAATCCTCTTAAAACAGTTTGTTCTAAATGATTCCTGGGGCTTAGTTAGGATGATCTTGGGAATACAGTGTTAGAGGCACTGAGAAAATAAGGGCCAAATTCTGGTCCAGTTGAATTCAGTGGAAGTTTTCCATAGATTTCAGAGAGTCACCATTGGACACTATGCTTGGAACATACTTCTCTCACACCTACAAAGACCTGTGCATATGAAAAACTTGAAGCATAAGAATTGTACCACTCACGTGTAAGTGTCTGCCGGAGCAGGGCCATAAGGAGCTTACTGTATATTTGATTTGTATTTAACTACTCACCATGTTTAATCACTGTTACTCTCCGAAAGTAGGCCATGCTTCCTCAGGGATATTTATGGAATTATTATACATCCACTGAACAATTGTCTGAATCCCAACACATTCCTCTGAAAAGTATGTAATATAAAGAAGAGTAGGAAGGGGGTTACGTTATTGTCAATGAAGCCAAAACCTGTGTTGTCAGATAGCCTTCAGTAGCCTTTCTCGTTTCTGTGCTGAACACCTTCATAACAGCAGACCTTTTCACTTTTGCCTCAGTCCCAAGAATAGATCCATGGAAAGAATGCTCTGTCTATAGTCGTAATTAATTTATATCAAGGGTGCCAAGATTAAGTCAACATGAAAGGGAAGGAATAAGTTCATTCCTGCAGAAGGAAGTGAATTTAAATATGCTCATAGCCATTAGTTGTGTGCAAAAAGCAGAGTAGGAAACTAATGCCATTGTTGTTAGAATAGCAGATTTTAGCCCTGTGGAGATACATAAGTTTGTGTGTCATAGAGGTAAATTTATTGGGGGAGGGAGAGGGTGTGTGTAATTTGCATATGCCAGTCTCACCATTAAATTTACCACTGTGACTCTGGCAATTGAAGTACCACAGACTTGACTACTACCTCTGAAATACGGGTAAACAATAACAGTATCACTATCAGAATACGCCTATCTCAGCACCCAGTCCTACAGCCTTGCTCCTATTAGTGGGTCTATTGCCTGCTACCCTTATTCACGTGGACCCACCAATTACTTATTGATGTCAGTAAAGGCTGCAGCATCAGGCCCTCGCTAAGGAGTTTTCACAGAGACCAAGCCATCTTAACTACTTCAGATAATGTCTTTTCTTATACCAGGAGGGTGAAGGAATCGCCAGCCTACATAGGAAAATATAGTACAGATTAAAATATGTGATGTGCTTTTTACTCCCTATTTTTAGCTATATTGCTTTCTTTGTCTGAAACTGTCATATAATTGATTGGTTAAGAAAGACAGTCTTAGAGGCAAGAAGCTTGTAAAAGCTGTATTAGCCCTTCCGTTTTGCCAATCCATCTGTATCCAAGTGCATTAGCAGGTTCATTCTTTGCACCGTTTTCCTCTCTATTTTTAAGAGTAATTTTATGTCTTTACAATTAGACTTAAAGCAGCTGCAGACGTTTTAAAGAGAGTCTGACCTTTGAAAGTGACACAATTCTTTATTCTGTAACAACTGTGGGGCAGATCCCCAGCTGGCATAAAACAGCAGAACTTCACTAAAGTCATTGGAGCTTCACCGATATATGCCAGCTGTAGATCCAGCCCCCATTTTGCTGGTTTTTCTTTAAAAATAAAAAAAAATATCAAAAACACTAGCTAGATCTCAACTATTCAAAAATTGCTTAGACAAGGAAAATAAAATCTTGCATGTTTCACTTGTGTTCTCTTATAACAAATAGTATCTTTGTAAACTCAGTCTCAATGAAAGCCCTTGATACTTAGCTGTGGTACAATTGGCTCTCATCTCTAGACTGTGATCAATATAAGATTTTAATTTATAAACTAAAGATTTTAATCAGGGTTGATAGAGCCAAAGAAGAAAGATTGCTTTTGGCATTACCTACAGTAAACTTTAGGAAAGATGTTTTGCATACAGAATACCTTGAAACATAACAAATGGAAAAATGGGAACCTCACCGTAATGTGTACAAATCAGCAGTTAAGAAATATAAATGATTGATAAGGGAAGCTAAAGATATCCATGAAAAATCTTTGGTTGGCAGTGGTAAGGATAGATAAGAAGGAATTTTTTTATATATATAATGAACCACTGAAATCTTAGCAAATGATATAGGTCCAATACTAGACAAATATGGCAAACTTATCAATCCTGGTGCAAGAAAGGCAGAAGTATTCAACAAATATTTCAGTTCTGTATTCGGAAAGAAGCAGAATCTGTATTCAGATCTTACAGTGATACTGAAACACTTTCTATTCTATCAGTCACGAGGGAGGGTGTTAAACAGCAGCTATTAAAGATAAACATTTTAAATGTGCAGGACTGGATAACTTGTACCCAAGAGTATTTAAATATTAACTGTGGAGCTCTGTGAATCATTAATGTTGTGTTTTGGTTTCCAAACAAATTTTAGAACACTGGGAAAGTTTCAGGGCAATGGAAAAACTCCACTGTTGTGCCCATATTTTAAAAGAGTAAATGAGATGACCCAGGAACCTGTAGGTTGGTTATCATTACATCTATCCTGGGCAGAATTGTGGTCAGGTTGGTACAGGATGCAGTCAGCAAAGAATTTTAAAATGGTTGCGTAATTAATGCTGATCAACATGGTTTTATAGAAAAGAAGGCTTGTCACGCAAAGTTGATATTTTTGTGAGATGACAACTTTGGTTGACAAAGGTAATTGTGTTGATATAATATACTTAGATTTCTGTAGGTCATTTAATTTAGTCCTACATTGTATGCAATGTGGTTATATCTGTGTCAGACCCAAAACATTAGAGCAGGGGCCCGCAAACTTTCAGCTGCCAGGGCCACATCACTCAGTCTTGCACTTATGGTGGGCCAGAGTGGCTCCTCCTAGCCAGGGCGCTAGGCCCATGTCACATGGGAGAGGGGCTGAGGGAAGGGCATGGCCGGAAGGGGGGAGCAGACTCAGCGTGCTAGTCAAAATGTGTCGGTAGGCTGGATGAGGCCCAGGCGTCGTAGTTTGGGGACCCCTGCATTTGAGAGACAAGGTGGGTGAGGTAATGTCTTTTATTGGACTAACTTCGGTTGGTGAGAGAGACAAAACTTGAAAACTTGTCTCTCTTTCACCAAGAGAAGTTGCTCCGATATTAACTCACCCACCTTGTCTCTCTTAGTCTTGCATGACATTCTGATTAAAAATAGCACAAAATCAATGTAGCCCATAGTAAATGGATTAAACGGGCTAACTGATTGATTTCAAAAGTAACTGGCAATGTGAAATTGTAATCCATTGTGGGTGTTTCTAGAGGGGACTTGCAGGGATCTCCTCTTGGCCCAAAGTTATTCAATACCTTTATCAATTATCTGGAAAAAATATAAAATTGGCAGGTGACACAAATTGGTGGAGTGGTCAAATAATGACGGATCACTTGGTAATGTAGGCTTATTTGAACGTGTTTTGAATCAGCCGAATGCAATGTCATCATCTAGAAACAAGGAATGTAGATCACACCTATGAGATGAGAGGACTGTATCTTGGAAGGACAGTGACACTGAAAAGGATTTTGGGGTCATGGTGGAAAATTGCTACAAGAATGATTTGAGGAGAAAAAGGCCTTAAATTGATAGAATGAAGCAGCTCAATCTATTAGGTTTACTGAAGAGTCGGTTAAGAATTGGCTTCATCATGGTCAAAAAGCACCTATATGGGAAAGATATTTCTGATGATAAATGGCTCTTTAATTTAGCAGAAAAAGGTATAACAAGATCCCGTGGTTGGAAGCTGAAATTAGACAAAGTCGTATTAGAAATAAGGAACAAATGGTGCTCCCATCAAAACATTGTTTTGTGAAACTTGTATCAGAAACGGAATGCTCTGAAACTTATTTCTAAAGAACCAGAATTCAAAATGACTACTGTAAAGGGCCCAATCATACAAAAATTTGCCACTGGGCTGAGTACTTATTGCTAAAGCTGATTAGAAAATGTTCGTCAAAACAGTTTTCCATCAGAAAATGCCATTTTGCCTAAACCAATTTTTTTGTGAATTTGCATCTATTTGAACAAAATTTCCAACAGAAAACAGGTCGTCAGTATTCTGGGGAAAAGCAGGACATGTGTTCTTAAGAAGAGACAATACAAAACACTCAGCCAAATAAAAAAAAAAAGCAACATGTTTATATTTAACTACCAAAAGATGATATAGGCAGATTAGTGTTGAAAACCTTAAGCAAAAAGCAGAGCTAAAACTGAAAACCTAGACAAAAAGATAGAGATCTTTTGGCTTCCTGCTGTAATTCAACATAAAATCCTAACGAAATTGGTTTGGGTTAGATTTACTCCTTAAAGAACATTGGCACATGTCTGACAGCCAGGGGAATGAATTCTACGCAGTCGCTAGTTTATGTTTGTGATGGCTTACAAGCATCTTCAGTATTCTGAACCACTTTACAGCCTGCAAAGGAGAGCTGTCTTTAAAAGGCGTATTTGAGGTCATAATAGGGACAATGAAAAGAGCTGATGTTGCAGATGGCTATATAATGACAACTTCTTCCCTAAAAGCAGGATTTGGGGCATTATTATACAACATCCAGGCTTAGTGTGAGAATGAGATGTAAAGCTTCTTTTTTAAGTGAAGAATATGCACCAAATACATCTAAAAAAAATTCCACTGTACAGCTATTGTTGCACCTCTAATCATATTAGTTCTATTAAACGCTTGCAGTGAATTCATCTATTTAATGTCGTTAGCCACCAAATTAAATAGCTATACACAAATTTTTAGAAAAAGGAGATCAATACTATAGCAAAACTGCATATGAGCAATAAAAAGCTGTGTAGAGAAAAATATTGATCCACCTGGTTGAATGCTTGGGGGGTTTGTTTGTTTGTTTGTTTGTTTGTTTGTTTGTTTGTTTGTTTGGAGAATGCATTTATACATCCATGCAGAGGTTCTCCATTATTGGGCCTGGCTCTGATCTCAGGACTAGTCCAGATGAAGGGATGTTTAGAGTCCTCTTATTGTACTACCTGATCCTCAGTCCTTGTACCTCATAGCCACTATTTCTATGTTGATCCTCTGGGAAGGGTTGAAGAGAGGTCTGAGTGACCTCCACTGAGATCAGTGCTGTGCCATCAGATCAATGCTGTGCCATATGATCTTCCAACCAATGCTAAAAATCCTGTCACAAGCGGTAGTCATTTATCACCCTTCTCCCACCTCCAAATACGCTTCAGCTCCACTGACCCAGATGAGACAGAGAGGAAGAATCTTGTGCCATGCTGTGAACAAGCTTTACATCTCAGTCTTCTAAGACCTGAATGAAAGCTGAGGTCGCTGAGAACTTTGCACAATCAGACCCCAGCTGTCTAAATCCCTATTGCTAGAGGCCATAGAAAGTTTGAAGCTGACAAATTGAGGGCCGCAGAGAACAGGTTAACAGCACTCTTTTGATGAGTTATTACTGTATATTGGTTTTGACTCAAAATTAGGATGACATGCGCAGGGAAATAACAGACAATGTGTAGTAAATGAATGCCGTTGCTTCCTCTAAAATGGGACATAATATGAAGGATGGCTCCTCTTATTTTGTATTAAGCCACTAGAAAAGAAAAATACGATGAGTAAAATAAGTGTCTACCTTTTCATGGCATTTCAGAATCGGATAAAGCCAAGCTAGCACCCAATACTAAGATTTCACACCCCCAAATAATTAACATTGTATAATGCTAGCATTTCCTCTAGTACTGAAATATTCGGTCTAATCCAGCTCTCATTCTACTCCATGGAAAGATGCCTATTAACTTCAGAAACCATTGCACTGGGCCACTTATTCCTTTCGAGATGCTAGAAAATGTAGATCCATTTTTTTAAAAACCTGACCTTTTTTGCACTCAAAAATAAATGGGAAGGCAATTAGTTGCAGGCAAAAATAAGAGCATGTGGACATGCAACTACCTGATCACTCCTACAAACTAGGCAAGGTAAGCCCAAATTTTAAAAGTAGCCTCTAATTTTGGGTGCCTCTGGTTGTAGCAGCTCAATTTCAGGGACCTTGGACCCAATTTTTAGAAACACAGAGCACCCAATCACAGAAATTTGTCCAAAGTGTCTTAAACTGAGCAACTAAGAAATAATGGCCCATTTTCAGAATTTGGCTGCAGCCATGGCTTCATGTGCACGGTCAAATAATGGCACTGTCAGTTGTTTGTGGATCCAAATTTCAGACACAGAAAGGTAGGCCAGATTAGGTTCCTTTGGAAATCAGAGGCCAGATCTCTAAATGGGCCTGATGTAGAAATTATTGGGTGTGGGTCTATGGCCAGTATTTTGCTGGAGGTCAGAGTTGATGATCATAATGGTTCCTTCTAGCCTTGAAATCTATGATTCCTCAAGTGGTGTAAATTAGTACAGCTCCATTGATTTCAATGGAGGATTTGGCTCCTGGCCCTTAATCTCCTCTGAAGTATATACATGATTGCCAGTCTGGAAAATGCCAGCACTCCAAAGGTTAATGAATTGTTTTACTCATAGCTCAAGACAGAGCCAAATAAGGTGGCACAATCAAGAGAGTGCCTTTTTGTTGGATGGACACTGTTTCTTCTCTGGCACCCAAGGGGTTAATCTTTAGAGCAGTTCATTTTTTCTCAAAACACAGGAATTGTTATACAATCTAATTGTGAGCATATTAATGTTAATGTCAATGTTAATTCCACTTTATTGTTTTTATATTTGCTTTGTAATTCCTTCTGTTTTTTTAAAAGCCAACCCTTTTTTTTTTTTTAAACTGGGGAGGAATTGTTTTAACCATGAAAATTAAAATTACCATCAAGTTTTTGGTATTTTGAGCATGATATCTGGAAGCTTTGGAAATCTGCTTTATCATTTTGTATATTGGACAATTTTGTACTCTGCGCCATTTGACTTCATTTATGCATGGCAATGTAATTCAAATATGGAATTTTTACTATAGTGTGAAAGTGTTTTCTTAATTTAAACAAATCCAAAGCCTGATACTGCTTGCAGGGAAGCTGAGAAACCAAAAAAAAAAAAAAGGGGAGCTGGATCGAAATCATCCTATTGAAAATTATCACACTAATTTGATGTAAAAAATAAGGGAAATTATTCAGACCAATAAATCCCAGCAAATTATGTATTTTCATTTAGATTTTCCCCCATCATTAATTTTGTAGAATTTTGTAGAACTTAAAATAGAAGGGCCAATATTTCACCGATCGACGTTAGCCCGTTATATGCAAAAGTCAGCAAATACAAGTCTCAGAGATAAATTGCCCACGCTCATGATGTGCCTTCCCAAAAGAATCCCTATAATCACATGTGAAGTGATTTGGTAGGCGTGGTGCTGTTTCTTAGGGACGAGTGCTCATATCATGAAAACGCACTATCAGTTCTAGCTAACCTTGGGCAAGAGACCAAAAACTCCAACGGCAGAGAAATTAAGGGCTCGTCTTCCGTACAAGGTTACATTGACATAAGACAGTCTACCTTGACCAACTATGGAAGTGTACACACTGCCATGCGCCTCCCACTGGTTTATCTTTCCTGCTACACCAACATAATATAACCACCTCTATGAGAGACATAACACTTAGGGTGACGTAGTTACAGCGATGCAACGTCACCGTAGATATTGCGTTGCGTTTGTTGCCCTTGTGGCTGCCAGGATGTGTTCCACAATGCTCAACGTGAGCACTCTGGTCACCGGTTGGAACTCTTCTGCCCTGCAGCTTGGTACACAGGCATGCACCCCTTCCCTTTTAAAGCCCTGGGAATTTTTGAAATTGCTCTTCCTGTTTGCTTGGCATGGAGCGTTCACCTAGCATCTGCCCTGCTGCCCATTCTGGCTCGCTCCAGCAAACGCATTCCTGCCTGGAGGACACGGGAGGTTGTTGGATCTGCTGCGTCTAGGGAGAGAAGGCTGTGCAGTTACACGCCACGCCAGCCACAGGAACTTTGATGCCAATGGGCAGATTGCTCGGGGCATGGAGGAGAAGGGCCACGATACGGACACCCTGCAGTGCAATGAACAAATTGAGGTGCTGAGGCAGTCATACCAGAGGCTTAGGATGCCAATGGTCACTTTGATGTGGAGCAGCAGACATGCTGCCTCTACAAGGAGCTGCAAGCCAGCCTTGGAAGTGACCCCACTTCTCATAGACTCATAGACTCATAGGTCAGAAGGGACCAATATGATCATCTAGTCTGACCTCCCGCACAAGGCAGGCCACAAAACCCTACCCATACACATTTATAACAACCCCGAACCCATGACTGAGTTATTGAAATCCTCAAAAGTGAGATTTGAAGACCTCAAGCTGCAGGGAATCCACCAGCAAGCGACTCATGCCCCATGCTGCAGAGGAAGGCGAAAAACCTCCGTGGCCCCTGCCAATCCGCCCCGGAGGAAAATTCCTTCCCGACCCCAAATATGGCGATCAGCTAAACCCTGAGCATGTGGGCAAGACTCACCAGACAGCACCCAAAAAAGATTTCTCTGCAGTAACTCAGTTCCCATCCCATCCAGCATTCCCACAGACCATTGAGCAGACTTATCTGCCGATAATCCAAAATCAATTGCTCAAATTAAACTATCCCATCATAACATCCCCTCCATATACTTATCAAGCTTAGTCTTAAAGCCAGATAAGTCATTTGCCCCCACTACTTCCCTCGGAAGGCTGTTCCAGAACTTCACTTCCCTAATGGTTAGAAACCTTCGTCTAATTTCTAGTCTAAATTTCCTAATATCCAATTTGTACCCATTCGTCCTCGTGCCTATAATAGTACTAAACTTAAATAATTCCTCTCCCTCCCTAACGTTAATCCCCCTGATATATTTATATAGAGCAAGCATATCCCCCCGGAGCCTTCTTTTGGCCAGGCTAAACAAGCCAAGCTCTTTGAGTCTCCTTTCATAAGGCAGATTTTCCATTCCTCGGATCATCCTAGTAGCCCGTCTCTGAACCTGTTCCTTCTGCCACCAAGAGCCCTATGGATACTTGAGGGATGGGAGGCTGGAGGCGGCGACCAGCAGAGTGAGCCCCGAGGACAAAGTGGTGGGTGAGGAAGTGGAGTTGAAGGAGGATGGGTGGCAGGCGACAGAGCCATCCAGTGGTGCGGTGTGCCAGGGCCTCTTTTTAACTCCAGCGCAGTCTAGCCAGTCCCAGAACGCCAGCTCTGGTGTGCCTGAGGAAAGTTCTGGTAAGTGCTCATTGTGCTTCAACACTACAGGGACACATAATAATGGTCTGGTTTTTTAACCAAGGTAGAAGGATTGAAATAACCACCCGAAGGAATCTGCTTCTCATTCCCCTGTGCAGCTAGGCAGAGAGGGCCCTGCAGAAACGTTTGTTTATGTACACCAGGATGTGCTCCATGGAGATCTCTAGGAAGTTGTCATGAACGTACTCTGCAATCTTCTGCCAAAGGTTTCGTGGGAGGCCTGCCTTGTTTCTTCCCCCCATAGTAGGAAACTTTGTCGTGCCAATCAGCAATTCTTTCTGCTGGCACCAAAGCAGCACAAAGGCAAGCAGCATACGTACCCAATCTGTAGCCACATGCTTTCAGGAGCTGCACTCTTGCAGCTGCGGTTACCCACAAGAGCGAGATATCAGCTGCTATCCCTTCCCACCTGTGAAAAACAACGCCAGTGTTCAGAACAGTAGCCCTATACATTTGTAGTGATATGCCACAGTTACCGCCCTCCCCACCCGCCCCACACACACACACATACACCCTCTTTGTCCCATCCCCTCCAGGCTGACCTCACCATGGCTGGGACTACCGCCATGCTGTCTGACTGCCAAGAGAAAGTTGTGTTTCTAACTTGTTTGGCTCAAGGGTATGAATGCACTCACAATAAGGCCTCTGTCTATTGTTTCTTCCGATGTGCTCTTGAAGGTCTCTTCCTGCACACTGTCTGAACAGCAGTGTCTGATCAGGAGACAAAACAAGAGGAGTAAGGAAGACATGTTCTGGGAGGTGCTGTAGTCTGCTGATGCTTTGGATTGTGGGCAGAGAGCATGGAGAGAGGCTGTCAATGACAAACTGCCGCTCGTGCTCAGGCTAGGAAATTGGGGCAGGAGCAGATGATAATGCTGCTCAGGGAGCTAACAGACATGTTGTGGTCCATGACTGAACTTCAGGTAGAATGCATCCGTGCTCACCTCCCCCTGCAACCCATACAGACCTACCTTCCAGGCCCTCCCTACACTCCTCTCCACCCAAACATTTCTCGCATCTTCCACAGCCATCACAGTACCCTAGGCACGCTACCCCACGGGAGATGTTTCACGACAGCTGGATGTACACCCAGCTGTGAGAACTTCATTGGCAAACATGCGTGTGATTTTTTATGTTCCTACCAGAACATAGAATTGTTTGCATGAGTGTGGAATTAAAATGCTCCTATAGAAAGTGAATGAACCTTTATTTGTCTTCTACATACAGTGGTTGCAGCTAAAATTCACAGACGTTGCAAATGGGTGCATCTGCAGTGCGTCGTTATAGCGATCGTTACAAGGTTCGCATTATGGTGCAAGAGAACAATGCTTGACTCGGTTTTTTATTACAGCAACACACATTACTCTGGATCATTATCAAAATTCTCTTTTAAAACCTACCTGATTCAAATAGCCCCCAGCCGAGCCCCTCTTACAGCCCTAGTATCTGGCTGCTCAAAAGCAGTAGCCAGCCAATCTACCTCAATACTCCACCCCTACAGAAACTTCTCCCCCTTAGCTTCACACATGTTATGCAGAACACAGCAGGCTCCTATGACCATGGGAATATTTTCCTCACTGAGATCTAACCTGCCAAAGAGGCACTGCCAGCGCCCCTTTAAGCAGTCAAAGGCACATTCAACAGTCAGTGTTCACCTGCTGCATGTATTGCTGAAGCACTCCTTGATGCAGTCAATATTGCTGATGTACAGCTTCATGAGCCATGGGAGCAAACAAGGTAGACTGGGTCTCCCAGGATCACTATATGCATTTCCATATTCCCAGTGCAAACCTTGGGTCTGGAAAGAAAGCTCCTGCTTGCAGATTTTTGTACAGGCCAGTGTTCCTGAAGATGCGTGCATCATGCACCTTCCCTGACCAGTCCATGTTCATGTCAGTGAAATGACCTCCATGATCCACCAATGCTTGCAAAGTAGCCCTTTCTGTTGATGTACTCCATCGCAGGGTGGTCTGGAGTCAAAATGGGGATATGCATACCATCTATCGCTCCAGCGCAGTTAGGGAATTCCACTGCTGTGAAACCAGCCACGATTTCATGCACATTGCCCACCGTCACAGTCCTTCGTTGCAGGATGCGATTAATGGCCTTGCACATTTACGTCCCTGTAACCCCCATAATGGATTTCCCCACGCCATACTGCTTCACAGCTGACCAGTAGCAGTCCAATGTTGCCAGCTTGCACACAGCCATCGCCATTCACTTCTTCACCATCAGGGCAGCTCTCATTCTGGTGTCCCTGCACCGGAGGGCTGGGGCGAGCGCCGTGCACAGTTCCAGGAAGGTGGCTTTGTGTACCTGGAAGTGCTGCAGCCACTGCTCCTCATCCCATGCCTGCATAACAGTGCGATCCCACCACTCAGTGCTTGTTTCCTGAGCCCAGAACAGATGATCCACCGTGAGTGGCTGCCCCATAAATGCCAACAGCAATCTTGAGACATCAAGGCAGACACCACGACATCAGCAGCTCATGCAATACCACACTGCTCTCTCTGTCAGTGCAAGAGCACCTACTGTGGACATGCTCTGCCGATACAAGGAGCATTGTGTGGATGTGCAACAGCAGTTTAATTACAGCAGTAGAGGAATGGCAACGTAATTTAAGTCAGCTTAAGTTTGTGGTGTAGACATGGCCTAAACCACACTACCTTTTTGACACTGTTGTAACATTGCTTCATTCATAATGAAAGTGACCCAACTCCATTTTAGATTAATAGAATAATTAAAAGTGGCCTGACTCCATTTTGAATTAATAAGAATGTAGGCTCATTGGAGTGAAGTATAAAATGCTGGCTGCTTTGTGTCAACCCCCGGCCCGCCACGTATTGTAACAGAATCGCTGTGAAACTTACCAGCGCGGGGAGGAGCTGGCAGGTGCTAAGTACTGAAGTGAATGTAATCAGTATGTAGCTTTTGGTAACCCTGTTACAAAATTTCATTAAGATAGTATCCATCTCTGTGAAACTTCGCTTGAATTGTATCTATTCATGTATCACAACAAAAACTCTGTGACTGGAAACTCAGTAAAACAGTATCCATTCATGTATTACAGCAAACGCCCTGTGAAACTTACAAGCCCCGAGAAAAACCTCAACAAGCGTTAAGTACTGAAGGGCAATACAATCAGGATGTAGCCTGTGGGTTTTGATAAACCTGTTACTTGAAACTCAGTAAATTTCAGTTAAATAGCACCCATTCATGTATTATAACAAAATCTCTGTGACTCGAAACCCAGTAAACTGCATTTGAATAGTGTTTAGATATGTATTGCAATGGGTGATTCTTTGACAGCAGCAAACAACAGCTGGACAATTAAGAAGAATAGAATCGGGTTTCTCTGTCAGTTTCGCTGTTTTGGGGTGCAGTCCCCAATTACCTCATCGCTCTTGGAAACTCATAATTGGCTAAGTGGGCATATTGCTGTGTGGAAGAAAAATATAAAAGGTGGTCACAAACAGGAAGTAAACCGGAGTTGTCCCGTATCTTCGTTGGAAGGGCACCAGAATAGCCCTACGTGCAGGCTTTGATCTACCTACCGTCTCTCCCCAGCTTGCCGCTCAAAACCTAAGTATAGAGCGTGTGGCTGCGAAACCTGAGTGTGGCATTGTATCCCACTCAGATGCAAACCCGGGAATTTCACTAGAAAAAACTGAAGTGCTGTTTTTACTGCTGGCAAACCTCACCATTGCAGTGTAAGTATAATAGCATAAGTTTAACCCTTTAGTATAAGCTAGCTTTGTAAGTATAATTGTATAATTGTAACTGTGATTGTGTTTTATATAGTTAAGTTGCTGTATCTTTTAAATTGTAATTGTTAGTGTATAGATTGTTGTTAGTAAAACAAAGTTGTATCCAAAGCAACCCTTGTCACTCCTTATTTGAGGGATCCATACAAATCGAACCTGATAGCAAGCTGGTTCTTGTTGTCACCTCAGACACCAGCAAACAGTCTCCCTGTCTTGGGTGGAATTTTATTGCTGAAGACAGGAAGCTTGCAACACCATGTTCCATGCTGTACCTGTGCTGTAACTAGTTGACTATGGTCTCAGAGTCTGTCAATCTATCAGTCTCCTGGATTCACATAAAAATGTCCTAAATATCTTTTCAAATGACAATATATTACAATCACCATTTGTTTTGTAAGGAAGGTGGTGCTGGCCAGTGGCTAGAACTGCAGTTTGGAAACCCTAGAACTCTTGGGTTCTATTCCCACCTCTGCCTATTCATTGCAATTCAGTCTGGGGCACCACTCTCTGCTCTTCAGTTTCCCCATCATAAAATGGGTCAATGTATTATTGCTCTGCCTCACAGGAGCATTGTGAACGTAGGTTAATGAATGTCTGGAAAATGATTTGAGATCCTTGTATACTATAACGGCAACATTTTCTTACACATAATAAAGAGAACCAATAAAAGCCATGGACCACATTCTGCTCAGAATTGCACTGATGTAAATCCAGAGTAAGTCTGTTGACTTCAGCAGAGTGACTCAGGATTTACTGCAGCGTAACTGAGAGCAGGTGCTGCTAAAGATGAGATGTAAACAATTTTTTTCAAGAAGAATTTGCTTTCTGGAGTTATGGTCACTGCTTGTAGAATTTTATACGTTTCTTCTAAAGAGATGAAACCACGGAGAAAAGACTTGCTGGATTGTTTATTGTTTTATGATGCATGCCCTTTACCCCCAATTTATTCTCCACTATGAGTTTAGCCATTTATTGGTATGTCAATAACTTAGAAGTACACTGTCAAGGTGGTTTTCGTAAGCACTATTAGTTAATTGTTAGGAAGCCTATGCACACTCTGCTGCCTGCAGTGTACCTGCTTTATGATTAAGGGTGAAATTCATCTCTGTACAAAGAGCAGAGGGTTCAGGCCACACTGGAAATGACCTGGTGCATTTCACAAGCTCTAATCATACTGTATATAAGGAAAAAGTTTAACCAAAATTAAATACCTTTGACTTCCCTAGATCAAGTTAAAACTGAAATTCTAGGGTGACATTATAGCCTAATATACCTATGAGATTCTTCGTGAATTGTCATGTGATGACGCAAATTTTTCAGCCTTCATTCTTAATCAACTTGCTTTTATAAGGGTATAAATTAAATATATACTTTAGTCAAACATAGGTTATTGGGCTTAATACAGAGGTAACGGAGTGGAAGTCTATGGCCTAGATTGTACAGGTCAGACTAGGTGATCATCTAAAAATCTGTGCCCATCAGTTATTGTGGTATGTGTCTTTGATGGGCTGCAATTTGCTATATTCTTTTTGTCATTCTTAAGAAAGCCCTCGGTGCCATAATCTACACTAGTGAGGAGCATGTGTTCACAGAAAAGCTTATAAAAGCTGATATAAAACTCTGCCCATGGTGTCCCAGGCCAATAGAAATCAAAGCCACCAAGAAGATTAAATAATACTATTTACTACATACCATTGTTTTCACAGTCACTGCCTCCACCATGGCTACATCTCCATTTTATTACCATTGTGGGTGCAGCACACCCATATTATTTCCATAGTAAAGATGTCACCCTACTTTACAGTGAGACAATAGTTACTGTGTGCTCTAAATATTAGTTCCTGAAGAAACAGAAAAATACCCATGAATGCTTTGGAATAAGGAACTTCCATGTTACCTCACAAGGATTTTGTGTTATATATTTTACCAGTGGAGTTGCACCTGTTTTTCAGCTGATACGCTTATTAGTAGGCAGGGCCGCAGGAGACCTAGGCAACCACTTGGGGTGGTGGGCCTCTGGGGCCCAAGGCTCAGGGTGCTGTTTGGTTGTTAGTGACAAAAGGAAAACAATTATTGTCTTATATGACAGGGATAAATCATCCATGCAAAATGTGCATCAAAGTCATGAAATGGACTACAAATGCAATAAAAAATAAGTATCCAAAAGTTTAACAAATGGGGAGGGAGTGGTCCTGAAGATGCTCCTCACCTGGGACACCATTTGCTTTAGGGCCGGCTCTGTTAGTAGGAAGTCATTGGTGGAGTGAGTTTGTTTCTGAGCCTATCCATTTTTTTTTTTACACTGAGAAACCAACAAGTCCTTGAAGTGAACTACGCTTCCTTTACATTATTTTTGTGTGACTTCCTGGTGCTTATATCAGAGACTGATATAATACTAATAGGCATATTATGGTCAAGGGCAATGTATCGTCACCAATTAATATTAATCTTTACCTGCTGTTTTATCTCCCAGGGGACCTCTGGACTTTAACTCAGGAAATCTATTCAGCAAAGCATTAAATACATGCTTAAGTCTTGCTGAATAGAGAAGGCTTGAAGCACATATTTGAGTGCTTTCATTAATCAGGGCCCTTCTGAGCAGAGAGTGACATTTGCAAAATTTGGAGTGGGGGATCTTGAGAAGTTGAGAAATGTCCCTTCGGGTTAGTTGTCTAGTGAATAGGGTACAGGCCTGGGAGATTTGCATCCTATTCCCAGCTCTGCTATTAATTTACTGCATAACAATGGGCAAGTTATTTGATTTAATCTCTCCATGCCTCAGCTTTCTACCAGTAAAATGGGAATAATATTTATCTAGCTTTGAAAAATCCTTGAGATGAAAAGAAAGGGAAAGGGTGGCAATTTTATTGTTACTATTATTGCTATCACCTGTGTGTCTCTAGTCGAGGTGATCCTGACTCTCCATTCAGAGGTGGAAAGTTACCCCTGTGCTGCCAAGTGTCTGACTCTGAACAGTGAAGGGTCGAGTTGTTACCCATGTAAGGGTAAGGTAAAAAGTCATAGGGTCAGGGATTTGTGTGGCCACCAAGATATTCCTGTCTGATATCAGAACTAAGACCAAAGAAGGGCTTGCATATTTAAGCACCTCACTAGCATGGTGAGGGTGACACTTAAGTCTCTCTCTGATCAGACATACCCACTCCGTTTGCAATGTGCGTTTGTGACTAATGGAACAGGCATATGAGGAGGGAAGATCTAGTACTTAACTCTTGTTCGAACCCACATACAAGCATACACATGCTAGAATGCGTTCATACTTTGTACCCAATTGCACAAGGACCGGAAGGATCAAGGCCTGTATTCCTTCTGCCAAGTTTAAAAGTGGGAGCCCCAGTTCCCCTCCCACGTACAAAGTTGCAGCCTGATTAGAAAAATCTCTCTCACTTCATGTGGGAATTTTAAATCCAGTGAATAGGTGAAACACTCTGGGGCACATAATAAGTCTCAGCTTATCACCCTCCTCTAGCTTGTTCCAATGAGAGACTGGTAATAGTGTGGTATATATTAAACCATAGGTTCTCAAGCTGGGGGCAGCAAACAGGTTTCACAGGGGCTGAGCCACACAGCTCTCCACATACTTCTAACTGGGAGGGCAGCTGTAGCTAGATGGGGAGGCTTTATGAAAAATGTGGAGAACTATTGTACTAAGCTGACTAACTCATTTAAACACTCCTGTTTAATTGTAGAACGTGCCAGTATGGAAAGTGCGGCTGTTAATATTTGCACAGTGAAAACATCTCTTCCCCAGATGCACGAGGGCCAGATAAGCTGCTGCCCGTCATTGTGACAGCCATAAATTCCAGGGCTTTGAGGAGAACAAAGAGTTATTTCTGCCTTAGTTTTAGATTGCAGCATGAAGGATATTGCACTCCTCATGCAAAATATTTTTGTACATATCACTTTTGACTCAGCCTGCGTGGTGTTTTTTGTGTTTTGGCAATTCTGAGGAAAATAAAACTTTGTCAGAAACTTGAGCAATTGTGAAAGTACATGGGTTCCAAATTTATAACTCCACCTGGTAACAACAGCTGTTCATTTTTACTGCTATGAGGGGGAAAGGCTTCTTTTCCTCAGGAGTTTAACACAGCTGGCAAACAGCTCTGTATTTAGGCTTCTTTTATTAAGTTAAGCAATATTAAAATTGTTCATTTAGCAGTAGGGATGCTGTTTTCCTCAATTTCCAAGCTTCTAAATTTGGAGGTGTCCTTTTGATGGCATTTTGCTGATCAGAACAAAGGAGGATTTACCTCTGTCCTCCACTAGCATATAAGGACAGGCATTCTGCTAATCCAAAAGTGAACTCAAGAAAGTGTGTCTCTTATGTAGGGGCATTGAATGGAATAGAACATTGTATGAATGTTCTATGAACATTGTCATGTAATGAGGGTAACCAGTCACAAAAAGAGTTGCTTTCTTCTCATA
The DNA here is from genome assembly GCA_007922155.1 of Mesoclemmys tuberculata. Classification (NCBI taxonomy): domain Eukaryota; kingdom Metazoa; phylum Chordata; order Testudines; family Chelidae; genus Mesoclemmys; species Mesoclemmys tuberculata. The sequence goes on along the minus strand of ML675601.1, from coordinate 109,000,455 downwards.
CTGAGCAAGGAACTTGATTAGAATGAGAACAGTATTAGCTCTCAAACTACTCTCTATTTCACTGTAGAGCTTCTGTCTAGACTCTTCACCCTATCCTGCCTTGGTTCCTGCTTCAGATACAAAGAAACAGCACACATATCCTTACAGACATAAGTTTGGGATGGGTGTATTACTCACAAGTGGCAAAGTCATGAGTAACAGGTCTTCTCAAATTATAATTAACGACTTTAAAATGGCGTAATGGAAAATAGGATTTATGAAAGTGATTTGACATAGTTCTTTGATGAAATCACACATTTGGTTGAAAAAGGTGTTGATGTAAATTTACTTGGACTTTTCTGAGGCATTTGACTCTGCTGTGTGACACTGATAAAAAATGTTTGCACTATGCAAAATCAAGATGGCACATTTGAAATGGATTAAAAATTGGTTAGCGGATAGATCTCAAAAAGTAATTGTAAATTGGGAATCTGGATCCAATGAGAGTGGTTATAGTAAGGTCCTGCAGAAACCTGTTCTTGGCCCAACACTATTCAGTTCCTTTCTCAATGACCTGGAAGAAAATATATCATTACTGGTCAATTTTGCGGATGACAAAAAATTGGTGGGGTAGTAAATAATGCTGGGGACAGATCAATTTTACTGATGATCTGGATCACTGGTGGGCTCATTGGAACCACACATGTTCAACCAAGTACAACCAAATGCAAAGTCATACATCTAAGAACAAAGAACGTAGATGATATTTACAGGATGGGTGATTTTATCCTAGAAACCAGTGACTCTGAAAAGGATTTAGTGATCCTGGTAGATAACTAACTGAAAATGAGCTCCCAATGCCGTGCTGTGGCTAAAAGGGCTATTGTTGGATGCATAAACAGGGGACTATTGAATAATATGGAGCATATATTACCAATTCCTATGGCACTGGGGAAATTGCTGTTTTCCAGTTTGGCATCCACACTTTATCATGTTGAGAAACTGAAGTGGGTTTAGAAAATTGTTACAAGAATGATTGGAAAGTATGTATTTATTTTATCAAAGAGAAATTTAAGAGATGATTTGATCAAGGTCTATAAGTACCTACACACAGAGAAAATATTCGATACTAGAGGGTTATTTAATCTAGCTGACAAAAGCCTTATAAGATCCAGTTGAAGCTACAAAAATTCAAACTGGAAATAATGCACATGTTTCCCCTTTAATAGTGAGAGTAATTAACCTTTGGAATTGGTCACAAAGGGATGTGCTAGATTCTCCATCTCTTAAAGTTTTTAAATCAAGATTGGATGTCTTTCTACAAGACGTGTTGCAGTTCAACCACAAGTTATTGATCTCAGTGCAGGAATTACAGGGTGAAATTCTATGGCCTGTGTTATGCAGGTGGTCAGACTAGATGGTCATAATGAGTCCTTCTGGCCTTGAAATCTATGACTCTCTGAAAGTAAGTGCTGATAAAGTCTTCACACCACATCATAATTTATTCTATTTATGCTACCTATTTTACAGAAAAACTATTTTAGGGATGTTTTATAGAGCTTTTAAATATTTTATAAGGACTATTTTTGTAATCCTATATCTATAACCCCAGGTCCCTTTAAAATAATTCAAAATGACCTCAGATAGATTTTCTATACCCCCTCCCCTCCCTCCAAAAAAAAAATAAAATAAAATATTAAAGTCCAATATCTCAAGCCAGGCAAGAGTTAGAAGTGAGTGTTGTGTGATGCACTGGAATCTATCTACCCTGTATCATGGTTTAAGGCTTCTGCTTCTAACCCTGCAGGGCCACATTTTGTCAGGCTTTAAAGTTGTGACATTTATATGTCTAGAAAAGCTGTTATTGGTTCAGGACTGGATCTTACCCAACTGGGCCTTTGGCAAGGAAATGTTGATGTTAGGATAATGCTTTGGGCAATAGAATATTGAAGTGATGTGGCCATAGACCTGTGATAAACATATTCATGCCCGTCCAATTTATCAAATGGACCGCTATTTGTCTGAGGCTAGGGCCTCAGCTGACATAAATTGCCATAGCTCCATGAAATCAGTGGAACTTTGCTAATTTATACAAGCAGAAGATTTGGCCCATGGTGCAGATATCTAGAGATATATTAAGTGCACACAAATAGTTACATCACACTTTCACAGAATAACTCTAATGCTGAACTTAAATAGATCCCCTCCACCAAGGCTTGTAAGCTCTTTATAAGAATGAATTAATTATGACTCACCAGAGTCTTATGAGGTTGGCAAAATACAATACCCATTTGTAGAAAATGGGTAGACTGAGGCACACAACCAAGCTCACTCAACCAGGCAATGGAAGTGCTGGGAATAAAACCCAGGTATCCTGTCTGCTGGTCCCTGGCTTTACCATCTAGAGGACAACACTGCCTGATTCCTATTGTTTTGGGGCAAAGAGATAAGGTTCTAAACTGTGTTTGAGGCTGTGGGAAGAAGGTGAGGGGAGAGGTTGCCTATCAATAATATTCCACCTCCATTTCATCTACACTATTAAATATAAATAATGACCTCTTCTAAAAATCGTATTCTTAGTATTTATCATGTATGTTACCATAGCACCTAGGAGCCTCAGTTATTGGTCAGGACCCCATCATGCTGGTACAATCACATAAGTCTTAGTCTTCTGAATTATTAATTAAAACCCCAATTCCGATCCACGTCACTCCACAATAGACACACAGCTGAGTTCACAATGGTTACCTTCATTGTCACTATGAACAGAGTTCAGACCTTCCTGAGCCAAATGGTATAACTCCATGCTGAAGTTTTTCTATCTACCCATATTTAAGCACCTAAATATCTTTGAGGATCTAGGCCACAGCGCTTTTCACAAGTCTAACTTCTGTCAATGTCATGGGTGAATAGGTCCCTATGTACTACTGACCTTAGAGTAGCCCCATCCCAAGGTTTGAGCATTGTTCACACCTAAGATGAAGTGAACAGCATCTGTTGATTCTCTCTTCTGGAGATGCTGTAGATTAGATTTTATTAAGTAACACTACACTGTGTATTTTGTTTGACTGAGACATATCTCCGGAGAGGGACCAAACAAATGGATATAAAATTCATTAACTTTACAAACATGAGCTTTTTTAGAAGTTTAATAATTAAGGAGCCATAAATACAACTATCTTTCTGTAAACTAGTGTACTCCTTTTTGACCAGGGCAGCCAAGTGAACAGATAGCAATATTCAATCACTGTGAATAACTAGACCACAAAAGAACAATATGCCAGGTGCTAGGCAGTGGCTTTCCATCTATCATTTGAAGCAATAAATATCAAATGAAGTTAGGAGAAGAGAAACTATTCATATCAGAAACTTAAATGAAAATGGCTGTTGTTGATTAGAGGAAGCAAACCTGATGAAGCTGAGAATTCTAACTTTGTAATAAAAGAGCAAAGAGGCTACATGGGGTTACAAAGGACAAATTGAAGATGAACAGGAAGATTATCGGCTTGCCTACCGGACTGACCCTGATTCAGCTGAAGACATTGAGGGGGAAATCCTGGCCTAGCTGAAGTCTATGGGCGGGAGTTTTAGCACTGAAGTCAACAGGGCTGAGATTTCACTCTGTGAATTGAATTTTATCATTGACTTCAGTGGGACCAGGGTCAGGCCAGGGGCTGTAATCCTACTGCTAATGTAGCTACTGGCAAAACTCCATCGACTTTCATGTGAACAGGATTGAGCTCGGACTCCATAAGAGGTTGCTAGTGTCTCCATTGTGAACCCCAATTTTAAGAGGGTTAAAAGTCACAGTGGTCTGAAGCTGCAGCGTAGGAGTTGTCAGCCCACGTCATGTTTATAATCTCTCGGCGAAGTTCTGATCTCACTGACGTCAGTGGCAAAAGTCCCTACCATGTCATGAGGCCAAAGTTTCACTTCTTCCCCCTGCCCATCCTCATGTACTGACATATGAGTCAATCAAGCTGCTCTCAAGTGACAATAAACAATACATTTGGAGTAATTCAAAGCTTTTGGTCTTGCCCTTTAAAAAGAAAAGCAGAATTTAAGAATTTAAGAGGCAGTGACTGGATTTACACTGAGCTTCATCCAATGTCCAGCACAATCAAACCCAGATCCTGAGCAGGCCCTATGAACACTATCGTCATCTATAGATTAAATCACCATAATAGTTCGTATAGCATCTAACTTTACAGGTACCATGGGCAGCTCTCGCTGGACAACGGTGACTTTAGTTATTTTGGTATTACCTGAAGCCCTCCGGTTTCCTGGCCCCTTTCAATCTGGTTTTTGGACATGCCTAGAACAGCCCTTGTCTTATTGGTCAACAATCTCCTCTTGGAAGTAGACAAAGATCAAAGTGTCCATGCTGACGCTCTTTGATTTATTGGATGTTTTTGATATTGTTGACCCAAGGTGTTATTGACATTGCTGCGGATGCCAGTTGGGATAAAGGCCTAGATCCTCTAATCCAGGGATTTTCAACCGCTGTGCCATGGCACATTTGTGTGCCGCGAAAGGTCCGCAGGTGTGCCGCATCAGTGAGCCACAAGTAAATGACAGGAAGTGCTGCGCAGCCAGAAACCCACATCCGTGACATCAACAGGGGCGGACTGCCTCCATTTTTCCTCCCGAGTCCCAGCAACATGTGACGTCATGGGACCTCCGGTTTCGTGACCCGGAAAAAAAAATGATAGTGTGCCTTGACAATTTTAGAACCTTGTCAGTGTGCTGTGAGATGAAAAAGGTTGAAAACCACAGCTCTAATCAATGGAAATAAGGAGACTGAATACCGGTTAGGATCTGGACCAAAATAACTGCTGCTTGAATGGCATTGTTCTTTTCTCTCTGAGAAGAGCTAGAGAGCAGACTTGAGCAATTTCTCTACAGGCCCAACTGGTTCCTGGCAGGGGAACCACAAAGATATAGCTTGGGCTTGGGCTATCAGCAAGAAGACTTGGGCTCTCAGAGTGTGGCTCCACATCTCTTTTTCTCATCTGCCCAGTGAAAGCAGAGACCAGAGCCTGGATGAGGACTGGCTCATTGCCTTTCAGTCCAAACAAGAGAGAGATGATGCCAGTCAAGTGTGGGAAACATCCAAGAATGAGGCGGTTGATATGCACGCCCTGGAATAAGGGGTTTCCCTAGACCTTTGTTAATAAAGTATGAACTATAGGCATTCTGCTGGATATCCACCTGCTTTTTAGATGATGAGGTAGTAATGGCAGCCAATAGTACAATTTTTGTGTATGACCAACAGGGAAGTTGTGATGATTCTCTGGCACTGTGCTCTACTTAGAATTACACTTAAACATCATTCAGAAATTTCAGCAAGTGCAGAATGTGGCTGTCCATTTACTTAATGGTGTTTCTCAGAGGAAGCACATAAAACCTGTGCTCTTGAGTCTGCACTGGTTTCCAGTTCATTTCCAGGTGCAAATCCAGGTGCTGATTTGTATCTAGAGACAGCATACATTGTCTGCAGCCTGGGTGCCTTAGAGACTGCAGCTTTCTAGTTCTTTCTCAACAGCTTAAATGCCCTGGAACTCACTCCCCACTGGTGCCACAGACTGGAGTATGCTGTAGGGACCATCTGTTTACAGAGGCGTTCCCCTTAGGAATTATTTAAAGGGGGCCCGTTTCTTTTCTTTGGGTTGAGGAAGGAACCCTGATTGATTATGTATCTGATTTATAAAGCCCTTTACAAAACTGAACACCGAGTCACTTTCGCAGCTGACGTAAATGGATCATCTCATTGGAATAGTCTCATATTTTGTAAATGTGCATAGAGACGATGATGAGCACATGGGAAATAGGCAAGGGGAAAAATATGGATGCCTCAAACTGATTCTTTTCGCAGGAATTTGGTTAAGAAACTGCTCTTTGATGCAAGGCTTTTTCTCAGTCTGCTGGGCTGGATTAACCCCAGGGTGCACATTCCTAATTAGATGTTCCCATCCTGTATTCACAGAGACATTGTAGAATGCCACTCCTTTAGAGATCACTAATAGCACTACGTATGTGGGGCTGGGTTAGGTCCTGCCCTGCAGTATGGCCTCTTTGAGCTGCTATGGCAGTGTAAAACGGTCCTAATGATGGGATAAAAGCCACCGGAGGAACTGGCATAAAGGAATCTGCAAGTGGTATGGAACCAGCATATGCCCGTTTATTCCACCCGAAGAGCATGGGGACATGGGGTAGAGGAGGACATAGCATGGGCGTGCTGAAAAGTGGTGATCCCTACTAGTGTAACAGCCCCTAAAGGACCATTAAAAAATGGTGCCACTGGCCCCAGGGTGGTGAGGGTGAATTGATATAAAGCCACCTTTGTCCTCTTCAGGGGTGCCAAGCACTGCTCTGGAAAATCCCGGATTCAGCCCATGCTAATGAAATGAAACCCCAGGGGAAGGGAGCGGAGAAATGCAAAGGGTGCATGTGGGAGTCATGTGATTTTTAAGATTGAGATCATTTCTGGCCTTCGGGATTGCAGAGAAATGTGAAGAAGCCAAGAGGCTCAAGAACCAAAAGGCAAATAAAAAGAACCCAATATATATTGTTTAAAAGTATCGTGACTTTAAAGATAATCTTGTGATTTTCGGGGGCAGGAAGGAGCAGTCTATTTTTGACTCATTGTCACTACTGTACAAATGTGACCCACACTTGTGCTGGGAAGAGACTGTTTTTTATTTTGTAGCCCCCGTCGGGGGCTGAGAGTAGAAAAGTCAGAAGGCAGGGGTCAGTATCCATTGATTCCAGTGGCTACTGTCATCCTGTGGGGGGTCTCTATATATTTTATTCTACTGCAGCAGTAGCTGCTCTATAGGTAAGATTGTGTTACAGAGTTTGCAATGACCTTGGCCATGTTAAGGCAAAATAACATCCAAACTGCATAGAATGTGATGGTCTGGTTCCAGTTGACGATAGAAGTGACAGCCTTTGGAGTACTGGAGTAAACTATTGACAGCATTGTAGGCAATAGGAAGGTGGAAAAGAATGCACACATCTTTCTCTTCAACTTCTTATTTCCATTTACTTAAAGGGTTGGATCAATAGGATGTGTCTTGATGCGGGCTTAACAGTGATAAAAATGTAGTTTTTGTTTGCCACGATATGTTACAGATGGGAAACTGAGGCACAGGGGCATTAAGTCAAAATATTTCCAAAGGATTTTGGTGCCACATTTGAAACAATGAAAGCCTGATTTTTCAGAGATGCTGTGTGCCCACTGCTCCCAATTAACTTCAACTGGAGTGATGGGTACTTAGAACCTCTGAAAATCAGTCTGTCAGTCCCAGATCCACAAAGGTACTTAGGTGTTGCAATGGCCAGCATTGCAATTGCCTATCTTTCAAGTGCCATGATAATCCCTAGAATCCACAAAGCCTGAATTAGGTGGCTAGGCTCCCCATACAGTGCATAGGGAGAGCTAAGCACCTGGGAAAGAGATCCACAAAAGTCAGCACACTAGGGGGAGACCTGCCTAAACTAGCCAATAGCAGATGTTGACAAGAGGGATTTGTCCTAGGTCCCGCCCCTCTCATAGGTAGAGAAGGTGAGTACTGGTGAGCTATGGAGTTATCCACATTCTCTCCCTGGCCCAATGTATATTTAATTATTTAGTACTAAGTAGAAGAGCTTCAATAAGAATCATGACGGGAGCCCCGCATCAGAATATCCCATGACTGACTAGTTAGGGCACTCACCTTAAGAGGAGGGAACCCTTGTTCAAATTGCTTCTCTTCAGAGAAGCAGAGACAGGAATTACCTGGGGGTCACCCATGTCCCAGGTGAGTACCCTAACCAAGGGGTGAAAAGTTATAAGGAAGGCCTCCTTCCTTCCCTGGCCATTTTGTGTGGAGCCAAGCATGCTCTGAGCATGCCTACCAGTTCAGCCCATGCAGGAGAGAGAGGTGGGGCTTTACCTAGTTCAAAGATTATGCTGGGTTTAGGTTGCGAGAGAGCCCTCTGGGCATCTGTTTGAGGCATCGGTGTGCATGCATAGAGGCAGAAACATAGGCTGCCTAGGGGACTTTTACAATGAAAACATAGATGCCTACAGGATTAGAAGCAGCTGAGCGAGGGTTTTGTGGATCATAGTGGTATGTAAATCTGGGATTTAGGCATATAAATCCATGTGAGGGTCTGGGCCTAAGCGTTTCAAAATTGGTGGGTCCTTCTGAAAATTTGGACTTAAGTGATTTGTCCCTGGCCACATAGCAGTGTGTAGCAAAGCAGGGTTTAAAACTCAAGAGCTCCTAGTTTCCAGCCCTTTTCTCAGTCTAGTAGACCCCATTGCCTCCGAAAAGCTAAATTCGTGCATTGAGGGGGGTCAGCTTATGTACTAAGGTAGTGATAGAAAACTAAAACTGCAATAGTTGACAGCCTCGGTCTGCCGGTTTTCTGACTTTAACCCTGGTTGTGAAGTGTGGTTTAGCACACAGAGTATGTTTTCATAGATTCCAAGGCCAGGAGGGGTTATGTGATTATCTAGTCTGACCTCCTGTTTAGCACAGACCACAGAACTTCCCCCACATCATTCCTAGAGCAGATCTCTTAGAAAAACATCCAATGTTGATTTTTAAATGGTCCGTGATGGAGAATCCACCACAACCCATAGTAAATTGTTCCAATGGCTAGTTACTCTCACTATTAAAAATATATGCCTTATTTCCTGAACTTAATTTCAGTCTGAACTGGCAGAGCTAAATCCACCCCACCCTACAATTCCTTGTTTCCCTGATTAAGCTCTGAGGATTCAACTTATTTTCCCTATTCCAAACAGCTCCAACCAGCCCAGCTGTGGCCATTCCCTCTCTTGATGAAATGAAAATCAGTGAATGGAGTGTTTTCCAAGATGTTCCTTAATGAGCAGCAGCTGCTGTTGGGAGATGCTTGAGACATGTTCCCAGTCACTGGTCATACGTGGAATTAGAAACTGGGACTCAAACCCATGTATTCCACATAGCCGAGTATCAACAGCTGACCTAGCAGGTTTTTTAATATTTGCTATTATACTGCACCTTTTGATGCCCTGGGTGTTTATTCCTTTATTAATTTATTGGTATTCACTATATTTCCTTATGTCTTAATTTGATTTGAAATAGAAATTTGCATTGCAAATGTGGTTAGCCTATCTGGAAGCTACTTCTCCTTGCATATTTTTTTACTGTGCTGTACTATTTTAATGCTATATTTGCTGTGAGTGAAATTAACACACCTGCAGAGAGCTTGTGTTAAGGTCCTTGTGCTGTGGAAACCCTGCTTTTGCCTACCTTGGAAATACGTGTATTCTCTGCATGCTGGAGTGGGAGCTTCCTGATATTTCTGACTATATTAATGCACTCCAGTGGCTACAATTCCAGTCCACATGGTGGAACAGTTGCTGTAGTAGACAGAAGAACAATAGTTAAGGTGGCCATAGTTTCATTTTGGCCAGGACAGTCTCTTTTTTTTAAGTCCTGTCCTGGCCATGCTGACTTTTTTGGCAAAACTGGGCATTTGTCCCATTTGCTTTTAACAACAGATCATCAGCTGGCAACAGCAATACAGGACAAATACCCAGTTTTGCCTCAAAAGTGGGGTGCGACCCCTAGCGGGGCTCAGAGGACTGTGCGGAGGGGCGAATGGTGATGCCAGCCCCGTGTGGGAGGAAGGGCTTGGGAGAGCGGCTCGGCTCGGCTCCGCCTCACCCCCATGGGAGGGAAGGCACGGGCGAGCGGCTTGCGGACAGGTGAGTGGCAGGGGACAGACGGCTCAGACAAATGGCAGGAATGGGTGATTCAGACCCGCCCCGCGTGGCATCCCATCTTCCCTTTGGGAAAATACAGTCACCTTCAGTCAATACTAGAACTGTGTCGTTCCATGGACTGGGGTGTGAACTCTGTCCCCTGCGATAACCTTGATGACTCAGGAGTTGACTGGAGAAGGGTGACTTCCCCCATAAGGTAGAAGGCAAAAGTTCAAAACATCTTAAATGTACAGATAAGTACTATCAAAGGGGGGGGTCCGAACAGGGGTGGAATTTTACCTCTGTCCTTCCCTAGCATCTAAGGATGGACATAGGAGGACTACAGTGGGCGTGAGCCTCCGTCACAGAGACATCAGAACTATTTAGCATTTTAACTGCAATACTTAGGCCATGTATACACTACACAATTAAGTTGACCTATGTTAGGCCGACTTACAGCCACCACAGTAATTACCACAGTTTTTCACGTCCATGCTACCCTTCTTTCGTCGGCGGTACGTGTTCTCACCGGGAGCACTTCCACAGACTTAAGAGGAACAGTGGGGAGCGCTGAGCGCTCAGGCTCTCAGAGGGAGCTCCGTGCAGAGCGAGAAGCTGAGAGCCTGGGTGGCAGCTTATGTGGACTTAATTTTGTAGTGTAGACATGCCCTTAGGCCCATTTGGTTTGGTGAATGGAGTACGATCGTTCCTTCCAGCACAAGAATTTCTCTTGACTGAATCTTATTGCTTTTGTAGGTGGAATGAAGATGCTTCCTAGGGGCTTGTCTGCTCATGTAGTTGCACTGATTTAACCAAAGGTATGATTTTAAACTGGTGCAAAAGACTCTGGTGGGCATTTTCTTAAACCAGTTTAAACATGGCTTGTTTGGATTTGGTTTAAATTGACTAGGAAGAGGTTTAAACTAAATAAGTCCTTCTTAAACTGGCATAAGAGTGTCTGTACAGGAGTTTGGGCCAGTTTGAAAACTGATCCGTTCAATTTGTGTGTGTGGATAGGGCCACAACTAGTTTTACAAAAAGGTCTAGAAAAATTGCTTCAGAGTAACTGCCTTTAGCATACTTCACTGTGGTAGTTATTTGAACAGGTGGGGACTGGGGAAAAAGAAGGATTTAGCCAATTTGTGACTCATAGGCTAATCAGATTGCCACCCACATTTGCATCAAAAAAGGTCCTTTATGGAAGGAAAGTACACCGTCACCTACAGAGGTGACTCATCAACTGCCTTTCTGCAGCCCAAACCTTTGCAAGCATTTACAGTGCCCTGAGGTGTTTATGCACACAGATTTGCACACTCTTGCTATAGGTGTATTACATATCACCCCAGGTGCTCTCAGTGGGGCTCCTCCCTCTAAAGCAACTCTAGAGACACACACTGAAGTCTGCTGACAGAGGCACAAATGCACCATCAGGATCAGTTTCAAGAAGCTGATCTATTCCCATACTTATCACGGCCAGGGGTGGATTAACACAGGGCTGAATGGATCGAGTGATCCAAAGGCTCTTAAAATGCTAAGACTTTCTCCTTCTAAAGAACAGGAGGGAGATTTTGGTCCTGTCTACTAACTAAATCCAGTTTAGGTGGCTTAGATCAGCTTCTGGCTACCATTAACAGATTACAGTTGCAGGCTCCTAAATAGCCCTAGAGAGATTAGATTAAAATGGGAACTTCAAAATAATCTACTATTCTATAATATACAACCCCCATCACAATCATAAGGTAGGGAGGGGATTACTGGAGAGGCATGGTAGCGAAGTTTAGGTGCAGACCCGCACTGAAAAGCAGTGTAATCTTGACCCAGAGCCTCAGAGATATTTAGCCACCTAACTTCCATAGATTTAAATGGGATTTAGGCTCAAACATCTTTGAGGATCTGGGCCCTTGAATCCGTTGTTCCCCCCACCTCCTCTCTTTGAGATTTGCCTGCAGGTGATATGAATGGGTTAAGGGCCTTGCATTTTTTATTTACCCTTAATTTGTCACAGGTGATCCTGCCTCACTGCAGGGTTCAATTGAAAATGTCTGTTCAGGCTGAAGAGGAGCCCTGATCCTGATGTTTACTCCATTGACTGCAGTGACTTATACCAGCAGGAGAGGAGAATCAGGCCAAGAAAGCTGAGGTTCCTGGCATGGGCTGCCGGTTTGTGTGTGCAGTGAAGGAAAGTGCTTGTCTTGTTTTGATTTCAGCCTACAGAATAAGAGCAGTTTCTTCTCTCCCCCTCCCTCTGACCCGCTCAGCTATTCACATTGTACTCCACCCACTTTGACAAATGCTCAGTTAGAAGGGGACTACCTCCAGATTGAGTAGTTATACTCCTCCAGGGGAAGAAGAACCAATATATAGGTTTTGAGTAACATTATCAGAGCATGAGCACTCAGGAGTGGGCCGAAGAAGAGGATCGCCTCCAACGGAGCCAGTCATGGCTGCCGCAGGTGCCCTGGTGAGTAGCAGGATGCCCTATAAGAGACCACGCCACAGGAGGGAGATGCAGCGTGCCATTCCTGAGGAGACTGTTAACGCGGGTTCCTTACTCCTACTAAAGGCCCAGATCCTCAAAGGTATTTAGGTGCCTAACTCCCATTGAAATAAAGGAGAGTTATGCAACTAAATACCTTGGACAACCTAGGCCAAAGCTCCTGCTGAATTCAAAAGGAGCAGGACGGGATCTGGTGCTGCATTGAAACCTTAGTCTGGTTCACAACCCCAAAAAGTGTTGGAATTCTGTTCCTGCAATGAGCTTCGTGCCGATTGATCTCTGCATCTACGCAAAGCCCCACGGACATCAGGGCTCACCCACATGGAGTGCAGTGAAAAACTGGGATCTTAATATTTAAAGGCCTCAAATTTCATTCTCTGTCTAGTGTGACAGTAAATCAGACTCCTAAACTATTATCTCCCTTGAAAGATTCACCTTACTATTCAGAGGGTATTTGCATTTTACCCTAAAAGTAAACCAAATACAAAACCAAAATAATTTCCTTGCAATTAAATAGCCTCTGAACCAGCCAATTATGTATGAGGACATGAGAAACAGCTGTTACAACACTGAAGCTCAAACATTTCATCTCAGCTATTTAAAGGGATAAAAGAGCCAATATCTTCATTCCCATGTGATATTATCAACATGATAAACAGCCATGGCTTCAGTATTAATTGCATTAGTTCGTAGAGGAGAGACCACTTTAATTTGCTCCAAGCCAAGGAATAATTTTTTATGGCATGTTCTCATTCCATAAATTCACATTTGAAAGTATGCTTTGTCTTTTTTTAAAAATGGTAAGCAATAACAACTTTAGGCAAAAGCTCTTTGAAGGTGGAATTCAGCAGGATTAAGTACTTCATAAGTCAGTCTTTTCCATTTTTTTTCTTGGACTTTCAAAATAACACACTACAGTTTAACCCTGAAATAGGTGCTATTTCCTCAACACCACTGAGAAGTAGGTGAGAATCACAGAGTCAATACCACTGACATGACTCTCAAAGGTTAATATCTTCAGCCCAAGATTTGTGCTTCAGTCTATATGGAGGCACATAAATCAAAGTAAAATCAAGGCCCTTTTAGGTGCCTGAATATGGATTGAGAGCATAACTTTAGGTACGTGACTGAAAATATTAGCCTGATTCTTCTGGCATCTTCAGTTGGTCAAGTAATTGTGTTTTTGTGGCAGAAGCTATGGCAGGTCTAGGTGACAGCTGGGATATTTAGCTTCCCATGAGTTCTTCACTTACAGTCTTTGATTTCAACTACTTTTGCATTTATATTTTATCTGTTATCCTAAAATCTCGACCGCATTTATAAATCAAGTCTCACAACATTCTACTAGGTAGGGAAGTATCACCCCCTCCCCATTTTACAGATTGGAACACTGAGGTCCAGAGAGGTTAATGGCCTGATTCTCATCAGTGCTAAGCATCCACAGCTCCTATTAACTACACATGGAGCTGGGCATGTCTGAAAATAAGGTTCTAAAAACCAGATTTTTAAAAGTGTTTAGGTCAGTGGGAGTTGGATATTGAAGCCCAGATCTTCAAAGATATTTAGCCTTCTGCTTCTGCTGAAATCAGTGGAAGTTAGGAACTTAAACATTGATAATCTGAGCCCTATGCACTTTTGAAAATCCCATGAGGTGCCTTGCTGCATCTTTGGATGCCTAAATACCTTTAAAAATCTGCCCTAAGTGACTTGTCCCAGCTCACACACATGATCTGTGGCAAATCTGGAAATATAAAGTTGTTTCCCAGCCCTGCTCTTTTAGCTGAGGGCTTGGAAACTTTCCCAGACATCTGCCAACCAGATGAAGATATAAAAGATATGAAAGAGTCCAATCAGTGAGGACCAACTTCAAAGGCTCACCCTCAAGCTGGCAGACCCTTATCAAGCAACAGGGTCTGGAGCCTGTTGTGGGTTCTGTCTTTCGCATATCAGTCTCTGGCTGGTAGGAATCTAAAATTTTAAGATCCTACTCCCTTCCTGGCTTTCTTGCTGTCTGTATGCAGTGTCCAGTATGGTGGGAGAGGTCAGCTATTCTGTCCTCCCCAAGCATCCTGCCTGCTCCTAGGTAGGTGCAAGCATATCTACTACTCTACTACTACTAAGTTTGCATTTCCATGTTCCTCTTCCTCCAGGGCCTGCATAGGTTGCAGATGGTTCCCATGCAGCAGCTGAATGAACTTTACATGATTCTTGTCAGTTTCACTGTTGCCCACAGGGTTCTGAATATTAATGATGAAATTGACTACAGTCTCATTAATTTCATTCTGGTGCTGCTTCAGAAAGCAGCAGTGAACTGGAGGCATTGTCTGACTTACAAAGATGGCCTTCAAAACGTGAATGATAGTTAGCTATTAGGGCACAAACATGTCTTCCTCGATGTTTCTACTGTGTCTAGCACAATAGATCCCAGATCCGATTGGGACTTTTGGGGGCTACCATAATACAAACAGTAAGCAATAACTGTAAAGGTCAGTTACATTGATCTTTAGGGTAATTACAGGTTTTAAAGTGAAGTCACAGTTATCTTAGCCTAGATCTAATACTGTTTATCCTTAATCATTTATTGGTACTGTGATTCTTGTAATGGCCTCAGTACTTCAAATGCAATACAGTTTTGCTTGACAGCCGTTCATTTCCCTTTCTTCTCAATTATTCTCTATCATGAGCAGAATTTCCTTCTTGGACTCACTAGTACCTGATTCTCAAAACCTAATTTTAACAGCTTCTGTCCTTGGCACAAATGGCAAGATTCATGGGCACTTGACTTCCCTTTCTGTCTTAAATTGGCCACTGGAGACTTAATTTGCAGATACTAATGGGATTCTTCATACTCTTGACAGAAGGAACTGCTATCAACAGCCTTGGTTCATCTTTCTAACCAGCTGACCTCTTTTCAGGGGATGATTGGAGGGTTACATGACAGATTCACTATCTGTTCTAATTTTACTCCTGTATTATTGGGTGCTTAACCAGAATGCTGCCTTCTAGCCACAACTCTATTTACACTGGTCAGAAATGCTACTTCCTTTGCCTATAGGATCCTGACTGTCTCTTATTATTCTAAATTATTTTCTTCAGTAGAGTTGCAGCACTTAGCTTCTACCTCAGACGGTCCCTTTTCCTCTAGCAGCCCTCCAGAAAATCTAATTACTTTTGGAAAGGAACCATCTTCTCTTGGCTTGGACTACAGGCAGTAGAGTCCTCAGATCAGCTTCTCACCCAAAGCAGCTTGACTATCAATGATGTGCTCTTCGTGAACATAGGTGGGGCAGGCCCTCACTATCCTTTTTTTTGCAGTGGCAGGATTTTGCATCTTTGTGAATGCACACTTTAAGTTTCCCCATTCTTCTCAGCTACTGGCCTCTCACAGAGTACATTGCATCCACCTGAGGGAAAGAGCAGTAAATGCTACATTCAGGTGGGAGAGCTGTGTAATGTATTCCCAATGAAACTCAAGCCACACAAAGCTTGCTGAGGTACGTTTAATTACAATCTCAGATTTGGATCACTGAGTTTTCTCTAGCAGAATGAGTGGCAGACTCCAGGAGCTTAATGAGGGTTAAGAAGGGAAAGAGAGTCATCTATGAGTTATAGAAAGGGAATGGAAATCAGGATCTGGATTGTATTCCTGAGGCCTGATTCACCATGGCCCTGCATCTATTCTGTGTAGTCACTTACACCAGTGAATACTTAGGGAGGTTGCTTAAAGCCTGATTTTAGAAGGCATTTAAGTGTCTAACAGGATTCTTCTTGTTAAATATTTGATAATCAAGTTACGTCTGAGAGTCACTGAGTAACATTACAATATTCTGCATTTGGTAAGTTTCATATGGAAATTTCAAATAGCTTTATATAAAAAATATAAGGGCTTCAGGACAAGGCATCTGGTCTCTTTGCTTGCCAAGTGCTGTGTACACTATGTACATGCGTACATTGTAGTAATGATCCCGGTGAGGTAAACAGGTTATACCCCACCTTAAAATGAGGAAATTGAGGCACATGGAGGGCAGGATCCCAGGCAGGCTGACAATCCCTTGCTTTTAATGACAAAAACACACCTTCAATGCATTCAGCTCAATAGATAACATGTGTAACAGACAGACCATAGTTCATGACTTTGAAATTCCAAGTGCAAGAGCGCTTTCCACAGCAGCTGTAGGAACACGCGCTCCAGCCAGAGGGAAGAGACACATGCAGTACCGTGGTATGCCGTCCAGTAGAGGGCAACAGTAGAGGCATATGAACCAGCCCCTCTGAAAGGGGACCGGTGTTCTCCCTCTCCCCAGGTTTCTAGTTGAAATCCGGATTTCAGATTAACGTGAGCAGCTCTCCTCCTCCCCCGAGCACCGGCTGCCCGGACGCGTGCTCCCTCGCCCTCCGGGGCAGCGGCCCTCTCTGCGTGTTTCCTACTTTTTCTCCGCACGCTCCTCGGGGGGGGGCCCTCTCCGGAGCCCGCCCGAGAGGATCTTGAGCCAGCTCTGGGATCTCAGTGGCCCCAGGCAGACGGGAAAGCGTCTGTCCCCCCACGCCCCCGACCAGACACTCCCACCACACGCAATTGTTAAACGCGGAACATCGCCGCCTTAGGGAACGGCCTCCCGGCCTGGGCGCTGGAGCTCGCCCTGTTGCTGCCTGTGCTCGGGGGTAGGGGGGTGAAGCGACTCTGGAAAACGCCGGCATGTTGCAATCCGATTTCACGCTCCCACCCACGGAAGCCGCTTAGCAGAGGAGGAGGGAGACCCTCGCTCATCCGCGCTGTGCTAGGGAAAGGGGGGGCTGTGCCCCACAGATGCCTGCGAGCCGCTCTGCTCTGCGGGCGACCTCTTAGAGAGGCCCCCCTCCCCCTTTCCCAGCGCCCCGCAAAGCCTCCCCATGTAATAATGTACTGCAACACTGTAGCCTCCGCCTCGGGGGGTTATGAATGGGTGCAGCGGAAGCACCGCCCACCCCGGACGTGACGCTCGGCCAATGAGCGAGCGGGCTGCGTGGATGGATGAGGTCAGCGCTCTGGTGTCTCGGGGAATGGAATGTGAGTGTAACATTCGGAACCGGGTAACGTTCGGGGATCGAACTCTGCGGTCGGCGACGTTCTCACAGGGGCAGGTGGCCTCCTCCGGGCTTCGGCAGCTCGCACCTCACTGAGTGGCGGGGGGAGGGGCGGGGGCAGAGAGGAGGAGGAAGGAGGTGGCGGAGGAGGAGGAGGATCTTCGTTGCCTCGGCTGGTTCCATCCCGGGGGCCATTCACAGACCCAGAGCTCGCGGAGAGAGGGGTCGACAGCCCCGGAGCCGCAGCAGACGGGAGTAAAGAGACATGCAAGGATTTGTGCGGTTACGGCGCTCGAGTTGGGAGCTGTGATGATGGTATCTGCGTGAGCCGGCACTGGCTGCGAGCTGCTGACTTGCTCCGGAGCCGGGGGGCTTGCTTACTGCGGGAGTGTTTTGGATGAGTTGAAGTTACTGCTGCACCTGGATCGTTTGCAACGCGAGGGAGAGAGACAGAGGAGGCGAGCGGCGAGGGGAAGCCACCCAGTCCTGCAACTGCTGGAGGGCTGAAGGGAGCTGGGGTGGGGTGTGGATTTCATTTCGGTGTGTGTCTGTATGTGCAGGCGCGAGAATTCCCAGCCCTTTGCCCTGGGCGTGAATTATTCGCCTTCCCGGGCTCTCGCTCTCTCCCCGTGGTGCGAGCCGAAGATGAAAGACAGAAGGGGAGAAAGTTAAAGAAATCGCCCACATGCGCTGCATCAATCCAAGGCTTTGGGAAAGGAATAAAGAGAAGGTGGTCGAAGAGAGTTTGAAGTCTTTGCTGGCGGGAAGATGGCGGACTGGAGCTGAAAGTGTTGATTGGCAAACTTGGGTGATCCTTGTGTTTATTTACAATCATCTTGACCCAGATAGGACACATGCAGGCCAAAAAACGCTATTTCATCCTGCTCTCAGCTGGCACCGGTCTCGTCCTTTTGTTTTACTTCGGAGGCTTGCAGTTCAGGGCATCGAGAAACCAAAGCAGGAGAGAAGAGCACAGTAGCAGGAATGGCTTGCACCACACCAGCCCGGATCACTATTGGCCCCGATTCCCGGACGCTTTGCGCCCTTTCATTCCTTGGGATCAGCTGGAGAACGAGGATTACAATGTGCACATTTCCCCTAGGCAGAAGCGAGACGCCAACTCCAGCGTCTACAAAGGCAAGAAGTGCCGCATGGAGTCCTGCTTCGATTTCACCCTTTGCAAGAAAAACGGCTTCAAGGTCTACGTGTACCCGCAGCAGAAAGGGGAGAAAATCGCCGAAAGTTACCAAAACATTTTAGCAGCCATCGAGGGGTCCAGGTTTTACACTTCCGATCCGAGCCAAGCTTGCCTGTTTGTCCTGAGCTTGGATACCTTAGACAGAGACCAGTTATCACCCCAGTACGTGCACAACCTGAGATCGAAAGTGCAAAGCCTCCACTTGTGGAACAATGGTAGAAATCATTTAATTTTTAATTTATATTCCGGCACCTGGCCCGATTACACCGAAGACGTAGGGTTTGATATTGGCCAGGCGATGCTGGCTAAAGCTAGCATCAGTACAGAAAACTTCAGACCCAATTTCGATGTGTCTATTCCGCTCTTTTCTAAGGATCATCCTAGGACAGGAGGGGAGAAGGGATTTCTAAGGTTTAACACCATTCCTCCTCTCAGGAAGTACATGTTGGTATTCAAGGGGAAAAGGTACCTGACAGGGATAGGGTCAGACACCAGGAATGCCTTATATCACGTCCATAACGGAGAGGATGTTGTCCTCTTGACCACCTGCAAGCATGGCAAAGACTGGCAAAAGCACAAGGATTCGCGCTGTGATAGAGACAACACCGAATATGAAAAGTAAGTGATCCCTGCCCCTTCTGTGTTGGCCTGTCTAAGGTTAGGCCGGCTCTTGTGGCCTCAACTATATGCATTTTTAAATGTGCCATGTACTTTCAGGCCACAGGAAAGCCATCCTTTTTCCTTTCCTGCCCTGAAATTCCTTCCAGCTGTTAGTAAGTTACTTAGATACACCGAGCAATAGCGGAGGCAGCACAGTCATTGTGGGATGCAAAGCCTATAGGTTTTCTTGGGTGTAGGTAGACCTGGAGATGATGACCTATGTGCACTCCCCGTGGCTTTGCAATGAGCAAAGATGGTGCCAGAGGCTACTCTGGCGTCCTTAGCTCCAGTCATTCATAATTTTGTCTCTTCAGGGTAAACATCCTCTTCCTTCCCAGCCCTGATTAACCACCTAGGAGGAAGTTGGAAGAGAGCTGATGACCTGTAGAATGTGTGTGTCATGATTTAGTTGCTGTGTGTTTGTCCGGTCTTGTCTGTCTCAAAGAGCATTTGTCCACAGATGAGTCTGTGATCTGTAGAGCGTGTAGTAATGTGTAGTCCACAATCTTATTTCTCTTGCATCAAACAGCTACAAATGGGTAAAGGAGGAAAACCTCACTGATTCTGCTGTCCTTTGTATTCCGCCCCCCCCCCCCCAGTGTTGATAACTCTTTCCAGTGCCTAGGGACATTTTTTGTATACTCAGTAACACTTTGATTACCTTTCTTCTTTTGGTGCTTCGGCTACTGACACTGTGGGCAAATTTAACCAAGTGGTTTAGGGGGAATAGTATCTTACTCTTCTTCCCAAGTATCCCTTGCAATTATGTAACTTGTATATGTAGCAGCTGAAAAAAATACTTCACACTTCTGTAGAATGAGCATACTAATTAGTCATTCTGAAACAGATTAATTAATTGAAATGCTGACCATTGTTCTGTGTGCTTCAGAGTAAATATTCCCAAAAACTGCACAGTCTGTTTCCATGGAACAGGAGTTTTTAAAAAATAGAGTGGCTTTATATTGCTGAATTAAAACACTCTAAAGCTGCACCAGGAACTGCCAAAGGCTGGAAGGGTTTGCAGTGGGTAGTGAATTACTGTGTGGAAGAAAAATAATCCTGGAAAAGTGTAGTGAAGAAGTTGCAATGATATTAATGCTGACCAAAATTTCCAATTGGCTGCTAGTTTCTCTTGTAGTTATTAGCCACAAAGTTTGAAATTAATGAATTAGCTATAGCTAACACTGAAACACAAGAAATCTCTTGGATGTGAACTTTATCCACCTACTGTTTATTGTAGAGCACTGTAAGGGCGTGGTGTGAAGCTTCACAAATATTTGTTGGCCTTTTATTCTGTTCACTTTCTGAGCATAGAAAATAGATGATAAACTTTCAATAGGAATAACATGTAAAAACATGTTGTAATTCCAGATTGTGTATCTCAAATCAAGATTTCTTTACATTTAACTCATGAGCTGGGATTACTTTTGAACTTTGGATAGTAACTGATGATTTCTTTATAAGACATTTAGAGTGTGTTTGTATTTAAATGCCTATAGTCTTCAGGGATTTCTGGCACATGCTTGTGTAATCTGAGAGTCTCTACACTTTTCCTGTCTTTTAGCCATCTTGTTGAATTCTGCAGAATTCAGTGTGGTTTAAAGTTTTAATAGATTTTTTTTTTAAACACAAACAAATACCAATCAGAAGTTTGACTACTGGGACCTTGAATTATTCGGGAACTTGAACTTGTATTATTTACAATGTCTATGCAGGTCAATTTCACTGAGGAGTGCACAACAAACATTTTATAGTACACAAGACTATTAATAAAAACCATATGTGGTGTGTAGTGTCTTCCCTATGGAAGTATTGGGATCACTGCTAGTCCATTTCAGTGACAAGTGCAGCCATATCTGGGGGAGAATATCTTAATTATGTAACATTGCACAACGCCTGGTCGCTACACAATAGTTCAAGACTGGAAGTGCAGATGATCACAGTCATTTAAGATTACAGGAGGAAATTTTAGGTAGGCTGAATGGAGCTGTTGAATTGGAACTGTGGTCCTGATACTGGGGCTAGCACCCCTGTGAAGTAAATAAACAGTTAAGACCTTTAATTTTATATCTTATCTGAAAGACCTGCAGGAGCATATTGCGGTCCCTTAGTACAATGCTGAAGCATTGATTCAGTACTGATTTATAGCAAAGTGTGCCACCTACTGAATTCTACTTCCTGTAGCATCCTGAGTTTTCCTTTTCTCCCATTCAAATAACTGATCATACCTGACTCTCCTCAGTTTATGAAATTTGACACGCTCACATCTGAGGAAATTATGACTACAGACAACCAGTAGTATTTCTTACATGTGAATATAGAACATACAACATGTAAATGTTGTAACAGGTAGTAAGTACTCTAACGGTATCTGAAACTGCACCTGAGAAAGATAACGTTGCACAAGACTATACCAGCTAAAGAAGAAATTCTTTAAAATGTTTTTAAAACTAAGGCCTAGACTAGATCTAAATTCACATTGCAGACTCTTAGGTCAGACAGAGCTGCTTTTGTTCTGCAATTTCTGGATTGGATTAAGCCACGTCGTCCTCACGGTTTTAAAATGATGTGCATTCTCCAAAAATTGTGTGTTAGAAATGAGTTAGCTTGTCTATAAGGAGTTGGCCAAGTCAAATATTTCACTCTTTCTGTCAGCTTTTGTGCCACTCTTTCTTTAGTTTGCTGTGGCATTTATACTCCCTTGTTTCTGTACTCATGTTTATCACATGATCTCCTTCATATAGTGCACTGGCCCAGAAGCATTGATCCACATAAGCTAAAATCATTCATGATGCACTTGGGCTGTAAGGACAATCTTTGTCAAGCCAATAAACTAGTGATTGGACTTAAAATCTTGATGATGTCATTTCAACAGAGTAAGGTTATGACCCACTTACATTTATTTACAGTGTAAAATGTCACTTTGATAAAAGTTAACATTAACATTATTTGCGATGAAATTCTGCCTGGAGCAAAAGGTTTAGTGCCGCAGTAAAAGCAGCATCTATGTCTCTGCAGAACACACTGTCTTTCTTTTCTCCCTCTACCCTTTTCCCCTGAAGAAATGAGAAAAGCCAACTGATGATTTCTTTACTTGTGTAACATGGAAAGTGCCCCGTATTCCATTGAGAAGAGGGACATATGTGGCTCTCTTAATAAAACTTACAAAGACTGAGCCATCTGTATGTAAGAGCTAATTAATTTTCATCAGAGTTATGCATCTTGGCAGATGAAGCTGACACAGACTAAAATGAATTGCATTATCATGATTAGACTACTTGCAAACAGGGTTTTTAAAAATATTTTCAGTATTCTGTCCCCTGAATCTCTTCATGAGGGTTGACTTCTATAGTCTATCATTAGAACCACTGTTTTTTAAAATTCCTTTTCAATATGATTTTTTATAATTTTAGCTGGGTAATTTCCACTTTTGGAAATGATTAGGTGCATATATTGAAAAGAATGGGTGTCAGGTTTATTGAGGCTTAAGAGAGGCCATTTAAAAGGTGGACTAAACACAATCTTTTTAACA
The DNA here is from genome assembly GCA_007922155.1 of Mesoclemmys tuberculata. Lineage (NCBI taxonomy): Eukaryota > Metazoa > Chordata > Testudines > Chelidae > Mesoclemmys > Mesoclemmys tuberculata. The sequence goes on along the minus strand of ML675601.1, from coordinate 108,977,783 downwards.
CAGGCAAAATTCCCAGGTAGATTAAATTAATGTCAAATTACTTTTTGGAAGGTAATATTAGAGATTACCATTGATGCTGTCAGAAATGTAACAGAGGATACAAATGCAAGCTTAGATAGATGTCTGTCTAATATAACAAGAAGCTTTCAAGATATTTTCAAAAACTGAAATCTTTCTAAGGTGGAAGATAGCAATGTATTTAACCCACCCTATGCCTTTTCAACTCTGGATAGCCCTGGCCTCACATCTTTCAGGAAATGGAGAAAGTTACAAAGGTGGCCACATGTTTAGGACCTGGTCCAAAGCTCAATAAAGTCACTAAGAGGCTTTTCATTGACTTCATTGAACTTTAGATCAGGCCCCTCATATTCAACCAGTGGCAAAAAGGAAAAAAAAATATCCTGCCCTGTGGAATAGCTGAAATCAGTGATAGAAACTGTGGCCATGGAAAAATCCATATACTAGCTGTAAGAGAGATTCAGAATACATGTAGAGAGATCTTGGCTCTTTTAGCTTCAATGAACCGATCAGCGCATAAGCAAAGGTAGACATCCTTGAAACTTCCACCTGCTACACCTATCAACCAGCCAACGCCCAAATATAGGATACATGCGGTGGTCAAAACCCAGAATATGGGACACAAACAAATGCTGCATTCAGGGAATGGAAAATGATGTGTGATTAATTCCACAAAATCTAGGTGGAATACAGACCACTTTGGGCCTGACAAGAGGGACACATCATAGGCCTTTAAACACATAGCTGAGTATTCTCCTTTTCCATACATGGAATATAGGATCAACAGACCAAAAGACCAAATATTTGGCATCTCCATAGACAGACAGCACCAACCGTTTGCCTACTTATGGTAGCTGAATGTACCCATACACATTTCTGTTCATTCTCAGTATAGCATAGGTAACTTACCTACAGACATACACTATGTTGAAAGAACCATTGTCAAATCCCTGCTGGAATGCCTAAGTGTTTTTCTGGATTCCTATGTGAAGGTTGTAATGAAGCATAATAAAGAACAAAAGGGAGAAAATGTAATTTTTAACATAGTATCTTCCTTTCTTAACTGCCAAGAATGGAGTCTGGTGTTCTGGGTGTCCTCTGTTACAATTAGCAGTACAAACCCCTACATCCTTTTCTGAACTCCCTGCTCTGTTAGGTAGTTGAGATGTCTTTATTTCTCACAAGGGAGCCACAAAACTGTAAAGTTAGATCTTGGCAGGCAAATAGAGAAGCTGAGCTTCAAATATGTTGAATTAAATTGTAAATGTATCTGTCACCTTTAAGTCTCTGCATAAATTCGATTACTGATTTGGCATCTTGTAAATAAGATTTGTTTTTAAAAGCTTCTTCAGTTCACCTTTAAAAAGGAGTAAAAAATCCTTTAGTCCAGCGTAGACGCGTATGACAGTCTTGTTGGCTTTCATGCAGGGCCAGATTCTATTCCTGTTTGAAGCTGCTGATCTCAATAGGACCAGAGTTGGCCTATACATTTGATAAAACCAGTAGGCTGCTTCTCCAAAGTGTAGATTTAGAGAAGTTCAAAAGCAACTGGAGGAATCCTGGGCATTTTCCAACAGCACCACAGCTTCTTGGCTGCTATCCCCATCAAACTTCTATCCTATCACCTTCTAGTTAATTGATCTTCATACTAACGATTTAAAATGCTTTTCTTTAAAGTGCAGCAAATTGGTAAATGCCAAAGCCCACCCAGTTTCCCACACAACTGAGACATTTGAAGGAGTTGTTCTGATATGCTCTTTCTTCTGCATTGTTTTTGTACTGAAAAGGATGCTTGTATATATGTACATGTGGAGTTGGGGCCGGATTGTCTTCCTCTGCGGCCTTCACCAAGGACACCATGTGGGAAAAAGAAACTCCGAGGTGGTGTCACCCCTGGTAACACACAAGAGTTAGGAGCTGGGAACTGAAAACAGTAGCTGCAGTGGCACTTTCTGAACTTTTGGACAGTGGTGATGCCATGAGACTCTCTCCTTATATTTTGATTTTGAGTGCTTATGGCTCACTGCTGTTTTGTTGTTTGCCTATACACCTATTTCACAGTCCACCTTCTCCTCCTTTCTGTCCTTTCCTTCATGCTGTCCTCAATATGCCTTTCTCTTTCTTGTTCCTATTAACCATTTCCCCCTTATACAGCCCCATCCCATCCCTTACTATAACAACTTTTTTAAAGAAAAAGTAAAACAAGAAAACATAGTACCATTAAAAAAAAATGCTCTTCACTCTGATTGCTCTTCTTGTATAGTTCTTCCCTCCCTCCCAAATTTCAGCTACCTCATTTATGTACTAGTGAGCTCCTTGGGGCAGGCTGCTGGTCCTGGCTTACTACTTCTAATAATAAACAGCCACAGTTTAATCTTGTATTAGGGGACAGAAAATCTCTGGATTCACTGATTGTTTCTTCAGAGGGAGGGGAGATTTTATACATGCATTCCATTTGTAGCCATTGACAGCCTTTTCTGAAAAAGATTGCATGTGTGAGTGGGCGTGTACAGGCATGCACATAATATTCTCATCATGCTTCAGGCCTTAAACCAAACTCTTAACAACTTGGGGTTAGGAGGAAACTTTCCCACAGGGAAAACTATCCCATAATCATCTGGCTCAAGGTTTCTTGCTCCTACCTCCGAAGCATCTTCTAATAATAGCCACGGTTTGTCACAAAATAGTGAACTAGGTGGACCATTGGCCTGACCAGATATGGCTGCTCATGTGTTCAGAGATGTGTATGTCAATCATTCTGAACCCCAGTGTGAAATTACTCCTACATTCCACGCCTAGGATAACTAAGCATCTGTGTCAGATATTTTGCAGTTAATGTTTTAAAAACAACCTCCCTTCTCCAGTGCTCCACCCCTCCCATTCAGTTTGTTTTAAAACAAAAGATTCTGCATAGCAAAAGAAGGAAAGAAAATGGATAGATACTAAACACTTAAAGGCTGGGTGTGGAGAGGACTGGCTTGTAATACGATTTTTTGGCGTATTATCTGTATTTGCTGCCTCATCATTCTGTCTACAAAGTCTCTCTGAATATTTAAGGGATTTTGTGGTCATTGATAAACCATTTGTTAACCAGAGAAATTAATCAATAGGCACCCAAGCAACTATTTAGAGACTATATTAGAAATAAGCTAAATAGTATGCTGTATATAACATTAAGATGACAGATTTCTCTTCCATAGGACTTGGCTATATCTAAATGTGATGATGATGCAATATATATGTGTCTGTTGCATATCCTATGCTGATTACATTAGCACAGAAGAATGCATGTGTATAACTTTAGGTTATATTTAAGGTTCCCCTACTTGCCACATCGGCAAGTACTTTAGGATATTTTATTTAAAACAAAATTCTCTTATGGTTCCACACTGTAGTCTGAAGTCTGTTTGTTTCTCCTCACCCACTGTTGTTTAATGTTTGTCTGTGTTGTTTTTTATTGTTCCCTAATGGGTTATTAAAAACTTTAACATTTGTTCTTTTTTTTTTTTTTTTTTTAATGTGGGGCTGTAGATGCATAAACATTTTTATAAAGCACATATGGTAATAGTCCCTTCCCTGAAAGTCTTGTAATCTAATTTAGACGTCATAATATATGGTCAACCGTTTATTTAGGTGGCGATATCATAGGAGAGGAGATCAATATATTGAAAAGTCATGAAAGAAACTCGCTTTAAAGAAGGGTTTGAAGGAGAGAGAGGAGTTTGTTTCATACAAAAAAGGTAACAAACAGTATTTTAGTGTATATGGCCCTGTTTCAGCAAAGCACTGTGTCTCACTTCTTTTCTCAATAGGAGCCTTTAGGAGTGTTTTTTAGTAAGCCAACCCTTTTTGATTGAGATCTGAATTTTGGATAGTGTGGCTTTGCTGAACAAGAAAACATAATCTTAAAAGCAGCCAAAGGAAGCTAGGCCATTGCAATAATAGCAGGAAGGTGTCACTTCTTTCTTCTTTATCCATTTTAAATGTAGTGCGTTTGCCACTTATCTCTCCCAATGTATCTTGTTTGGATACTTTTCAATATTAACGTTGGCTGTCAGGTTTTGATCAAAGTTTTTTTTGCTTTGATGTTGTAATGAGACCTCTTAGTTTAACACCCGAAGCATGTCCTTTCCAAAGAGTCATGTTAGGGATCTAGTGTGGCTTTTTGAGCTGTATTACTGGTACAGTGGAGGCATTTATGTTGGATTCATCATGCACCCTTTTCATATTAAAATACATTAGATTTTTTTCAATTTCCCTCCCTACTGTACTGCATTGGCAACGCTGCCACATGGTATCTCACGAGTTTCTAGCCTATTCTTTCCATATCGGTGTGGTCCAAAGGATCAGAGTAAGGCAGACCTGATTTGGGATTCTGTTCCCAGTTTTGTCATTCACCTGCTGTGAGACCCTGAATAAATTGCTTTGCCCCATTGTGACATAGGCTGGGTCCACACTGACGGTGGCAAATTCGCCGCCGTCACATCGATTGCTCTGGATCGACTGAGCAGTCTGTATAGACGATTTACGTCACTTGCGTATCTCCCATCGACTGCCGCCGAATCGCAAAGGTAAGTGTAGACCAGGCCTTAGTCTGCACATCTTTAAAATAGGGGCAAATGACACTTGCTTTCCTTTTAAAAACACTTTTGAGATCTATAAAGTGGTATCTGAGGATGGAATCTTATTTATTGTATCAACTATGTCTGCTTAGATTTCACGAAGCTAGGATAGAAATAATTTATGTTATATGGCTTCTGGTAACGGATGGTCTTTGGACTAAGACTCCCTTGCTTGCTTCATCTGTGACAGAGTTGTCTTGGGTACCGGTGTTGGGAAGGATGACTTTGTTTCCTTTTAGTATACACAGTTTTTAATTCACCCTACATAACTCTGTGTACTAAATGTCACCACATTTACAGCTGCTGTAGGCGTCGCCATAACTAGTAAATGTGACCTTGCAATGCTGTTAATAAATTCAGTAAAGCTGTTCTTATTTAAGTTGACTTTTTTCCCCATGCCAATTTCTAGTCCAGAAACACATGAAAGCTAAAAACCAGTTCCTAAGTGAATTTCCTGTTTGTTCACTTTTTTTCTCTAATATACCCTTTGTGTGTCTGAATCAAACAGAATTAGGGCTAATTTAGTTGATTGGCTGCAAAACAAAAGTATTCAGTGCTAAGAATGGGAAATGAGAGCCTCTTTGTAATGTTATTTCTTTGCATAATTATAATAGATTGTAATTATATACTTGAAGGGTTTTTTAACATTGGATTTGCTATAAACAAAGTCACATGATATGTGTTATTGCTCACTTTCATCAATTTAAACGAGACATTTAGTTCTGGGGATGTGTGGATCAGCACCTATAACAACATTTCCTTCTCCAGTAGCATGGCACGTTACATTAGAGAGAAATTGAAGATTCCATGTAAACTCTTCCCACTAAATTACAGTTGGCCAATAAGAGCCAAGTCAGATTTTGACATCAGTCATCTTCTAGCTCCTAAACAAAAAGGAGGGGAGAAGCTGAAGGACTAGGTGGAGCACTGTATGAAATAACTTCCAAATAGAAAATTGATACCAAGACAACTTACGGGTCTAAATGGGGGTCCCAATTTTGTTATTAATCAATATTTAGGCTTTAAAAGAAAATAACATGATTTACAAATGTAGAATAATATGCCACCTGAAGCTTACAATCGAAGACAGCCGCCTAGAGAAGGGCTGGTGTGTTAGAGAGAACAAAGGAGGAAGGCTTCCTGAAGGAGAGAAGATGGAGTGTCTTGTGTTAATAGGAGAAAAGAGGAAGAAAGATTGAGTGAAAGTGTGAGGCTGGAAGGGAAAAGTGTTGGTGAAGGGAGGAAAGCAGGGAGTGAGTGGTGCTTGTGAGAGCAAAAATGAGTTCCAGGTTGGGCTGAGATTGTGTTGAGCTTTGAAGGATTCTCCAAGGATCTTAGATTTGTTGTGGGAGGGACAGGAAATCAGTGGAGGGATTTGAAGTAGGAAGTTGTCGCTTTGCTCAATAAATTTGGATGCTCCCTTGTTAATGGGAGTCTCATGCATCTGTGGAACAAACCTCCCCCCTGAAGATTAGAGTGGGAAAGTGTTTGAAGTGCACCTCCTACAGGAAGGTACAGCTCCTGTTGTGTGTACATTCAAAAGGAGGGGAGTTTGTTTGAACAGACTCGCTTATTTGCAGGTGTAACTGAGTCCTCGTTTTGTGGCTGTCTTGCAGTGTGTGGTGGAGACTGCAAGGGTGGAAGTGGTGATTCAGTCTCAGCAACCTGTCCTCCCTCCCAGTGCCCTGCTCACTCTCCTCCCCACTGCTGGGAGGTGGGTGATTCTTATTCCTTCTGGAATGCTCTTCATTTTCTGTTTTAGCTTCTGTGTGGGGGAAGGGCTTGGATGCCTACCCTCTCCCCTCATTTGGGACCGCTCCCTTCCCTCAGGGAGGGTTTCCGGTGATGCTTTGTCTTCCTGGGCAGCTCCTCCATAAATACCTCTACCCCATGCAGCATATGTAATGGGTCTGAATGGGTGTCTCCACCAGGTTAACTGGCTCCATTCACTTCCTGCATTGGATTGAGCAGGGTCCAGCTAAATCTGCTTATGGTCAGGCAGAATGAGCAGAGCACAAACTGACGCAGAAAATGCTCCCACTATTGCCTATGGGCTTCATAAGGGAACAAGTACCGATACCAGTACTCTGTGCTTGAGTTTGCTTGGTCTGTTTTGAGTCCTTAGGGTGTCAGTTTGCATGCCTCTCTTTGATTCACGTAGCGATGCAGTCGGTTTAGCTAGAGGCGCTGATTCTTTTCAGAGGAGCTTCAACTCTTCTGATTGTTGCACCTGTAGACCATTTCAGGCACATTTTATAGCAGTACCTGATTTACAGGTGCAATTGGATAGTTCATTGTTTAACTGCTGTGAAGTGTGCCATTAAAATTGCACCCACCCACTATTGTCTGCAGGTGAGGAATCGGAGGCTGCTTCTGGAAACCAAGCCTGTTATCTCTAGATGAAGGGAAGGACAATTCTTGGCATATAGTGTCTGGGTTTATATTTCTAGAGGCTTCGTTTGGGTTTCTCTGCACATCTACTCGATGAGCTATTTCAGGAAGATAAACATATAAATGTTTTGGCACCTTGATTTGCCATTGACCATTGTGCTAGGTACTAGATGGAGTTTTTTTAAATTAAATATAATTTATCTAATCCAACTGGGAAATATAATAATAGGGTTTATTTCATGTAATATGACTTCCTCTTAAGTACGTCTGAAAACGAACTCTTTTCCCCTTGAGGGCTGCTAAAAAGAAAATCAAACCCCAAACCACATTTCAGTAAAAATAATAAATCTCAAACAAGAAGCAAAATAACAGCATCTGATGTGTAAGAGTTGCAGTAAAGCTGAAAATTAATAATCAGTGAGTTGGTAATGCAAGACACTGAACTCATTATGAGTTTGAGGAAATCTGTGTATACCTTATTAAATATCAAATTGTTCTAGTCTAAGCAATAGAAATGTTTAAGACCCTCTGATTAGAAGTTTAAAAAAAGCTTAATCTGCAGTTTTTGGCCCCAATCCTACAAAGGCATTCAGTGGATAAAATTATGCTCATGTCTTTTGCAAGATCTGGGCCTCAGATTAAGTACTTTGAGCTGATGGATTTAAACATTTCAGAGTGACTTTATTCTGAAATATTTCTCCACTGTAAAAACTTCAGGTAAGTATAGGTATAGCTACTTAAAATAACTAAAAACAAAACCAATCTTTCTCTACCCCCTTTTATTTAACATCTGGAAGGTAAGTGTACTACTTTAATTATAATGGAATGAAATATCAAATGAGTGATCACATCAGGCATGGACACTTACCAAATCATAGTGAAATAACTGTGAATAACTCTCTAGTTTCAACAATTTGCATGGCCATTAACAATTGATGGATTTCCCTTAGAACCACATTATCTATGGCAGCAGGACCGAGTCCTGCGTACCGTTTCAGCATATTAAGTACCAGAGAAATTCCCAAAAGTAGTGGTAATAAAATTGTAACAGCAAGGTGAATGTTATAGATAGGAATTTTAAGCCAACTCTTTGGAAGGCAGGGAACTATTTCAAGCAATCAAATATCTTGCTCCTGCCCTCTGCTTTCCCTTTAAATACTGTATTGCAGTTCTGTATCTCTTAATGCAAGCCCATTGTTAACTTGCTGCCTGCCTTGTGCTTAGATTTAAATATTGACTTGGTAGTACAGATGAGTTTATAAAGGTGCTTTTTAGTGCATTTTATTTTATTTTCGTTTTGGACCTAACACAAATCTTAAGTATCTTTTACATAAATTCAATATAAGATACATCATGTATGCCTGGCTAAATTTGGGAATTATTGGTTGCTAGACGTATCTTTGTGTCGGAACCTTGTTGAAACAGGCGCCAAAGATGTGTTTTCTTTCTGGGGATCATGACATCATTTTATTAAATGCCCTTGTAGCTCCTCCGCCCCCATGGCCAATCCCTTTTAGTAATTTCTGCTGCTGCCACCTGAATATCGAAAGTTTGCAGATCCTCCTGTCAGGTTGCCTTGTTCAGCCATTAGCTTCTCAAGTATGTATGTCCTGCTGCACTTGTGGCAAGAATAAAGTGATTAAATGAGGTGGTGGGTTGGGAAGGAAGAATAATCAACGTGTGAGAGATGTTCAGGCTCTGGGAAATTACATAGATGACACCTCAAAGATCATAGGTACAAGGCTTCCAGGCACATTTTCCTGTAGGCTATTCTCTGCCCTAAATAAATGAAAATAAATATAAAAAACCATAGTAATGGCTAATTTGCACACACAAAAATGTGATAATTTTTCTACCACCTTCTGCCCCCCTCCCCAGTATTAACAGCAGAGTAGATTAATAAGGTCTAATATGGTATATAATATAAAAATATACTTGTTTAGATGCTCTGGTATGTAGCAAAGTTATATAAATAATTAAAGCTGGGCTATGATTGTTAAGACAAATAAACAAGTACACCCTGTGCTTTATCCGTGCTTTCGTATTGCTTTGTTCATTTGATCATATGCACTTCGTGCACATATTACATGAGGAAAAACAACCATGAACCGGATTTGCAGCACTAAATATCCTCCTTCACCCTCATATGTGCAGAAAGACAGATAGTAAAGGCAAATAGAGGATGGTCCTATGTGAACCAATACAAATGGGAAGGATTTGAGAGCTGTGCTAAGAGCTGCAGAAGACATGTTCAGGGAGAGGCATCCAAGGGCAAAGATTTATCTCTGAGAGGGTTCTTGTCTTGGGCACAAACCAGACAGAACCTTGAGAAGCCAAGTGAAGAACCCAGCCAGTATCAGTTGTTGGTGAGATGTAAGATTAAAGAGCATGCTTCAATATCTTGCACCTTGGTTATCATATACTATAATAATAATGTCGTGAAATATATCTGTTGGTTTATTAGTAGTCATTACAGCTATGAAAGTCCGGGATGACTGCTCCCATTCATCGTGGCATGGAGGAGCTTCTGCAAGTGTTGCAGCTTCCAGATCCACTTAAATGAAACAATGACCACCTAGTTTAGAGGAAAGAAAGATGAAGTTCATGTTTGAGAAGAAAGGACCAACTCTCTTAAAAACATGGAGATGGTGGGAGCCTTGCTAGATCAAGTTTGCAACATGCTAGAGAAAAGAGAAGTCCAGAGTTAGCTTGAACTCTGCATGTGTCCCATGAAGTGGAAGTAACATGTTTCCCACCTTTCACCCTGATCCTTTTACTTCTATGCTATATCCTCTCAAACCTTGCTTCTCTGTTATCTTTCATCTCTATTTAGATTGTAAGCATCTTGTCAGTAGAGACAGACTCTTATTCTTTGGTTTTACAGTAATGGATAAAAATATATATATAAAAAAGGTAACTAATGCACATACCTCTCTTTTGCTTAATCCAAAAGAACATTGTTGAACTTCAGTGAGTATAGACTTTAAATTTTTTTTATTGTTTCTAGTTTTAGTGGGTTGTAATTATTCCTTGTAGCTAAAGGATTTCTTTAATTTAGCCATAAATGTTTGTAACACAGGCTGTAATGAAATGATTGACAGTGAGTTCTGCTGTGTGGTGTCTGTATAGAATTAGGGAGCGAGAAATTTTAGGACGTTTGCTTTTGGGACTTTAATCTTGAGTTATGCCATTGGTAGGATTGCTTATTATTATTTTTTTATATAGTTTAACTTAATTTACTACCAGGATAACTGTTTCACAGTCGATGCACTGATCAGTATAATTGCATTTTGTGGCCTTGTTATAGACAAGGACTATAATTAATTAACTGACTGGATTACTGAAATACAGACTCTGACATGTATTTGTAAACAAATTTCATTAGGAAATAGTTACGGTTGAAAGGCAGGTATCAGTAGATTCACTTTAAAATGCAGTTAACTTATTACAAATTCTATACAATTCTTCTTCTACTTGAAAAAGTAAAATATGACAGTCTAAAAATGAACAACTAAAGGACACAGTCGCTTCACTCTTCATTTACTGTTGCACTCTAACTCAAAATGTGTGTGTGTGTAATATATACATATAATATATAATTTTAAACACTTAAATATCCCAGAAAATCTCTACGCTGGGATGAGATACTGTATGCAAAATTTCAGGACTATCATTTTCTCTTTGGGGAAGGTAATATTAAACAAATACTGGATGTGACGGTGAAATCTGGATTTACAATGTGGAGTTAACATCAGTCTTAACTAAGGAGTCACTATTGGGCCTGCCATAATCTCATTTTAATGCGATTAAAATTAAAAAGGAAACCAGCATTGTAAATGGGAAATAGTTTTCTCCTAGTGCCTCTAGACAAAGGATCATTTATATCTGACTGCTAAAAAGTCAGATTTAATTTATTTTGTGGAGAAAATGCGTCCAATTTTTGCTTTTGTTATATTGGATTCGCTTGCCTCAATTTGAAAAGAGCAACTGTCTTGTTCAAACTGCAGATACAGGGCCCTTCTTCCAAACTAGGGCCTCATCCTGCATGCCTCACTCATATGAGTAAGGATTTCTCAGGTGAGTAATCCCACTGATTTCAGTGAGTACATCTTTGAAGAATTAGACTCCTGCTTTGAAATTTATTAGCATGCTAACTGGTTTTTCAGAACACATGTGATTCACGCCAGGCTAGCCAGAAATCACTTTGCACATCCTTTGCCTTTTCTCTAAGGTGGCAGCAGCGTATCCTATTTGTTCCATTTCAGCAGGTCTTTTAATGTGGCTTAAGAGAGTCAGATCTCACTTATTACGGGTGTGTTTCTGCATGTGCCTGGATGTGCCATTTTAACACAGATGGCGTTAAATTCCCATTGATTTCTTCCCCTTGCCCCCCAGCTTTTTGATTTCTGCAAAGAATGGCATTAATTTTTCACAAAAATGAAATCTATAAATGACCTTGTGTGAGAGCACCAGCCCTGCGGATTCTAGCTCCTAAGTAATAGGCTTGTGAATGTTCTCCCTTGCAGAGCAGGCGCCAAGTGGCGGAGGCATCAGCGGTTACCGTTGGATATATTTGCTTCCTACCTGCTGGTTTCAAACAGTATTAATTTTTATGCCTTCATTGTGCATTGAGTTTAATTAAAAGCAGCACTGCTCATAACAGTGCTGGTAGAGATTTTTTTTTCACTCCCCCTAAAATGAATAAAACAAATAGGCATCTGGTATTTGTTTTGTATAACACAATGCTCATAAAATGAAGAGTAATAAAACATAATTATCTGTAAAGGCTTGTTTTATAAGCCTAAGAAGGAGCTTGTTTCTGCTTTGTTTTTAATTCTACCCACAGGATGAAGGATCCCTTTGTACTTTTTCCTTTTTTTTTTTTTTAACCCCTTTCCCAATTAGTGAAGAGTCAGTGATTAGAACATTTGAAACCATTCCTTTCATATAATGATGGATGTGTGCTACATGTTTGTCTGAAATGGATCTTTTTAATGGGGCTTCCATAAGAGTGAGAGCAGGAGAAAATAGCAGCATCCTTTAGCATTTCCCTCCAAATTATTCTTTTTGTTTAAAGGATCGAGTGTAAAAAGGGATGAAAAAGTTAGTCGTTAAGTATAAGTAACAAAGGCCAACATTTTGAGACTTGGGGCCCTAAAGTTAGACACTTCAGTAAAAGGAGTCTGGTTATTTTTTCAAGAGTGCTCGCGTGCCTGTAATTCCCACTAACTTCAGTGTAAACGCAGCATAAAGTCTGGATATGGGTTTGGCACCATAGATTTGATCCCTTCTCGTGAAGGAATTTTCTCAGTTGCTGAATTGTTTGACTTTTGGTCCTCACTGGAGCATTGTGGGCCTGTTTGAAAGCCCATTCAAGTCAATAGGAGCCTTATCATTGACTTGAAGAAACTTTCAGTCAGGTTGCATGTGCTGTCCCTTGAATTTTATTTCGAAGACAGAAAACGTTGATGATTTGCTTTGCATTGCTGAACCCTGCAAAATCGTTTATCAGTAGCAAAAGGGAGCTAACCGTTTCTGCCACACTGTCCATGCCTATAGGTGCTTCATCTCTTGAGAATGTCTTCGTTGCTTCCATTCAGTACTCTGCGTCAAGTGAAGATCACATCCTCTCATGGTTGTGTGTACGCTACTGCAAGATTAAAGAAGAAACTAGAGCTGGTAACAATCACACAGCGTATTTCACTAGTGACAGTTTTATGTGCTTCCAGCATGCTGCAGATCTTTCTATGTGATATCGACCCAATCTTTTACATTAAAGTCCAGATTTTTACTAGGAACAAGAACACCTAAGCCAGCTAGATATTAAAGTTAGATATCCCAACAGTTCATATGTATTATAACGGCAAAGTATCAGAAAATTCCTTGCAGGGAAACGAGTTGATGAAAAAAATCACACTAGATGCCTGTTTTTATTAGTCATTATTTTGAAGAATAATGTTCGCTACCAAACCTGTTCACAAGAACTATAGGTTCAATCCTGTGGAGTGCTGGGCACCTTCAACTCACACTCTCTGGCACTTTGCACCTCCCAGATTCAGGCCCTATTCTAGTTTGCACAATTAATTAAACTGATATAGAAGCCTTAATTCCTTTTCTTAGCCCCTTGTATGAATTGTAACCTTCTCACAGGCAGATATGACTTAGGTGCTGCTTCCTGTCTGCAAGGCAAGCTTATAATTTTGAATATTGATTAACAGCTGCTTTTCTTCTTCTGCTAGGCTCAGAAACAATGTCATTGAGAGCATGTAACAAATTGCTAAATGATATCCTGGCAGAGAGAATTCCCCTCTTGAAACCACTCTCCTAATGCAAGCTTCTTTACAGAGAGGAAAATGCAGTAGAACAGCCACAGACAAAACAACAAGCTGTCCTCTGCTGAGACCAGGCTGCAATTCCACAACAAGGCATTCTTACCTGGGTTGAAAGCAGTTCCTGTTCACGTTTATGGTCTAATCTGCTGCTGCTATGTCTAGAATGGTTTACTTGAAAGAAATTTTCCTCCTCTCTTTTCCTCCCCCAGCTCCCTGGAAGATATTAATGTTATGTGCAGGCTGCCAGCTTTAGTTCTTGACGGGATTGTTGTGGCTCTTCTGTGCCTTTAGTCACCTGATTATCATCATCAGCAGATAGCGTGATGGAAGGTACCTTGCCTTGTTATGTGAGCTGTTTCAGTTCCCATGGCCAGTAGCCTTTGATCTCTTGAGACAGCCCCCCTCCCTGTTTAAAAAAAAAAAAAAGCGAGGGGGGGAGTGCTAGATAGCATGCTGGTTTGTAAATGTGTCGTCTTCCAGCATAGTCTCATGTTGCTTGCATATAAACTAAATGTGCTGTGTATATTTCAGGGTTTACGGAATCCAGCAGCTCATTTAAAAGTCAAATGATCAGAGTTTCAAAAAAGAAGAGAATTCATCTCACACTTTTTAGGCTTGCATGATGGATCCCAAGTGATCCTCTCCGTGTCCTTTGTCTCAGTGGTTCCACTGTCCCCATTTATAAATCAGGGATGGTATCTAACTGGAAGATCTGTTGAGGCTTATTTAATTAATGTCTCTAAAACATTGTGTGATCCTTGCTGCTGTGTAAATGCAAACCAGCGTTATATTTAAAATTCAGGCTGGTTTCTGATTTTTGCACAAGAAAGCTTTTAACCTTCTTGTGTCATTGGAATGAAAGGCATTTACTTTGCTAGTGTAAATGTGAAAAGACACAGCTGTAAGATGATGATTTGCTACCAGTATGACACCAGTTCTTCTGAATTTATTTTAATGGGTTTTTTCTATTGTCTGTAAAGTGATAAAATACAGTGCGTTTTCCTTTTTTTTTTAAAACTTGACATGAAGGGAAATAATATTAATTTTAAGGCACCCATCACCTTAGTAGCTGGGCAATCTTTATGCAAATAATCCACTCATACTATTTCCCCTTTGTAAATCTGACTCTGTGATGTTTTGAGTTTGAGATTTTTGGGCAATTTGTTTTTTTGTGTGTGTTGATGTTTCCCCTAAAGGAAAGGTGGAAACTTAAAGGAGAACCTCTTGCTGATGGTGCCGCTATTGAGGGATTGGAAAACAGGTTTGAATTAAAAATAAGGGCTGGCCTGAACCCTAGTCTTGCCTATGAAATCATTTGAGAGATTCCGAACAGTTTGTGTAGTATAATACAGTGGATTGCTCTACTCCATTACACCCACACCCTCTACTTTGAGGTTCTTCAATATTGAATTATTTAAGTTTAGCCCAGGCACCTTGGTGAAGTCTTGACTCCACTGAAATCAATGGCAAAACTCCCATGGACTTCAAAAGGGCTGGGATTTCACTACTAGTATTATCTAGTTCTGGACTCCTTGGGTCTTCAGTGCGGGGATAAGGTGCAGGAAAATGGTATGGAAGTTGAAATACTAAGAGATGTCGCTCTTCATATGGAGTATGGGGAGATGGAGTATTGGCAAATGCTTGTGACTCCACCACCATGGGTAGAAAATAGAAGGCCACACCAGAGGAGGGAGAAGGGGGACAGGGCTGCTCTTTGCCTGGAACTACTGAGGAAAAATGATGGGGAAGAGGAGGTCCAAAGGGATCCATGGTCTACAGACCTTGTCTGTGCTGAGGAAACTAACAAATGTTCCCCGTTGCTGATGCTGGTTCAGCTCTGCCAGCATTAGCAACATTGGAGCCAAACCAGCGCTAGAAAAAAGTGGGACATACTTTAGGCAGTCTCCCTAGTGCAGAGAAGACCCAATGTGTTTGCCTTTGTGGATGAAGTCAGAGCTGTCCACATCCAGTATAACAGGGACGTTCATAGGTCTGTTTTAGGTAAATGTGGCATCTCTTAATTTTAATCTTTTTTTCTTTTAAGACATGTTTATCTATATTAGGTTTGGGCTTGACCCTGCTCCCAGATAAGATGATGGGGGTTTTGTGGGAGATTTTAATGGGAGAGGATTGACCCTTTTGTCAACAGTAGATTTTTCATTTTAACTACTTCACTGATCAGCACATGACTGCAGATTTCCTGCTGACTCTGATTACTCTGCCTCCAGTGCCTTTGGCTTGTAATCTACATGGAGTATGACTGATTTTTGTTACACACAACACTGAAGTCCTTCGTTTTCTTTAATTAGCCTATCACATTCTTACTAAAAAGAAACCCAAGGCACTTAGATATTTATCTATTCTACTTCTTTGTAATGCATTACCATAGTATCTGAGTGCTTCATAATCTTTAATGTATTATCTTTACAATGCCCTTGGGAGATAAGCAACATTATCTCCATTTTACAGATGGGGAACTGAGGCACAGAGAGACCTGGGGCTTGCCTTTACTGTAATCAGTTATCTGCACTCATGTGAACTCCTCTTGAGATAGCCTAGCTGCAGTGAGAGCAGTCGCACTGAAAACCAGCATGCTGCTGCACGGAGTGATTGTATGCGCAGCACGCAGTAACCAGAGTCCCTGCTGCATTGCTAACTCAAGCATCTGCAGTCCTTGAACTTCAAACCACGCCCCCTGACGAGCCAGCTTTCTCGTCTTTGAAGTACCAGTTTACTTGAGCTTTTGTGCGTGGATGGGAGTTGGGTTTAGGAGCAAGCTCACACCTTAGTGGAAACAATCCCTGAGCGAGTTATCAAGGTCATGCAGGAAGCCTTTAGCCAAGCAGAGAATGGCACTCCGGTCCCAAGCTGACACCTTAACCACTAGACTACACTTCTCCTCTTAGAAAGTGTTCATGCCAGTTTACATTCCTTAACAAAATCTGACTTTTTTTAATAGTATCCTCAATGAGAGCTGAAATTTCAGCTAAAATATTGGAAGGAAAAAGTGGGAAATGATAGAGACAAATACGTGGCATTTTGATTTCTTCTTCCCATGTTTCTCAAATACTTGTGTCGAATGTTTCAAGCTGTAATCTAGAGCTTCCCTATATAAGGCAAGACATCTAAGTTTGGAGCCAAAGTTTTCAGATGTGTAAAACAATGAAACCCTTTGTGATGCTGATGGAGGTGGATGGGAGAAATGGCATGTGCTGATAGTAAAACTCATTGTAATATGATGTTGTGTGTGAGGTTGCCAGGAGGGTCTAAATAAACAGAGACCTGCTCTTCATTTAAGGACCAGTCTTCTATTGTAATCTTTTTGTAGCAAATCATGTTACATTGTGCTAGAAGAAAACCCATATTTGTTTAGCACCATTTTCTTGCCTCATTCTAGGATCAGTTGTACCAGATCTCCTCTGTACTCAGACACAGTATTTAAATAGCTGCAGATTATTAGTATTTCTGGTCTATAGGACCTTGAAAACAACCGTCTGTTAGTTCATGCTGTTTATCACATCCCTTTTTATAGGATCATTTTTCTCTCTACTTTAATGGGAGTTGGATCACAATCTTACAGGCACTAGAAACCGTCCTAGCATTTTCAATGGGTCTTGGGTTGGGCCAAAAGTGAATGATGATGTCTAATTAATCTAGCACTTTGCTAGATTCTCAATTCACCACTTCGATGATTTTCAGAGGGGTTTCTCTTTATTTACACTGGTGTAAGAGAAAAGGGGGATAAGGCCTGGTCTACACCTTAAACTTAGGTCAATCTAACAGTGTCACTTAGAGGTGTGAATTTTTCAGTGTAGACTGCTTGGATAATGGACGATTTCTTCCGTCAACCTAGCTACCACCTCTCAGGGCATGTCTACATTGCAAAATCAAGTTGAACTAACTTACGTTGGCATACAGCCATAGCAGTAATTACATCACTTGTGCACATCTTCACTTGGCTCCTCGTGTCGGTGGTGCTGCATCCTCGCCAGAAGCACTTATATCGAGTGTACTGTCAGTGTGGGGCATAGTTGTGGGCTGGTTTCTGAAAGCCAGCAACAGGTGATGTAAGCAAGGCAGTGACTGACTACATCAACATAGATTCTACGCCGCTCATGGAGGTGGAGTTATTAAATTGGCACAGCGGGCGAGTTACGTCGGTGGGAGTGAAATTTTCGTGTAGACTCTTACATAGTTAAGTTGATGTAAGCCTTTTAGCTACACAGGGCTTGTCTTCTTCAGGTCTGGAAAGATACTGACAGTCACAGTGTCACTGCTAAATAAATACAAGATGGAACAGATTGTTTAGCATAAATAGTTAACACATATTCTAAGAGACCATTAAAGGTAAAGTGGACAATTAACACCTCTGCAGTCACAGGATGAAAAAAGGAGGGTTTATTGCATTACAGATTGTTGTAATAAGCCATAAATCCAGTGTGTCTATGAAGTCTGTGCAGCTCTCATTCTGGTCTCCTTGTGCTGCAGGGCACGGGCGAGCCCCGCACAGAGTTCCCTGTAGGTGGCTTTACACATTTGAGAGTTCTGCAGCCACTGCTCGTCATTCCAGACACACACAGCGATGTGATCTCACCACTCAGTGCTCGTGTCACGTGTCCTCAAGCAGCGGTGCACCGTGTGCAGATGTTCCGTGAATGCAAACAGTAATCTGGCATTGTGCATGGCACACAGCAGGTCAGGCATCTTGGATTCCAGTTCCAGCTGGGAGCTCATGATATTCTACATGACCAGCCACGGTGTGTTCAGAATGCTGACAACAGCAGTGGAGAGCAGGGCAGGAGCCATCCTTTCAGATCAAGATGGCGAGCGCTCAGGAAACTGGAGGCAAAAAATGCTGTGAAACTCAGTCGGAAGCCCGTACATGACAGGACAATAATCACTACTTCATGGGATGTTGAGACCACGCCCGTAATGCACTGGAATCCTCTACGCCTTCCCACAAGGCCTAGTGGCACAAGCTAGCGAGTTGCACAGTGGGATAGCTGCTTCTGTCTGTGTCAGTGCTAGACCAACTGTGGATGTGCTTTGGCAACATGAGTGCTGTGTGGACAGGCACAAGCTTTGTAATTACAGCACTTTTGGATCATGGTTGTAACTTGCGCCAACAAAACTTTCTAATGTAGGCCAGTTTGTCGCTATGCTGACCTAACCCTGAATGTAGACATGCTCAGTTAATGGAAGAATTATAGTTCTGCCAACCCCAAATATTCAAAAATTATGATTCAGGTTCACCCAAAGTCACGAGATTGGCTTTAAAATCATGATATTATATAAAAATAATAGATGTGGCGTTCTTTTTATTTTCCTTCTGCTTTTTGGGCCTTGACGGGTGCACTCGGGTCACATTTTGAAGCTTTCTCCACAGCCATGAGGGCTAGAAATTTACTTCTTATTTAAGAACGATGGCTGAAAATATCACATATCCACTTGAATCCAGGAGCTGGGGCTTTAAGGAAAACAATAATTATCCTGAGACCAAGGCAAAATCATGAGTCTGTCAACCTAGCTACCATCTTTCAGGGTAGTGGATTACCTGTGCTAATGGGAGAAACCATTCGGTCGGCTTAGGGAGCATCTACACTGAAGCACTACGATGGCGCAACTGGAGTAGTGCCTCTGTAGCACTCTAAGAGTAGATACACCCCTTATGCTGAACAGTTTCTTCCACCTTCTATTTAGCAGTGACAATCTGTGTACCTTCACAGACCTGAGGAAGGTCTCTGTGTAGTTCGAAAGCTTGTCTCTTTCACCAGTAGAAGTTGGTCTAATACAAGTTATTACATCATCCCCCTTGTCTTTCTAATACTCTGGAACCAATGTGGCTACAAAAACACTGCTGCCTAAGTATAAATTATAACTTGCCCTCTTAGTATGTCAGTTTCCTTGCCTGCAAAACAGGGATGAGACCCACTTTTGAAAGCATTTTGAGATCCTCAGATGAAAGGTACCATTTAAATATACCTACTAGTGCTAATAAATTTGAGGTTCAAGTCAGACTTCTATAATAATTAATAATACTGGTCTTGTATAGCGCTTTCTTGTCAGTAGATTTCAAATTATTTTACAATGGCGATTGTGCCATTATCCCCGTTCTAAGGGAAAAGGAGACACAGAGATGTGAAGGGACTTGCCATGATTTCCCAGCAGATCAATGGAAGAGCCGAGAATATGACTCAAGTTGTGGATGACAAGAAATGGGCTGGCTGGAGGAAAGGATGAAGGAAATTTTTCTGCCCTTACCAAAGAAGGGAGATATAACAGAGTGTAGTAACTATTGTACCATCTCTCTGCTATCGCACATGAGCGAAGTACTGCTGTACATAATCTAGGATTGTGTGTAATGAATAGAAGCAGAACAAACCCCATAATAAGCTGGCTTCAGAGAGGAATGAGGCGCACATGACCAAATCACAAATATTTGTTATCTGTTTGAAAAATGCAAAGCATACGCTCAACTATTGATCAGGTACTACAGAGACTAGTCAGAAGCATTTGATACCATCTGACACGATCGTCATTGGAGGATGCTGGTAGACATGGGGATTCAAAAGAATCTCATTGAACTCGTATGTCTCTGCCACAAATAGAATATGGTGTAAACAGCAGTGATCTTTCACAGGGCAGGACATGAGGCAAGGGTATATTTTGACCCCAACCCTCTTTAACACACATACAGAATTATATGAGATGCCTTGGAAGGTTTTGGTAAAGTGCAAGGAGCTGACATTTCCCATGGTGGACACCTCTTAGCCAACTTCAAATATGTTGATGACATGACACTCTTTGCTTTGATCAAATACAAGAGTCTGTAAAACAAAACAAAGAACAATTAATGAAGTACATGGACAATGTCTTACTGTGACAAAAACAAAATGCATGTACATTGATCTAACTAACAAAACCGGATGCAAACGATCATTACAATTAATAGATAAGCTGTCGAAGCAGCACATGAACTTAATTATATGGGATCATATATTGTCAACAAAGGAGGCAATGCCAAAGAAATCAGAAGATGACTAGGGATAGCTCATTCAGCTAAGGCCTCCCTTAAGAAAGTGTGGAAAAACCATGGCATCTCATCTAATTTTTTCCACAGTGATAATTTTGGATGTGAATTGTGGGAAGTTAGTGGTGCTGAGAAGAAGAAAATTGAAGCTTTTGAAATGTGATGCTGGTGAAGACTTTGGGTATTTCCTGTGTGAACAGAAAGACCAGTGCCTGTGTTAGAACTAGTATTGGAGACATTTACCGTGTGTTCTTTGGTCACATTAGGTGCAGAGAAGGAAAGTAACTTGGAGAAAGTTATTACGGAAGGATAGGTGGAGGGTCATTGTAGCAGGGGACGACCAGTGAGAATGGATGGATGTTGTGTGGCAGATCACTGGAAGGTCAGCTGCTGAGAAGTTAGTTATGGATCGTGGAGGTTTCCAAAAATTCTGCTATGATGTCACCGATATT
Source organism: Mesoclemmys tuberculata (assembly GCA_007922155.1). Classification (NCBI taxonomy): domain Eukaryota; kingdom Metazoa; phylum Chordata; order Testudines; family Chelidae; genus Mesoclemmys; species Mesoclemmys tuberculata. The sequence goes on along the minus strand of ML675601.1, from coordinate 108,956,938 downwards.
TAGACATGAATACATGGATTTACTTCTGAGTTGCAGTTCATTAAGGCCACATGGCCCATGGGTACATCTACACTGCAATAAAACCCCCCAGCACCAAGTCTTGGAGAGTGGGACAGCTAACTCAGGCAGGGGGGCTAGAAATTGCAGTATAGGTGTTGGGGCCCAGGCTTTGAAAACCTGGGTGGGTCTCAGAGCCTTGGCTCCAAACTGAACCCAAATGCCTACAGTACAATTTTTAGCCTCTCAGCATGAGCCCGGCAAGTCCGAGTCAGCTGACTCGGGGCCAGCTGCAGTTATGCCCTGGGTCTTTTATTGTGATATAGATGTAACCTACTTGACACGTATACAGAGCTTTCTTCCTGAAATGCTCTTCCAACTTTATTTGCACATAGCTTCATGGAATGCAGCAAACCCTGGGGTGGAGGGTGGCAACAAATTGATACACTTTGAATCCATTAAAGACCAGATCCAGAAGCTATTCACACAGTAAACTACATGGATCTCATTTGATCTAGCAATAAATGTCTCTAGGTTGACCTTGCTAGGGTTTCTACCTATGGTTCAGGGAGCCTAGGTATTTCAAAATGAATAAATAGCTAACAGTAAGACAGGGGTGTGCAGAAAAGAGGGAATGACTTACAAGTCTGATTTATTAATGCAAGGAAGAGATGTGTACATTACAATTCACTAGGCTAAATATTGCTATATTTCTCTAATACGAGAAAGCTGAAAACACTTCTCAGAGCCATCAGCTTGTGATTAATGGCAGATTTTCCTCTAATGAGAGTATTGTTAGTTAGCATCGTGGTGCTGCATTATTTCTTTATTTGCACTCATGGCTATGAGTTGCACATGAAAGCTGTTATGTATATTGACCAGGCTAATCTTGACTATTTAATCATATTGCACAAAGAATCAAGTGGCTAGTATTCTGGATAGTAGCTGGGGAGAGTTAAGCAACATGGTAAACTGAGCCTAGCTAATTCATTTGGGACAACGTAGAGGATTGTTATTACATTATAATGGGAGGAGCTGCCAAGCAAACACTACTGTACAATTAAATGAGGCTGTTAACAGCATGACTGAGTGAATATTTTAGTAACAATGGAGCGTTCTTGTAGCTACTTTGTCTTACAACTCCTGGGTGAGGATCACATGGAAGACAGACAAATGGGAAGAGATATACAGGGATTTAGGGAGGGGTGAAATCTAAGATCATAAGCAGTTGTAATCAGTTTCTTTAGGCCTGTGTTCTTTGTATGGCTGAGTGCTTTCCAGGACAAGTTTGTAATGAAACCAATGTACATTTTAACAGAGATAGGAAGGTTGGGGAAACTTCTTCACGTAAAGTCTTGTCTTTTATTTTATTTTATTTATGTGGGATGGGGAGATGTCTGGTGTTGAAGGATATTGAATGGGATAACCATAACAGAATTTTAGACATTGCCTAGCTACACAATTCCACAAGTCTAATTATTGTTTTTTTAATGACTGACTTCTAAACAGTCAGAAAACCATACTGAAGGGCTCTTAAAATGAGTAAACAAAAATGCTTACCTTGGGATTTGCAAAATAAAACTAAAGTATGGAATGTAAAACAGGCACTGTAGTTAATATATAGATACACAAAGTTGCTTTTTGGCCATTATACATCTCTGGAAGTCGAAGACTGTTTTAGCAGGCATGATGGTGCGTTGCTGAAAGCTGGATCCAGTTTCCTAGGAAGGAAGAAGAGATAATATGAAGATGTGAGAATCTTCAGGAGGAAAACCGCAGCAGTTGCATCTAAACAGCTTTACATTTCAAGCAATAAAATATAGGATCATAGTAGTTAAGAGTTCTGCTAGACTTCTATTTCCCATCATGTGCAAGGTGTGGTCTCCCTGACAAGACATAAGGATCAGGTTCTTTGACTGTAGCCAGAGAGTGTAGCTCAGTAAAAGGTGTGTGCAAGGGTAGTCTTTGCCCTAATTAGGTGGTTTCCATCCTGGGCCGGCCTTGTGCAAGGCTGGTTTCTCAGCATAAGTTAGAGCAGACCTTGGGCTGCTGTAACTATTGCTGGCTGCTTATGGCTGCAAGAAGCTATAACTGATAATCAGTGGGGGTTGGGAGGTGTTGGCCTCAGAACCATTATTCTGATAATAGGATTGAGTAGTGCATGGATGAGTATGGGATGTTTTAGGGCTGCTTGCTGCTAGTAGTTCAATGCACATCAGCTGCTGGTCAGTCCAAGACCTGGCGCAATGATTGTATCTCCCAGTTTTCTTTCACTGGAGTGCACTTCAGACAAGACTTCATAACTTTTGTTAAAAATTTAGAATTGGCAAAGGTAACTCTAAGGGGATTTGTCTTGGAACAAGGAAAAAGCCTTTGAGTCCAATCAGCCTTTTCTTTCTTTCTTGCTACCTCTCTCTTTCTCCCCTTTTTTGTATTTTCACATTGCAGCTTTTTGCATATTAAAGGAAATGCACCTGGATGTGTTTTTAAATAAAATACGTTTGCTTTTACAGATTCTTTCATTGAAACATTTATTCATATGTATGTAACTTGTTAACTTAAACCATTTTGCTCAAACTGTCCCATTTTACTGTCTCCTTCCTGCTTTTATGTTAATTTTTGTTATAGTCATTCTTTTGTGTGTGCTTTTTCTCAGAGGATTTACCACAGCTCACTTTAAAAACAGGTTTTGCAACAATATTTTTTACTGGTTTTGTTGCTATGCAAAATGTGCAGTGCATTCAGATATACCCAGGGAAAGCAGAAATAATTTCATCTCCCCCATCCCCTTGCAAGTGTGATTTAAGAAGGGGAGATAACCTTGCACAATCAAAGTGCTTCCTCTAGGTGATGAGATAGCTTTTGTCACCAATTTGAATGAGCTGTTCAGCATGATACTAAACACCCTTGTGTTAAACAATTAACAGTGCTTCAAAAGTCACAATAAATGATACATTTGACTGAAAAGTTTAGAAATGAGGCATTTCCTGCTTTGACTCTTTGCATAAACAGCAAATTAGGTAAGCAGTCTGACCTTTGAACTTCCTGGGACTTAAGCATCAAAAGGATTTGATCTTTTTTATTATATTGAAAATGCAATTCATCCAAATTGCTCAATGACACTAATTATTAAGGGCACCAGTAAACAGCTTGGGGACATTGGAAGATGTTGAGGTGCTCCTCCATGTACCTTTATGCAATGGGACACAAAAAGGATGATTTGTAAATATGTTCCAAATAATGTATTGCTTTTCACTTTCTTTTTAGAGACAGATATTGTATATGTGTGCGTGTGGATAGATAGATGAGCTTGCTAATAAAAAGAATAGAGAAGATCTTTTGGATGTTAAATGTGACAAATAATTACCTTTTCCTTTTTTAACCACAAAGGGCTGTCTGCATTTTTAACCCAGTCAACTTTTTTTTTTTAGATCTCAAATGCTGATACAATATCCTATGCACGTTCTTACTGCTAAATTATGCCCTGAAAACTTTGACCTCTAGCATTTCATGGTAGCTTGTAAATTATGTTCTGTATTGTTTCAATGTGAACTCCATTGAGATGAGGTTTATGAGTTGCTCAATGTGTTACTAAGGATTTGACTGTTTCCATGTTCTGTCTAAACCTCATAGCACCAGACTGTTTCACACTTGATTAAAGATCATTAATGTCTATGCATATGAAATACCTGGAGTTGCCTATAGCCAGATTAAAATAATGGATCACTTAAAGAATATTGCTAGCATTCATCATTGCTCAACAGAGGATAACTTAGATAGAAATTTATCATATTTGTTCAGTAGGAGACTAATGGAATCAGTTTGGTTTAAACAAAAACTTGTTAAAGGAACTGTTAAACACTTAGGGTTAAATTCCTTGCTGGCATATGGATCTTAGTTTAGAATCTTAGTTTCAATGGTTTTTTTCTGTTCCCTCTAGGTACTGCAAGTCAAATTCATCCCTAATGTCATTATCTTCAGTGGAATTACATCTCTTTGATGCTTTCTGGCGCTGTATGAATGTGATTTGTTGTCGTGGCAAAGGCTGGATATTACAGGAAGCTGTAATCTAATGGCCTGAACCCAGGATTAAGTTCTAGAAACTTCTCAGATGCAAATTCCTCTCTGACACTAACTTTGTGGCCTCAAACAACTCACCTACCCTCTTTGCTTTAGTTCCCTCACCTAAAAAATAGGGCCAATGCTTGCATCACAGAGGGTATAGTTAGTTAACATCTGTTTAACATCTGAATATGAAAAACATCTGAATATGAAAAGAACAGTTTAAGAAAAATATATGTATTAATAAAGTATTTTTAAAATAAACAAAGAAAATCACACCAAGTGATGAATGTAACAGCGGATGATGCGCATAAGGATAAGTGATACTACATGTTACAGAACAGAAATGTACAAACCTGACACACTCAAATATGCTTGGGGCGTTGCTTTAACTCCTGATAACAAATTTAAAAAATAATAGCCCCTATTATCCTGGGTTTAACCTTTGTGTGCTAAAAGTGAGTTTTAAGGCCACCGAATGGCATAAATAGGCACACTTGCATTAACTTGAAGGGTACTATACTGTGTTACGCCAACTGAGATTCTAGATCTGGTGTGTGGGGTGGCGGCGTAATGTGTCCGCTATACTTGTGTGGTTTTTATATATATTCCTTAAAATAGCTTTGCATTTTTTAAAGTGGAATTTTGCAAGATGTTAGCTCCTTTTTTTATATTATGATGTTGACGACTGCACTTGTCTCATCAACTCTGACTTCCTTTCTCCTTCTTTTAGTTTTAAATGCTCTTTGTTTCATGACTGTTAAGCCACCAAAAATTCTTTGAAGTCAGGCTGGGTTGATACGATAGCCCTGAAAGCTGATAGAAATGGTGATGGAACAAAGGTGTTCACAAAAAATTCTGTCATAATTAATAAAAAAAAAGCACAAAAATGTTAGACTCTCGGTGGGTTTTGCAATCTATATTCATCATCATATCATGAATTGCTATGATGAACGTACTAATGCTAGTAAGAAGAGTGAAGCTACTTAATCTTCATTGTTTACTCAACAAACCTCAGCTAGTCCTCTGTATAGAGAGTTTAGGTATGTCTGCACTGCAATTAAATAGCAGAGGCTGGCTGACAAGCTTGTGGGTCTCTGTATTAGGGGCTGTTTAATTGTAGTGTGGATGTTTGGGCTCCGGCCAGCTGTGGCTGTGTCATTTCAGTGTAGACATGCCTTTTAAGGCCTCAGTTAGGACCGTGACATGTATTTTAACTTGGGAAGCTCTGCAAAGTCTCTTGCTTGCTTTGTAAAAGCTCAATGTCTGATTGCAAACAGTATTTAATGTCCAGAATACAGAGGGTTAATGGTGCCTAAAGTAGAAAATGCAGTGGTACCTTTTCTAGATAAAATGGGGCCTAAGTAATTCTATGCATATTAACATAAAAAGACAGTCTTCTTGTCCACTAACAGTTGTTGGCTTTCTAAGAAATGTTCATATGTGTTCAGGTTTCTTTTCCCCATCAGAAATGCTTTTTTCAGATTAACAATGAGCCTGTGTCCCGAGAATGAATCCGGGTGGTTTTCTCTTCTCTGATTTTTTTTTTTTTTTTAAATTAAAGGGAATAGAGAACGCAGGACTTGGCACTCTTTTTGTAAAAGCTATTTTGAAAGTTTGACAAGCCGTACAAGGTTGTAAGGCCATATAATTTAATTGCACCAACTAGTAGAAATTACAGAATTTAAATCAATCATATATCCTAAAGTCCTTGATAGAAAAGGATTGCTATGACTGTGTTGGTTTCCTAAAGTGATTTCCTGACCTGATCTTTTCTTGCATTGCAAATCATTTTACTTGGGCAATAGATTATCTTGAATTCAGAACAAACCAAGTTAGTTGAACAGAGACAGCAGCTTTTGAAACGGAAAGCCGCTTCATATGCATTTAAGAACAGCTTAAACATGTGTCTGTGATATCTTTGAGACTGCAAGCAATGATTTGTGTAGTGACCTTGTGCAGGCACTGCTTACCTTAAACTTTTAATTTTACCTGTGTGGTCAGTATTCAGCATGTGGTTGTTATGACTCTAATTGCTTTTGAATTTGGGTAGGTGGCTGTGCTTTGTGTTCTATCATTCTGATATTATTTATATTGGTGTCGTCCTCAAAGGCTCAAATCTGGACTGAATTCCTAGTGTGATAGGCTCTGTAAAGATGAGGTTCTTGTCCTATGCTGATGATCTGAAGAGAAGGGAGCATAAAAAGCTCTTTTAGGTCAAATCCATGGGTGCTCTACCTGCACTGCTCTAAGTCTGGGGATTTTGCCACAATATGTGATGTTAGAACCTCCTGAAATGATTCTGAACTATGCACGTCCTGGTTGGCTACAAAATGGAAGTTTAAATAGATGACCATGTAGTGTAACTGCCAAAATCCTTCTCGATCTGGACAAAGAAGATGTCTTGACTGTGTAAATGTTTCATACTAGCAGCTTCGTTTCTGCTGATGATCCAAGTCCAGAGGCAAGATCATAGCCGTAGTTTAAGTGACTATGACACAGAGTGGCTAATTAAAAGCATGCATTTGATGGGAGTTTAAAACCCTAATTTGATGCCGCCAATTCTGTTTGCTTTTTAGTTCAGTAAATGGGCACCTATTAAAGTTTTGTTTTTCAAAAGGAAAAAACTATTTTTGTTATATTCACATGGAAACGGCACGTGATTTCCTCAAAATGTGCCATGACCCCTGTTGGTCTCCATGCATTAACGAAGTTGTTAAGGGTTTTGTTGAACACTTTCCATTAGCCCTGCCATAGCTGCTGGCATGAATCTTTAATGTCGAGAGCAGTACTCGTCAAAATTCCTTTTTGTCAATCTGCTTTAATAAATGTAAATATATAAACCCCTTCGCCCTCCAAGCCCCTGAAAAAGCAACAGTAGGCCGGCTTTGTACATATGCCTGACCCATCAAGCAGCCTGCACTTTCCTTCTCCCCCCCCCTCCCTTTTTCAGCTGTAGCTGTGAGAACATTATCCTAATACCATTGTGGCCTTGCTCTTTTATATCTGCTGCTTGGCAAAGACCTAAGCTTCCCCCTTCCCCCACTCCCTTTCCTTCTCAACCCCCTTCACTACCAGCTGAGCCAATGAGCAGTGCCATTTCTTGACAGGATTTGCGTTTGAACTTCACTTGAGCACAATAGCTGTCCAGCAACTTCTCCTGGACTCTGTTAGATGAATTCCTGATGCTTCATGGGTCGCTGGCCCCTTTTTATCCACAACAGAAAAAGTGGAATGTCTGGGAGACGGAATGACTTTTGAGGGCACTAAAAGATTTACCATGTCTGGGGCAACCTCTGAACTTTTTATTTTTTGCCATAGAAAATGTGTTTTTCCTATTTGTAGCCCATGCCTCTCCCTCCAGTAGGTAATTTATTTGGCTAGCTTTTTTAACCCTGGCTTCTGCTGGTGTTCCTGTTCTGCCTCGCTGATCCACTTTTTGCTCCTTAAATATGTCCAATAAAGAGAGTTGGATGGTCTGATTGTCTTTTAAAGGTGCTCAACTAACTCCCATTGGCTTCAAAGGGAGCTGTGGGAGCTCAGCACCTTTGAAAGTCAGGCCAGGGATTACTAGGATGTAACTTTTGTACTGTAGTTAAAAGCTATAATATGGGTGTGTAACAAAGACATACCAATAAATATTCCTCTCAATATAACAACAAAGACCAAAGAGGATGGACATTTTCTATTAAAGATTTGCTGAATACTACCTTCTATCTGTGTATGTGCATCTGAACACTTCATAACCATTAATAGATAATGGCCACGTGAGCTACGGAGTTATGCTTCCTTTTTGACTGATGGGAAATAGATTAAGCGAATTGCTCAAGGTCATGGTAGGATATCAGTGGCTGGACTGAGTCTATAATCCAGGTCTCCTGAGTTCCAGGATAGTGCCCAGTACACTAGACCATCCTTCCTACTGCTTTGTGCCAGAATTACTTGGTTGACTTTTGGTGTAGGCACTTGCCTTCCATCCTGTTAGAACTTGCTTATTCTGGAAGTGAAGAGGGTGCCTTGGCTGAGCAGGGAGGGGTAAGCAGTACATGCCATCTGATTAAGAGCAAGAGTCCATGGGATTATTGGAGAGGAGTTCACCACTATCCCAGTGCAGATATTGAAGTCAATGGAACTACTCAGCGTGTGAAGGTAAGCGCATGTATAAGTCTTTGTAGCATCAGGGTCATGGATTGACTACACCATGTTACTTTTCCTCTAACAGATCAAGTTTCAATTTTTGTGGGTTGTTCAACAGGAACTATACAACTAAATGGCATTTGTGTTGTTTTAAGTTAACATTACCGAGCAGGAAGAGCATGCCCAGACGTCTCATGTTGTTTCATTCTCTATTGCCGTTCTAAAAATAATGAAGGTGAAAACGGTAATAAGTCCATCTGCATCAAACCAAATCTGGAATGAACCTCTTGATTGTACCCAATTTTCAAATGGTGTTACTTCATTTTAGATCCAAATTCCTCCATCTCACACTAATTAGGTGGCCTGAGTATAACTTTATTGATCTCACTATTCTATAATGGGGATCATCGGAAACATATTAAAGAGGTGAGCTTAATATATTTTTAAGCTTCTTCAGTTACTTTTGGCTCTTGTTGTATACTTCCGTTGGCATCTTTGTTATATGTTTTAAAGACCTATGCTGCATTTTAGGGGCTTGAGAACTATGAACTGTTTGTATCATCAATCAGGTTCACAAGTCACTAAAGTTGTAAAGCCGCCCTGATGTAGATGCAGTTATATTGGTATTAAGGTGGCTTTATAGCTGTAGAAATATTACCAAATGGAAAGGCACCCAAGCCACCTTTATGTAACATAATTGTACTGGTACAAAATCTACATGTAGATCTGACCTAAGTGTAGGGCAGCATTTAGTGACTTATGATGAGGTTATTTAAACTCTATGCTCTTTACTAAAAAGGTTCCCTCTGATTCCCAAAGGATCAACCACAGTACCAAATCACTATAAGTGTGGATCTTGCCCAAAATACCACTCTGCCAGCCAATCCTTTAGTAAATAAAACTAAAGGTTTATTATAAAAAGAAAAACAAATAATGAGAGAAATGTTAAAGGATTAAAGCAATCAGATACATACAAATGTTTTGAAAGTCCATTTACATCAGGTTTCTAGAAGAACTGTGGAGTTTGCAGGCTGGTATGGTCCCTCTGGTGTACATCCAGTACCTGGAGGGTCTCAGTCCTTTGTTTCACAGCTTCAGTTCAGTTACAGGTGGGTAGCTCCAGAGGTAGGTAGGTAACTGAAAGCTGAACTGCAGACTGGTGACTGATGACAAAATGGATTCCAAAGGCTCCGCCTTATGTATCCTCCGGCCCTTGCCACGCTGCTACAGGAACCAAAATGGAGTCCAGAGTCACACGGGCCAGACCTGGTGACTCATCAGGTGTATTTCTGGCAACTCCCCCTGGGTCCCCTGCATCTGGGAATGTCCTAATGGGCCATTAAGCAGGCTATTGTTCTGCAGCCATCCTGCCTGAGGCGTGGCCCAGACAGCACCATTTGAAATACTGATCTATCAAACATACCCATAACTTCCATTAGACAAATAACACATGAACATAAACATTATCCTCTTACTTAGCACATTACAGCCTTTCTAACACTACCCGACAGGGCATATTTCACATGAATCACTATGATTTTGACGGACTGTTGTCCAACAGTACAATAAATGCCCTCCCCCAGCCAGCATGACAGTCTTCACTGCTCTGTGCCTCCCGTCGACGCAGCGCTGCACCACTTGTGGGGGTGATTTAACAGCATCGACTTCCTGACCGGCTGAGCGGGTCTTCACTGACCACTCAGTCGATCCAGAAAAGTCAATCTGACGGCGACAAAGTCTCCGAGAGGTCTGACACAGTCTCTGAGAGGTACCTTCTAAATCAGAGTCTTTGAATTGGACTCATACCGCTTCGGCACTGCAAGAACACTCCCTGGCTCTTCTTTTGTTTTGTTACATCGAGGGTGAGCTCACTGGAAATGGTGGTTTTCTTGGAGGAGAAACATCTCTGACTGTTAAAACTTGGTTCTTTTCCTAGCAATCAGGACACTTCCCTCATTGCTTTAGTCCTTTATTCACGATAATATTAAGAGACATCACAACATCACAGTGTCAGAGCAAACAAAGCACTATGTAATTTTGTCCCATATTAATGCAGAGTGTTGCAGATGGTGCTATCATTAGACAGCAATCTATAAAAATGGCCCATGAGACAGAGCCTTGGCACGATTATTTATTCTTCAATTATTTATTCAGCCATTTAAGATGTGCCATGCTGACAGACAGCGCAGAGTTACTACCTACCAATTTGCAGATTTTGACTGACTGAATTCTCCATCGTTTGTAGGCTGAAACATTTCTTTCTTTTTTTAAGTGGCTTTAATTTTGCCTCTTTAAACAACTTTTCTCTCTCCTCTCCACCTCTCACCCCCTACCCCCCCCCTCCCCAAGTTTCAGTCTTTGTTATTTCAATTCATTGGATGAATGGTTTAGTGGCCTTGGCCTCAGGATGGCATTCACTAGGCTCTTTGGAAGCAGAGGTTCAATTCCCACCAGGGTTAACATCAGTCCCGTAACATCCTAGGATAGGCTAATTGGGCCGAACTGTGCTCTCTTTTATACTGTTGTCAATCCAGAGGAACTCCATTCATGTACATGGATTTACTATGGAATTTATACTGCTGCAACTAAGAGCAGAATCTGGCCCACCAAGTTCTGGACATGTTGGGGTGTGTGTGTACAGAAGGTCTTTTAGCTAAGCCCCGAGGCCTTGTTTACTCTGCATGAATACTATGCATCCACTGGCACTTTTGAAGAAAAGGAGTTTATCCTGGTGATGTTGCCCAATATTTCTGGGATCAGTCTAAAAATTTTGGGCAGCTAAGAACCTGATTTATCCCTAGAGAGTTTTAATCACCTTGTAACATGAAAATGAAATTTATTTAACTCCTACCGGTATCACCTCCCTTTCATTCTTGCTGCAGTTTTTGCTATTACTTTCTTATGTTAGTGCCTTTAACATGCATGTCCTTCTATAGACAAAGTCTATAAAGAAAGTGAAAAGATCAAGTCCTTGTCCCTTGCACTTCCAGTGTACAAATTAATGGATCCCAAAATACTTTGACACACACTGTATCATCTTTTCTTTTTTTTACAAATACTTAGGGCTTGTCTACATGGGGTCACTCTGGAAAATTAATCCGAATTAATTAAAGATATGAATTTAAAGTGGATCAGTTATACTGCACTAAATCCCTGGGTGGACACTCTTATTCAGAATTCATGTGGCCTTACATTAAGGTGACCTGAATTAAACTAATTTAAATTATGTTCCATCCCCTTTACACAGCCTCTCTTTCCCCCCAGAATATTCCTCATTATACCTGTGGTAAAAAGAAATAATGGCCCCTTTCACTTTCAGTACAACTTTATTTATTTATGGATATTAATTACTTGTCTTTAAAACTGTAAAAGCCAAATCAGTCATCTTGTTTGATGTTGATCCAATCTAGCAAGTCTTCTAGAATGAAACTAATAATTCACATACCAATGTAACTAACCTTTCATTTTTTTGATTCACTGATAAATAATATTTAATATGTGGTCTGTACCTGACAAGATAAGGTCTCTAATTAAATTAGTTTGTAATTTCTGAAGTTCCTAACTAGGTGATTGGCTAGTTTTGTTCCTACTGAGTTTAGATCTCTTGATAGTTCACTTTGTAATTTCAGCAAAACAACTAAAGTCCTGTAGCACCTTAAAGACTAACACATTTATTTGGGCATAAGCATTTGTGAGCAGAAACCCACTTTCTCATATGTATGAAGTGGAAACTTCAGTTTGGCTGGGGTATATGCATGTGCAAGGATCGGTGAGTTACATCACAGTAAGGAGTCAAGTGTTAAGGAGGTTAATTCAATCATGGTGGATGAGGCCATTCACAACAGTTGATGAGAAGGTGTGAATGCCAAAAGAGGGAACATTATTTTTGTAGTGGACTAGCCACTCCCAGTTTCTATTCAGACCTAGTCTGATAGTGTCAAGTTTGCATATGAGTTCCAGCTTTGCAGTTTCATGCTGAAGTTTGTTTTTGAAGTTTTTTTTGTTGACATATGGCAACTTTCAAGTCTGTTACTGAGTGTCCAGGGAGACTGAAGTGCTCTCCTACTGATTTTTAATGTTACCATTCTTGATATCTGATTTGTGTCCATTTATTCTTTTGCATAGAGACGGTCCAGTTTGGCCAATGTACATGGCAGAAGGGCATGGTTGATACATGATGGTGTATATCACATTAGTAGATGTGCAGGTGAATGAGCTCCTGATGGTGTGGCTGATGTGGCTAGGACCTACGATGGTGTCACTTGAGTAGATATGCAGGTGGAGTTGGCAGTGGGGTTTGTTGCAAGGATACGTTCCTGGGTTAGTGTTTCTGTTGTATGGTGGGCAGTTGCTGGTGAGTATTTGCTTCAGGTTGTGAGGCAGTCTGTAAGCGAGGACTGGCCTGCCTCCCAAGATTTGTGAGAATGAGCATTCATCTTCCAGGATAGGTTGTAGATCCTTGATGTGTTGGAGAGGTTTTACTGGGGGCTGTAGGTGATGGCCAGTGGCGTTCTGTTGTTTCCCTCCTTGGGTCTGTCCTGTCCTGTAGTTGACTTCTCCGTGCCTGTCTGGCTCTGTCAATCTGTTTCTTCACTTCCCTAGGTGGGCACTGTAGTTTTAAGTACACTTGATAGAGCTCCTTAAGTGATTGTCTCTGTCTAAGGGATTGGAGCAAATACGGTTGTATTTTACGGCGTGTGACGATGGATTGTGTGATGTGCCCTGGGTGGAAGCTGGAGGCATGTAGGTACATAATTTCAATCTTTAATTTCAGTAATTTGTCATTTGCAACCAGTCTTGGTCTGAATTTTAAAGGAGACAGACTAAATACATATGGGCTCTGCTACTCGCATGATGTCAGCCATAAAAATCAATTGCAGTTTCCCTTATTTGACAGAACAGTTAATTCTGTAGAACGGCGTTGTTTCAGCTTTGGGTTGCTAAATCTATTGAGTTGCCAGCAGTTGCTTTGTGTGGGCCTTTTAAAAAATCTTTTTCATCCAGTTCACGAAGGGATGTCCACATTGTATAGTGTAACACAGTAATATTACAGAGGGGTAGCCGTGTTAGTCTGTGTACAGCAAAAACAAGAATCCAGTAGCACCTTTTACAGACTAACAAATTTCTGCGGGCATAAGCTTTTGTGGGCTGCAACCCACTTTGTCAGATACATGATAATATTACAGTGTAACAATCTTGCCATTTAAAGGTGGTAGCTCTCACTGGTTAATCAATACTCACAGTTGAGCCAAGTTCTCATTTTCATTAGGCTGTTCATCAGAATTTGCTCTTGATCATCACTCTGTTTATAATTAGAATTTGAGACAACTGAACCACATTTTATTTAACCTTTCTTCAAATTATTAGTTGATGATGTTTCCTCATAAACTCAAATACACAAAACATAAGGGAGTGAAATACCAGCCACATTCTCCTTGATTATGAGCTCTTGAGCTGGAAGAATTAAATGGATTTACTCACGTGAGTAAGTGCTCACCAGTTTCCGTCAGGGTTGCTGTGATCTAGCCCAAATATTTCCATCCGTATTGGATTAGATCTGTTTTGTGGGGTTTGGTAAAGCATTTTTGTTTCATGGAATAAAATCAGCAAAACTTCCGTGACCCCAGCTCTGATAAATAAAGGACCAATTGATTGAACTGGAGGGTGGGGGGATATGATTTCTCTACAGTACCATAGAATTCAGTACAATCTGAGATATTCAGTGCAAGCTTATAGCCAACCTCCTCTAGAAATGCTCTACAAACTAAGCCTCAGAGTCCATTAAACAAAATTTTTTTCCCCCTGCTTTCAGGGTGGAGGGGAGAGACCGATACTTGATATACGACACTACTCTGTGAAATTTAGATTGCTATGGTTACTCTGGTCTGTTTGTCGGTACCATTCAGCCACTCACTTAATCCGTCTCCTTGTCCACTTTTTGGATAGCTGGGACTTCACAAGTTTGCTTATACAGAATTCACAGCCATTGCAGAGAATACAGCTAATGGCATATATAAAAGTGTGTGTGTGTATGCACAATTTTCATTAAAGGTTCATCTGGTGTTAAATAATAGTATGTCTAAGTGACATTAAAGGTTTGACTTAAGCAAAGAAATTCATGGGGAAGCCTGAAAATCTCTGCTGACACCCAGGCCTTAACTCCAGTAGTTGTGCCAAAAAATCCAGAAAAGGCTTAATGGTGGGAGATAATGCTGCAGTGTCAGCACAAATTTTCAGCCTTAACTGAGAGTTTCCTGGCTTTTATGTATTTCAGTCAAACCTTTATCTTACTAGCCCTTCACCCCCTCAAAAAAAAAAAAAAGTATCCTCAAACAAAGAGAGAATCAGATCTTAGCAGTGGATCAAATAGTGGAGTGAGAGTGGTAGGTAATAATATATTTTAAGTAATGTGTCTGATGAAAGTGGTAAGAGATGTTTGCAGTCAGGGTGTGACATGTTAAAACTGCAATAGCTGGGTCAGCGTGGACCTACAAAGAGGCAGTTGTTTCCTGCAGAATTTTTTAATTAGTGGATCAGTAACTAGAGATAATGAGTCATTGGGGCATCTTTGTGCACTTGCTGATGGGCCCCCCCCCCCACACACGAAACATTTTATTTAAAAAAAATCAGTTATAGATCTATTTTCCTTTCCATAAAAGCAAAATACACCATTCCCTCCCATTGACCTGTCATCTGTGGGGCTTGGCATGAATATTTGGGCATATCCTAATTATTGCATCAGCTTGTCGTCTTCTGTATTTTTATATCCTCTCTCTTCCTTGCATGTTGCAAGTTCCCAATCAGAACATATAATAATTCTCATGCTCCTGCTTTGGTTCTAAAAGTGCCATACAAGCTATTAGAATACAAACACAATAACAAGCAACACATTAATAGCATGCCAAGGGAGTGCTATCATTTTGTCACTACCAAAATGCAGAGAGGCCAGTTAAGAAGAAAAGAAAAATAGAGAAAGATGCAAGTCAGCATTTTAGATGTCAGTGGGCTTCCCTGATGCCCTGGGATTGGTCTGTACTGGCCCCTACACCTGTGCAAAGTCTCATTGATTCCACTGTAGCTGAACAACAAACAACATTTAGATGGGTAAAAAAAAGGTAGGGGTGTGTGTGTGTCCTGCAGAACAGAGCAGAGAGTTTTGTTACAGGAATGGAATGCTTTCTTGCTGCCGTGTTCCCACTGACTGTGCCCTTCCTAGGCTCTGTCCCCATGCAGGGGAGCAGATGTTTCCACTACTGTTACCGATTCTTCTGTGAAATGAGCTTCCTTCCCTTTTTTCCATCCAGGAATTTTGCATTTGGAATGGAGTTTGCCGTGGGGAGTAAATTCCAAATTTCCTTTGCATCAGAGATTCTCCACAGCACTTCCACCCCCCAGCAGTGGTGTACAGTTGAGAAACTTCTCACCTACTCCAGTAGTCAGTAGTTGCTATGCCAGGAAGTTCAGCATCTCACCCCAATCTCTCTTCCCCATCAAGATTATTTTTGCCTTTCCACTGGGAGGCTGCCCTCCACTTTGCTGGCGAACTAATTGCAGGGACCAGAGCAGAGCCCTGAATCTGTATCAAGCCATAAAGCCTCCAGAGAAGTTCAGGAACAGGAGGAAAACTGCTGCTGCTGATTGCTGTTTGCCATGAGTTATGACATCTGCCCAGGGTGGTGAATCTAGGGCAGAAGAAACCAAAATTACACCTAAGGAAATTAATTTTGCTTTTCCTAATAAGCCTTGGATGGTAACTGAATGTGTGTGAAGGACTGTGTTAGCAGATGCTGATATGGGATTAGGGTAAATAGAGATTGCTCAATTAGAAGGAGCAAATCTTTTTTTGTTCAAAAGCAAATTTTTGTGGTAGCCTTTGCTGTCCTGATCAGTGGGGCTTTTGGTTTTAAGATTGGTTTTCATTTTCTTATTTTTGAAAGTAGAAGAGAAGTTCACCCTTTTGAGTTTTGCTTGGCTACTGGTAAAGAATATCATAGGGAGAAAACTCTGGCTTCTAAAGGACTCTTTACTTTGGCAGAGAAAGGCAGAACAAGGACTAATGGCTGGAAACTGAAGCCGGACCAATTAAAATTGGAAATAAGGCACAATTTTTTAACAGCCAGGGTTGTTATCCATTGGAACAAACTCCTAAGGAAAGGATGGATTCACCCATTTCTTAATACCTTCAAACCGAGACTGGATGCCTTCCTGGAAGTTATGCTTTAGCCAAACAAAAGTATTGGGACTCAATACAGGGGTAAATGGGTGATATTTAATGGCCTGTGTCATACAGGAGATCAGACTAGATAATGTAATGGTCCTTTCTGGCCATGAACTCTCTGGACAGTTTGCAGGCGTGCTTATTAGGGCCAATAGCAATTTGACCCACCTGCCTTAGTGCTAAAATGTCTAGCAGAGCTCTCTCTGCCTATGCAAAATGGAGATTTTGATTCTGTGTATTGTGTCCGTTTTAGGAAACTCACAGTCCTCTGTAGTGATTATTCAGGTGTAATGATCAAAAGAGAGGTAGCTCAAATTGATCTGTTTAACTGGATGTTGTAGTTATGTGCGGAGTTGAGTTTTTGAAAAATGTAGCTGTTTTTCACTTGAGGAGCACAAAAGATTTTATAATTCATTAACACTGGGGGGGAGAAGGGGTGGAGAAGAGGCAAAGGACATCGCTGGCTAGTCATCTGTTTCTCTGCCCCCCCCCCAGCAATTGCAAGACTCATCTTTCAGATGGAAATCATTTAAAGGCTGATAAAGTCTGAATGGTGTTTAGTAATTACATTAAGTAAAATACAGTTTTCAAATGTGTCCAAGTGATTTAAGAACCTAAATCCTATTGACTTCCTCTGGGACTTGGGCTCCTAAATCATTTCAGCGCTTTTGAAAAATGTTAACCATTGTGCACGTCACCACTATAAATATGCAGGTTCTGTTTGTAGTTACACCAGAGTGAATTCCTTTGAAATCAATGGGTATTCTGGATTCATCCCATTGAAAAGGAGAACAGAATTTGGCCCATTCATTAGAAGTTAGATTTTTTCCCTGTCTTTTGCTTAATTCTTGGTTTCAACTGCTAAAATATAAACTTCAACCTAATTTGTAGCTGTTATATTTCAGTGGTTAGCTGGCATATAAAATTACAGCAGCGTACTGTTTCTCCCCATCCCTCCCCGAAAGAAAAGCAAACAAGTTTGTTGAAACAGTCCTCTTTGATTTTTCCCACAGAGTTGTGGTTTTAACTGAAAGCTTATATATTGTATGTTTTGTTATTTTCCTCCAGGAGGTTGCTGGAGGATTGGGAGAGGACCAAGGGAGGGTTTGGACACAGATTCGCTCATTGTACAAAGCCTGATTGACCGATTGCCTAGAACCAAGTGGTTCAAAGCTGGTATCGCCACCCCCTCCCCCAGGGGAAGGGGCAAAAAGAGACTATAAAAAAAAGGATGATAGGTGTGTGTGGTGGGGGGATTATTAGTATCTTTCTCCCAGTTCCTTGAAAAGGTAGCTCTCTCCAACACAGCTCTGCAGGGTCATTCAGATTTCTAATTTTCATTTAAAAGACTCAATTTGGGAGCCTTATTACAGTTCCCATTACAGCCAGATTACGATTTGAAAAAGAGCCTGTCTGGTACAGCTGCAGGAAACTGCCGCGTCTCTTTAACTTGCTTTTGTTTGATAGAGATGATGTATTGTTGTAGAGCACCATAAGTGTGCGTGGCGCTGTACTGTGTCAGCTCTGCCAAACAGATAAAAGTCTCTGCTCTCAAGAGCAGCAGTTCTGAGCTACATAGGGAAATGGTGAACTTCTGGAAGAGAGGTTTTCTCCACGGCGAGATAAAATTTGCATCACTGCAGCACAAGGGCAAGGCTTAAATCCCACTTAAAGCCTTTAATGTATTGCAGAAGTGGAACTTGTGCTGGCCATCGGGTTGTGTTTCACTCTGGGACTGAAAATAGCTATCAAAAGCTGAAAGTTGAAATGTTAAGTGTCCTCATTTCAGTTGCTCAGTCACTTGCATTTCTGTAGCACCCGTCTCGTGGGCTTCTCCAAGAATAGAGGAGGAAATATCCAGCAGAAGTGTCTCAGTGCTGAACAGATATTGATTCCTCTGTGCAGCTTTCTGCTTTCTGTCCAGATAAAGAGGCAGTCAAATGGCCTCTTTGACTAGAAATGTTTTGGGTAAAAGGAGAAAATCTGAGTCTTCCAGACTCACAGGTACTGTCTGGTAAAGAGACCAGAGCTTTTGTGCACCCAGGCAGGGAACTGCAGTTTTCCAATCAGGCATCCAAACTGATGTTGTCTTAGCTTGTTTCTGGACATGTTGGAGCAACAAGTGTGCAGTCAGAGGTATGCATTTCCTCGGAATCATTTTTGTTTTTAAACAAGGCTTGAGCCGTCTTTTGACCTGACAATTTTTTTTTATTTATTTTTTTTAAAGATCCCTATGTAAAACCAGGTGTGTATGTTTTGTGAAGCAGGGTTGGGAAGAAGTTTTAACTCGCAGCACGTGTATACGAGAGAGCATGTCAGTGGGCTTATCCGGGTGGGCGCATGTTCAGGACCAAACAGGACACGGCTGATGTGATGTTCATAGGGGAGTACAGCAACACATGCTTCAGTATCCAGGCCTCCTTAATATGCAAAAGATGCCAGGCTTTCATGCTTATACTTTTGAATGAAGGAATTTTACGGCATTTGTATACATCCAAAGTTAAAAGGTTTTGACATCAGACAGAAGATGGGAATGTTTCAACCCTTTTTATGAGGAGATTCTAATTCTACTCATTCTTTAGTATTACGTTGAAGGGAATTTCCTGGCAGTACATCACTTGAAAGGGTTATTTTAGAGCTCAGATATGTGCATTTTTCCAATCCTTCACTTGAACAGGTTCACTCCTCCCCCTCCCACTGCAAAGAGAGGAGGGGAGAGTATGATTGAGTAATAAAGTTGTTTGGCTTCTTAGCTTAGCAATTTAGAAACATTTAAAGCATAAGCAGTTCCTCAGAACTGGAGACCTGCAGACTTCAAAGTGCTTGTCCTCTTCTGTGCCATTTAAGCGAAGCATTTGTTCATATTTACATCTTTGCTTTTCAGCTTCATCTTCAGATGCTGGAGTGCAAACTCAAGGCCAGGGAAAGATATTAGAATATCATCTTAAACATTCCTGTAGGTTAGCTCTTGAAATACATCTGACACAACCTTCTCCCATCCTCACTTCTTGTATTGTCAGACTCGTATATAAACTTGTTTTTGTTTCCGTTTTTTATATATATAGTGTAATAGAAAGATAACTTCTGTATTAATCTCCTCCCACCCCCACATGAACAAGTAGCATGTGCATGCCACTGAGTAGAGTCACCCTTGACACAGAGAAATTAGATGGCACAATTATTATATTCTGCTGCCTTCTTATTAAAAAAAAATTGAAAAGGCATCTAATGGTTTCTTTTGAGTTTTGTAGTTGGCTTTGTAGCTGATGATGTTTCCTCAAACATAATAAACTATACCAGCCAAAGGACTCTTATGCTGATTATAACAGCCTACACTAAGGCTTTTGCTAATAAAACATATATTGCAATAAATAAAATGAATAAATAAATAAATCCCTATGTTGACATTACCGTACTAGAAAGGGTTTTTAGTGTAGATCTGGGTTTTGGGTTAACTCCTCATCCTTTCATGATCATACTACGTTCTTGCAGTAATTGTTTACGTGGAAATGAAACATAAGGAAATAATGAGGTGCCTCCTAGCATGACTTAGCAGCATCACCGGATGGATTGATTTAAATTAAATACTTTTATTTAAAAATTTTTAAATAAAAATAAAGTATTTAAAAAATTTTTTTTAAATAAGTTATTTTTATAAATAAAATTGAATCAAAATTTAAATCAGCAACCACAAAACTTTTGTTTAAATTGTTGATTTTAATCTTGTTTTTTAATATATTTTTTTTAGTTATTTTCCTAAGGGGAAAAAAAGGTTGTCTTTTTGATTCATAGCCATTAAAGCATATAAGTTTGCAATTAAATATACTCTTTACTCTAAATTAATGCTTCTTTTTTGCAAACCTAGAGGATAGACATTCCTTATAGTTCTAAGGTAAAAAGAGCAGCCAACCAACCAATCCCCCTCCCCCCGCAAAAGAAGCTCCTTTCAGACCCACTTTAAACATCTTAAAACAGAAAAAAGTGCACAAGTCCAGTAAAAACAAAATCATTTCCAGGTCATCTTTAAGATAGTTCCAGGATCTGCCAATTATAAATGCGTTCACAGCTTCAATTCCTTGCAGCAGAATTCTCTCCCAATCACTTGAAACCCATGTTCATTCCATATTTATCCCTGTAACGCAGCTGGAAACCTTTAATGACAATTCAAGGTTATACCACAGTAGTCCAAAATTGGTTCAGTAGTTTTAGTGTCAGCACCACTTAAAGAGAGTAGATTTTGAAAGAGTGCACTTAACTAACTGCACACTGTTACGGGGCATCTGTCTTTGCCCTGTTGACAGAACAAAATAGTCCACTGTGTATGTGGTGGTGTGTTTTGTTTTTTGAGTGCTGATCTCTAATAGTCCTAACTATTGTAAATCAAAGCCAAACAGGCTATCCCTTTGTGAGAAGCACGTCCGGGCTGTGTTTCAAGTTACAAGTGGCAGCCATATTTTGTTGGTAGCCATGTCATTTATTTCACCTTTTGTTGATCTCAGAAATGGTTGAGTGGGACCTTGCTCATTCACCTTCAGGCAGAAGGTTAAAGCTTTGGAAAGTTATAAATGGATTAAAATTATGTGATGCTGGAAACAGTTTTACAACCTTAACTGCAAGTAGGAGATGCCAGGCATTACCCAATGCATTTTCTCCCCTCTCCATTCTGCTGAGATCTGCCAGTGGCCTGACGATGCAAGACTAACGTGACACCCTATTACTTTAATGTAGGGGTAGCTAAAGAGTGACTCGGGGGCCACGGTGCAACTCCTAGCCACTAGCACTGCTAATGCATTCCTGTACAGTACTCAGTCACATAATTGTCTGTTAGTTTCCTGCTCTGCACTACAGAGTCTTGTCAACCAAAGCTGAGGCCTGGTCTACATTTAAGCCGGCAATTCGGCAGCAATCGACGAGAGTTATGCAGACTACACAGAGTAGATCGCGTAACTCCCGTCGCTTGCTGTGCTTCCCTTCTGTACAGCGTCTTCACTGCACTGCACCGACAGGAACCACGCTCCCCTTGACACAGCGCTACGCCACTTGAGGAGGTGGTTTTACAGCGTCTGCTCCTGGATCGATTTGAGCAGGTCTTCACTGACTTTGCTGCCGTCATTGTAGACGTACCCTGACTTTTGTTGACAAAACAATGGAGGTGTACACACTGAACGATCCTCCCACAGATGTAACTCCCCTGCTATGTAAAGCCACCACAATGAAAGTAAAGCCACCACATAGTAAAGCCACCACATAGTAAAGCCACCACAATGAAAGGCGTAGGGCTTCTGTTGGTGTAGTTAGGACAATGCAGTGTCCGTGTAATCACGATGCAAGTTTAAAAAAAACCCCACCAACCAATATCTAATCTTTCCTTCCCTTATTGGTTAGTGTTTTTTATGTTTAACTAAGATCTATATCCACCATGGTATCACAGGGAATCACCACTGGAGTACAGAAAATGTTCTATGTTGACCCCTTTGCAAGGCCAATAGCAAGGCCATATACAGTTACAAAATGCAGTTACACTGTACATAAGGAATGTATAGCAGAAAATAGCAGGTCAGCCATGTGGAGAAATAAAGCCAGAAGAGAGAGTATATTTTCAGTAGCAATTTAGCGCATGATTGATCTTACTGATACTGTTAGTATAATGTTCATAGCTGAGTGAGCCCACCAGCAAAAACTTCCTTGTTATGTGTGTTAAAGAAAAATGCAAGGAAAATAAAATGATTAGATTTTTAAGTAAAATTTACATCTGCATTAAACTACAACATGATGAACATTTTATGAGAGATCTAATTCCCATGGCACTAGTGCCATGGTTCGTTTGTTTTTTTCCCCCTGAGGGTTTGTTCCCCCTCTCCACCTCCACCCCCCAGCCCCACAGCTCTCTTCTGTGGTTGGTTGGTTGTCTTGTTTATTTATTGCTGTCTGTTCTGTTTAGCAGTAACACCATACAATGATTTCAGACACAGTAAATCAGAACAGTAAGATTCAGCCTCTGTAGGGGTGGGTGAGGTTAGATTTCTTGTCACTTTCCTCTTTGGGCTTTTCCCCTTCTGAGCCTCTTTGACAAATTTCTTCTTTATTTTAACTTAGTCAGCGCAGCTGAAAAGACGACGTTACATTTTTTGCCTGAGGTATGTGCGGAACCAGTCGCCTCCTACCTCCCGCAAATGCAGAAGCATCTCTCTGGGCTATACAAAAGAGAAACCACCTAGATGAACAAACGTTAGGCATGATGCAGCGAGGGAGACGTGTCATTTTGTTACCATATGTGGCTATGGCAGCACCGAAGCGGGGAAACTGAACTGGAAGCTGGTGGTCACGTGGGCTCTGTGGTCTGTATTTTTGCTCTAGTCACGCTTCCTGGTAAGCACATGTGGTTGCATTCTAAGCTGTGCACTTGCAAGCAAAAACTCTTCTTCTGTCTGTTGAGATGAAGGAAATGTTTTGATATGAAGCCTGTTACCCTGAGGAAATTTGAATATGGAAAGTGTCAAACCCTGCCGGTGCTGGGTGAGAGAGATTTCCTTTCTCTCCCTTCTCTTTCTTGTACAATAATTGGAGTTGCACACATGCTTTGAACAATGACAGTGATCATAAGGACAGTGTTAAAATGGACTGGGCAGTCTTGAATGCTGTATTCTCTTCTCCAGGCCCTCTTTGATTGCATCCCTTTGATATGAGGGCATGTAGAGGAACAGCAAGCCTTGAGACAGCCCATAAATTATCTTTTAGATTGTCTTGTGATTTTTTTCAGTTTGGTCTTGTTTTTGACTGTAAAACAAAACAAAACAAAACCTCAGTCACAGCAGCAAACAGGAGCTTTACAAATATTTTTCATGTCTATTGTAGAATCCTGCTGTAAAGCTATAGTGATCAAGTGCTATGTAAAGCTGAGTGGCAACTATCTTTTCCTAACCTCAGCTGGAGGTTAGCTGTATTTTCCCTTAAATAAACGTTATCTGGAAACTACAGATGTTCATTCTGGAAATCAGGCAATTTTTTAGATACCTAGTTGGGGACTAAGTGTCCTAACTTTCCACATTCAAGTTTTGGACATGAAACGTGGACTTTCGTCAGTGCTTCTGTCCACAAAAACTGGGTTAGGCCCAGAGATTGTGGACTTCTTGATGAGTTGAGTGCTAGTTAGAAAATGGTATCTTAGGCAGTTGGTCATTTGAAAGGGGGCAGTGATTTGTCAAGTTCTGTGCAAGACTGAACACTCTCCTGGGATTCAGTGGGTTGTAAGGGCACGTGGCACCTTGCAGGTTTGGGTCTTAATGGTGGCAACTTTTATGGGAAGCTAAAAATAAACATTATAACTGTGAGCTTAAAAATAATGTGAGGACTGTGGTTCTTTTCAGAGTTTCTGGGATAGGTTTGTTTTTAGCTCTCATCTGAAAAGCATTTATCAAAAGACTGTTGTTCTTAGATGGTCCCTGTCGCAAGGAGCTTACAGTCATTTTAGTTATCAGAATATTTCAGAATTGCTTCATCTCTCTTGAGCACCTCACTAATACTTTGCAGTCTTCAGCTGGCTGTCACAGTGGAGAATACTGTACTGGCTTCTTAATGCCCAGCTCACCAGATGTAAATCAGTATTTGTCCGTTGGCTCATCATTTAAACAGAACTAGCACAACTGGGTGTGCCGTCTCTGGCAAGCAGATTTTTTTGACTCTTGCATATTACGTTGCTATATTAGCAATAACCGAGTGAGGTACCATAAAGCTGAAGAGCCTAACTCTTCTTTCCTGTGATATTTTCGTCTGTCAAGTGCATTTTAGAGGTTGCATTTGAACAACTGTTACACAACACTTAGTTTTTTCAGTATGTTGGTATGTGCGAATGAGGTCTTTTTCAGATTAATTCCTCTGAATCATCCTATGAAGCTGTAGAAGTCCAATATATATATATGTATTTACTTCATTTGTCAAGTTTTCCAACAAGCACTTTTGTGTAACAATTCTTCAAGTCCACTTATTGTCCTCCATATGATCTCGCCTTAAAACTCTGTTCTGCTTTGAGGGCTACAAAAATTCAGCCGTGCTTAAGCAGCTAATGTGCTGGGATCGCAGTATCATCTTGGTGTTACCTTGTGATTCATATCTCTCTGTCTCAAGTACTTTATCCTTCCATCCGCCCTTCCCCCTGCCTTTACTATAGTGCCTGAGTGCCTAACAATCTTTAATGCATTTATCCTCACTCTGGGAAATAGGCAGAGCGGCTATTCCCATTTTACAGAGGGGGAACTGAGGCACAAAGAGACTAAGTGACTTGCCCACAGTCACACAGGGAGTCTTTGGGGAAGAAGGGAACTGAACCCTAATCTGAAACTAGCATTCGAACTGCTGGACCTGCTTTTCTCATTCTTCCCCCTTCCCTCCTGCAATTTGTTTATGTCTATCTGTTCTCTCTCCTCTTGAACTTCACTTGTAAGCTGTTTGGTTCTGGGACCAACTCTTTGATAGTTTGCACAGTGCCTAGCACAGCAGAGCTGTGGCCTCCAGATGTGATGTTCATATTTTAGTACTTCAGTAGTTGGTTAGGAGTTTCATATGTTTTTGTTCCCCTTGGGAGGAAGTGAATAGCTAGGTTTTGAATGTGAACTAAAACACTCATTGACAGTGATGAATTGTAGTTCCATGCTGTTCATACAGTGCCTTAGATTTGCATGTCCCTGTACAGATAACTAAAATGAGAGATGACGATCTAAAATTAATTTTTCTGCTTATTTTACTGCTATGTTTGTTGTATAGTAATTGGAACCGGATGTTGTGTGGTGTTTTTTGTGCATCATATCATTCATAAGTTATTGCAGAGCCCTTGCATGGTGAGTTATGCCCTAAAAGAAGAAGTCTGCCGCCTCTCAGCTTGGGGCAAGCAGTTCTCACAAGCAGCATTCATGTGCATGGTCAGGGCTTGCACAATGGCTTTAGTTTGATTTCAGTTCCATGCTTTGTTTTTTGTCCTCTTATTCCCTTGTCTACTTCACTCGTTTGCCACTGCCACTCCAACATCTCTTAGAAAGTAACTCATCGTCTTCGTAGCAGAGGACAAGAAATGCCATCATGCACATGAGGAAATGGATGCCAGTCTCTTCAGCAACACACAATTGTCTTGTCTTTGGCTGGATGTATGGGGCATGGACACAGCATGAGTTAGTTCAAGAGCTGAATTGTGATCTCCTGCCTACTGTGTATAACTGATGTAACTTCATTCACGTAAATTGATTTATTGATTTACACTGTTGTTGGTGAGCCCAGGTAGTTTGGTCCCTGACTCAGTAGTTCTGTTTCATGCTAGTACTGGTCCGTCACCAAGCCAGCTACTGTAAGGTACTAAGGTGATACTTTTTTTCAGATGTTCCTAATAGAGCAGTGATGGTTTATGTAATACACTTAGGGCCACAATCCACTGTGTGCTGTGGCAATGCAAAGCAGCCAGAAACCTGGTTTAACTGGCCAGTTAATGCAAGTTTATGCTTTGCTTCCCTGTAGTGGCACAAAGAAAATGGAGTGTGCTGTTGAATGTGGCTTTTCATTTCTACTTACTGCTTCTCTCACTTGAGAATTTCAGAACGTTTTACATACAATTAGTGAAGTCTTACAACACCCCTGTGAGGTATAGCAGGTAGGTACCACAACCATTGAAAAGATGGATATGTTGAGGCACCACCTAGCCACTAAATGATTCGCGTATCACGAGTCATTGACCATTGTAGGATAGAACCTCTGATTCCTGACTTCCAGGACCCTATTCTTGCCATATTGCCTCTGATAAGAATTATTTTATGAGGTATAATATGTGCTTTATTTGTGCTATGGTTTTAGCATGTACAATGTTGAAATAATTTGTATCTTCCCAAAGCCTAGATTTTTTGCCTTCTACATACCAGCTTTCTTTCCCCTGGGTCTCTTGATATTCTGGATAGCTTTTCCCATGGCAGCTCAGTGTAAAGAAACAATTTAGAGATCTGCAGAAAATTAATAAACAGAAAGTAGAGAAAGGTAGATTGCAGGGGGAGAAAGGAGAGGGAGAGTTTTCCAACTAGCATTTTCTGTGAACAACTCGACAAAAATTAACAAAGCTAAAGCAAATTACACTTTGAAATGTACTGCTTTTAAGAGGTTTAAAAAAGATGAGAAGGAGCTCATGGAAAACAAATCATTCAGTTAATGTAGGACAAAGCTTATTCCATGGAAGTTATTAGTTCTTGGAAACTTTTGTAATCTCATCAGACTTTCTTTCCTAAATCATCTGGACCTTTTTTCTTTCTTGGCAAGTCATTGTGTGTAGCTGCTTTTATTTGGCTTGAATAACAAAGTTGTTGAAAATAAAGTCCTTTCCTTGAGGAGATGCAGAGGGCCTCCCTTTCCCAGTGGGAAATTTTCAGGCAATGAAACAGATCTTGGGGATATGGAATCTTGCCACATATATGAATAAATTGCAGATCCTCAAACAGTTGTTGATACAACTAAATAGGGACAAAAATAATCATGTTAAATCAGGTGCAGGTGTTAGAAGTTTAGTTGAACTTTGACCATAAAGCCATTTAAATGGGTCAGGTTTTCCATGCCTCCTAGCAGCCTAAAAATGTTATTATCTAATTAAGATGAAAAGGCATTTGAGGAATGATCTTTCCATTCTGATGATTTTATTGGATTAGCTGAATAGTATGACAGTCTTGGTCTTAACTGAGAGATATACCAGGTGACTCAAGAAGATACAGTAGAGGGTCAGAGATGAACTCTTACTGCAAAATTCAAGTTCAAATCCAGATTTAAAAGTCCTGATGTTCAGAAGAGTTTGGGTCCATGTCTTAATTTTAGCATATATTTATTGGAGTGTCTGCAGTTATTCTTGTGGGGACAATATTCCCTTTTCTGAGACTACAGTCAGTATTTGCAAATGCATGGGGACTCTTGATCTATTTTTCTGGTGCTCTGGGGAAGAGGAACCTAGGAAAAGTTACGGATCGTGCCCAAAACTTGTTGGGGCAGAAGATTTGTAGATGTTTCTTTTGTTCTGGGAACCTGCAGAGACCTCTGGTCTTTTTTCACATACTAGAGAAGGAAGAGGTTGTGCTTAGTGAAGAGAGATGGTGGTTGGCGGCACTCCCATTGGATGTTGACAGAAGCATTTGGTGTGCCACTTAGAATGGGTTGCTCTTCCTGGGTGGAGAGGTCTGCAATGTGCTGCAGTCTTGGGAAGTGTTTATTAACAAATAAAGCATTGCCACTTTTCCATCTGAGAAGAGGGATGTGCTGAAATACTGGGGAGGAGGGGAATTGGGGAAGGTGTGAGAGGATGCCAGCATCAAAGGCTAACTTGCCCAATTCCTTTTCCCTTCAAGAAATTGATGCCAAAAGTATTTTACCCTTTTTAAAAATTGGTTAAATAGAGAAAGAGGAATCTAATCATTTCTAGCTTTTGCATCAAAATACCTTATTGATCTCTGTTGCAGGTTTGAAAGTGGGTCTTCAGTGATCCTAGGTGCCAGTGGAGAGGGGGACGTACTTTGAGTGGAGATAATTCTGTCCTGTGGCTTCTGATCTGCTAATTAAATCAGTTGCTTTATTTGAACTGTGCAGTGATTTGTTTAAAAATGCAGACTTAACCAAAAAAAAAAGTTGGAGCCCTCTGTCAGTAATAATGAGACAGATCTCAAAGGTCAAACACTTGTTCTGCTTCTGACTTGTATTTTTATGAGCTAGCATGTCTTTGTTAGCTACCATTTTAGACATTTCCATATGGCTTTTCAGAAACACTCAAACTCAGGCAAAATGACGAAAATGGAAGTAAAATACTCACGCAATTCTGCAGCTATGTGTCGATAGCAGATTTCAATGATGGCAGGACTGGGAATTTAATTAGCGAAATAAAGTTGTAGTTATAAAAAAAAATTTAACTTTAAATATTTTTAGTTCCATTTTCTTTTTATAATGGACATTTGTTGAGCCTGTTCTATAAGTGCTCCTTGTGACTAGCGCAACATAAGGAATTTTTACCTTTATTCGTTCAAAGCTGCTCACCCCCAGTTATAATTTGCACAGATCACTGGTGCCTGGCAATACTTGTGTCGTCAAGAATTTGTCGCTATTTTCATTGTAAACTCTCATTTCTCATGGGTTTAAACGTGATATACAAGTTGTCCTTCTAGAGAGAGAGAAACAGAAAATTACAGTAATTGGACAGGCCTTTTTTAAATTGAGGTGGGGCTGGAAGCAAGGTTCCAAGTGTCTGTCTCTCTGTTCCCTTTCTTTCCTCTTTTATTTGTGCCTCCACTTTAAAAGGAAAAGTGTCATGTTCAGTTCTCTGGCTTTCCAAAAGACTCCTGTCTCCTTTCAGGGTATTACGAAATCTTGGGAGCTGCTTGGCATTAAAAAGGCCTTACCTGCATTACTAATGCCCCATAATCTTCCTTAGGGCCCAATCTTGCAAACACATGCTACTGGGTACATTGTATACTACTTTGGTTAATCTGTCCCCCCGAATCAGAAGGTAAAAACTGGTGGGACAGCTCAGTGCAGGATTGGTTCTATTTTACTAAAATGGAAGGAATATTACATTTCTACCATGCCTTCTGCCAGACATGCTTGTTTACTTTGTAAATTTTCATATTTTTCTTCAAAATGTATGAAAAATGTCTTCATATTGGCATTTATGGTCTTTAACTTTAATATTTTTAAAAATATGTACATTTTGGGTCTGACACCGACTCTTTTTTTTGTCTCCTTCCTATGCCGCAGCTGAAGATGTAACATTGGTTGGGATGGGCTACAGCTCTGAGGTGGCACTGAGCGTTCTCTCTCTCTCTCTCTCTCTCTCTCTCTCTCTCTCTCTCTCTCTCTCTCTCTCTCTCTCTCTCTCTCAAGTGCTTGGCACTCTGGTCCTTGCTCACATGCTCTGATCGCCATATGTGGGATTGGGAAGGAATTCCTCCAGGTCAGATTGGCAGTGAATTATTTTGCTCTGTAGCATTTGGGTGCAGGTCACTTGCCAGGATTATCTGGGTATATCTCATTTAATCATTTCCATCCTATTCTCTGCCTGTAGCACATAATAGTTTAGTCTCCTGTGGGAGGTAATGCTTTGGTCTCATTTTGATGGTTGGGTTTAGTATGTGGGTGCTGTGTGGTGAGTGGCCTGTGAAATCTAGGAGGTCAGACTAGATGTGACCCGGTGGTCCCTTTTGGCCTTAAGCTCCATGACCTAGAGGGTTCTAAAAAACTCAAGTTTTTAATGATTTTCAGCTGCATTTGCCAAAAGGGCCACCTGTGTAAAGGAACCTTCCAGTCATGTGCCTCTTGTGCTTATAACTTTGTATACGGAAAATTGAAGATTTGTACAATGGAGTAAAATTGGATGGAGATCAAGTTTAGTTGCTTGGTGTCTATTGAAGAGTAGCCGTGTAAAGATTACTGATCATAACAAGGTTTGCCCTCCATAGTTAGGTGCAGAAGATGTTTGTGTGAGCTATTGTGTTTTGGGAAGTGTTAGAAGAACGTAATCTAGTGTTACATATTACCAGGAGGGAGGGATGTGGTGATGGTGGGGGAAGACATGCACTTTCCCTAGACTTGAATGGTGGTTGGACTGGATCCCAATTAATTAATACCTTAACCTAGAGCAGTAATTGGGCCCCCCTTCTTTGTGTCTGTAGTCGTTTATATCCCTCCTCCCCCTCACAAGTACATATACCACCACCCAGCTCTGAAGGCAGAACGGAGAACTGCGGCTGCTGGCTGGGTGTCCACCTCAGAAAACAAAGTCACGCCAGCAGCAGCACAGAAGTAAGGGTGGCAATGTGAAAAGTGATATTCGCCAATATCACTTTTCACAGCAGACTTAGCGCCCCATTGCCACCCTTGCTTCTGTATTGCTGACATGGGGCTGACAGCCGGAGCCCCCCAATCTCCTGGTGAGGGATTGAGGTGGTGGGAGGTGAAAGGGGAGCCTGGGTGGCCAGGGTCCAGCTGTCCACTTTATCCCTGTCTCCCGGGTATGCATAGTCCTTTTGCACGAGCCCCAGCCGCCTGGGTCTGACAGCCAGGGCTCTCTTTTTAAAAAAACAAAACCAACCAACCAACCAAACAAACAAACAAACAAAAAAAAAAAAAAAAAAAAGGGACACAGCTCATGCCTCCCTTGGGATGTGTGCCCCATAGTTTGAGAACCACTGACCTAGAGGAATGGATTAAGAATGTACAGTAATTTTAGTCTCAATTCCTTTTCCTGAGTTAGTAAATTTAAGGCAGATTCTAGCTTAATATTATTTTAATGTGTTTATTTTTATGTTATAGGTAGTAGCCTGCCAAAGAGAAAACCATAAGGAACCATTTGCTGTTAATCATACTGGCTTTCCTATTTACACACTGAGTGAATCTTGGTTCTGCTTTTCAGCACAAAGCAGAAGTGCTGAGCTTGAAGTCAATGGAGATTTCAGGTTCTTGCCATCAGGGAGTTTGGCCCACAGTTTGAATTTGGATCCAAACGTTGCCTGCTACCTGGCTTTTGGAGCACCGGGTTCTTCTGGGCCTGTAATTTGAGCTCTCTACTTGGAGCTCAGTCCTCAGAATGGAAAATATAGGCCAGAGGTCTTCAATCTGTGGTGTGCGCCCCCGAGGGGGGCCCAGAGGAAAGTTGAGGGTGGCAGCAGGGTCCGGGCCAACCCCCATGGGGAGCGGGGAGGGAGCACTGCCCTGCTCTGCCCCAAGCTTTGCTCCGGCCCCACTCCCCAACTTTGGCTCTAATCTCGGCTGCTGGCTGTGGATTCCTGACTTGGTCCTCAGCCCTCTCCCAGCCTTGGCCATCTTGGCCCTTGGCTGCCATGGCCCAGCTGGGGCCTCAGCTCCCAGCTGCTGTTCCCGACTTGGCCCCGGCTGCTGTGGCGCCACTCCCAGCCACAGCCTCAGCCCCTGGTGGGGGTGGGGTGTGAATAGGTGCAAAGGGGGCATGACCTAAAAAACATGGAGACCACCTATATAGGCAGATCATCTCCAAGTCCACGCTGCAGGACGGGCTGCCAGAGTATTCAGAACAGACTGCACAACACGGGGGTTCAGCCCATTAGATATAATTGTGACGGGATCAGGTTTCCTTCCAAACTGCTAGTTCAGTTGCATAGGGAAGACCAGATGCTTGTTCTTAAACTGTTAATTGGACTTAATATGCTTCCAAACAGCCATGGGAATCCTAACAAAGAACCAGCAGAGTCACCATGTACAGTACAATGCATCGTTCTGACCCTCCCTGTGAGTGGCAATCCACCACCAATTATGAACTGATGTCCCGCCATAACGAAAGTTGAAGCTAATTTCCCATAATAATTTGTTTCAGATTATTTGTTTTGTTGTTTTGGAAAACTTGGATTAAAATAGGTCTCTTGTCAATTAACTTTTTTTGTAACAAAGCTTTTCTTCATTGTATATGTATTTTCAATATTAATTGAGGTTTACGTGGAAAGGAGAGCAGTGAGCTTAACGAGTTTTACAATATTACATATCCTCCAGATCATCCAAAGAACTGGGATTTCAGATTTATACAGATTTGGTAAACTAAAGTCAGCCAACATGTTTAAAATATAAATGCTTTTTTGAATTGTTTCTTGGTTTCTCGATTATGCCTACATTAGCTTTAAAAAAACACTACTCCAGTGTGTTGAAAAGTGATAGCTACTTTATTTTACGAAGTAAAAATATAAGTGATAGTAAATTTCACACGTTTTCTAGCAAATGTTATTTCAAATAATTGAAAGGAAGTTTATAAACCATCCACTTGCTAGGGATTCTGGTAACCAAGGAAACCTATACATGAAATTATCTGCTTTCCTGTTATAAAAAATACATCTTTTGAAAATGTCTTAGTTTTACTAGGCCAGCCCGATTTTTATGTTATCAAGTAGGTGACCATGCAGAAATTGTTCACAGAGATGAAGAGAACCATTAAGTGATAATTATTAAACCTTGTGGTATAGTGTATATGGAATATAGTTTTACAATCCACTTTTAAGATATTCAGCCTTTTGCTATATGGACTGGAGAGTGAGAGAGAGAGAGAAATCAAAACCTTGTCAGATTCCTATACACGGACGTGTTCTAGAATGACAAGGTTTAGATGTCACACACGCACTTGTTCTAGAACGACAAGGTTTAGATGTCATACACACACCATAAGTGGTTGGGAAATAATACCTGTTCAGCTGTATCTCCTCTCTTTTGATTGTGGTTCAGAAAATCTAGTATATCATTTCAGATTAATCATGCTGCTGAAGTGTATATATTGTACCCTGGCTCAGGCATGTTTTAGACATACACCCACTTAAGTGATTTGATCGCCAGTCCTTTTGACAGCATTTTGAGTGTGGAAGGGAACAAAACAGGTGTTTTCATTTGTAAGCCATCAGAGATGTTCCATTGGCCCATTAGCAAATTCCCTAATGTGTTCTTCTGTGTTGTCAGATTTGGATTATCCAATCTTTAACATTGAAAAAAATTCTGGAATTTATTTTGTATTAGGAGGAAGAAGAGCAAGAAATGAGGAAGCCTTGGAAAATGGGTCATTACATAACATGGGTACATTATTGCACCATGAAAAGACCTTATATAGCTGTGCTCTGTCTCTGCCTTATGCAGCCCCTTACACTGAGAACTTCCCATATGGGAATCTTTTTCCTTCTCTTTGAAATCCTTCCTCAAAACCCACTTTTCTGTGTTTGCCCTCAAGCTGCAGTGACCACACACCAGTCCACGTTTGACCTTGTGGTACCTTTTCTGCTGCTATTTGTACTGCTTGGGTCTTGGAAGAATTTGGATGGGTAAGCGCTGCTCTTTGTTTGGCATGGCTTTTATATGCTTGCAGCAGGCCTGGAAATGAGTCAAAAGAATAATTTGCACCATCAGTAAGTGTGTGAGTTGAGAATAAGGATGAAGGGTATGGAAAAAGAGAGGCAGTTACAGAGAATGGATACTCTACAGAGAATAGATGCAACCTAATGTTCAAAGGCAAGCTAGGGCGTGAATCTATTTCGCACCAGCCTGCCATGAGCTAACTGTCCATGTGGACCCTGCTGTCATGCACTTAAAGCTCCCTAGTACGCTTTGATCTATGCTGCTTTGAAATGTGAGTAGCTCAAATCGCACTAGGAAACTTTTAATGTATGACAGCAGGGTCCACACAGATAGTTGGCATGTGCCAAGCTAGTGTGAGTTAGACTTGCTTCCCAGCTTGCTGTGTACTACCTGTTCATATAGACAAGCCCTAAGAAACATACCAGTGGGCCCCTTAGGGTCAGTTCAGAAAAGCATACAAGATTGAACCATACTCTTGAGTCCATAGGTTGCAAGACCAGAAGGGACCATTGTGATTAGCATTCTAGTCTGACCTCTTGTATAACACAGGCCAAAATAATTCCTAGAGCTTATCTTTCAGAAAAACATCCTATCTTGATTTTAAAATGTTTGGCTGAGGATAGAGAAGCCACCATAATTGTTGGTAAATTGTTCCAATGGTTAATTATTCTCACCATTACAAAATTAACACTTGATATCCAGTATGACTTTGCCTAGCTTCAGTTTATAGCCATTGGCTCATGTTAGACCATTTGCTGCTAAATTGTTATTAAATATTTGTTCCCTGTGTAGATACTTATAGACTGTAATCAAGTCACCTCTTAACCTTTTCTTTGTTAAGCTAAATAGATAAACTCAAAGAGCTCAATCAGTATAATGCGTGTTTTCTTATCCTTTAATCATTCTTGTGGCTCTTCTCTGAACCCTTCTAATTTATCAACATCCTTCTCAAATTGTGGGCACCGTAACTTGAGATTCCTAGAAGCAACTCTAGAAGTACGGGCCAGTGTCACTGGCAGCTCAAAGAATTGCCTTGGATTCAGAATAAGACATAGGTAGGCAAGTATATTTAAAAATAAATAAAAAAATAGAGAGGATTTGGTTTTGATACACTAGGTTTATAATGGAAAGTGACAGTCAAATTTAACTGTATTGTAACTGCTGCTGTCCCTGAATATTTATGAACCTCTGGATTCCCTTCCTCTGGACCTCAGAAGGACTATAGGAAGAGGAGGCCAGGGCAGAGGACCTTACACAGAAGCTCTAGACATTCCTATGGCTATCTTTTGCTCTGTAGGAAGTGTGTGGGAGAGAGACTGATTGCTCAGAAGTAATATGGCTGTCACTGTAAGTGCATAAAATTTTCCAAGTTGAAAACTTTGTGCTTAAAGCTCTCAGTTAGAGGAAATCTCATGTATTTAAGTTGGCAGTGGACAGCAGCAGACCAAGGCAGCAGGAGGTCCTAGATAGGTTTGTCACATTAGCGCTCCTCTCTTGTAGGCCTTATGATTGAGGTTCTCCAAAAGACCACTTAAGTCTGCTAGGTCAGAGCTTCCTTCCTGTAGACCATCTAAGTGGACCTTAGTTTTTTAGATGGACCTAGGGAAATTCCCAAATGAAATTTCAGATGGAGCTAATGAAACTCCACCTCAGTGGCATGTTTTTAAGGCTGTAAACTCATAAATCAATAAAATGAGCATTAAAAGTTTGCAAGCACTTTGGAGATACATTAAAAGAAAGCTAGAAAATGCTGAATTAAAGCTACACAAAGCCTACAAAAACAGTTTTCTGCATGTAAAAACTATGTTTAAGGTTAAAATATCTTAAACATCCAAACATATGAAAGCAAAGAAAATCACAGGTAAGGTCACCCTTTACTCAGCCCATGTAGTAATGCCCTGAGAACAATTCCTGAATTGCAAATTCAGTAATCCTGTCACTGGGATTCAAATGACCTGAACAAACCACATAGGATTCGACTTGTAATATTGTTCTCTAATCCTTTGATTTAAGTGCAGCTGCGTTACAATTTATATGTACACCTCGGGTTACATTATTTCTTAGTTATCTACACATGGGTGGCTTTTTAAACCTGGTGAAGAAATATGGCCATTCAGAACTGATTTGATTATATTTCCTATATATGGGAGAGTCCTATAAAAGTCCATCTGTTTCAGTTGCAAATGTTTTTCATCCATAGAAATACAGATGAGCCTTTTTCTGAAATGCTTTGGCATAACAATGATTAAAAATATGATATGATTTCTAAACAGGTATACAAATGTTGGTATTCTTTTCCTGAAAACATCACTCTCTGGAAACACCTTCTGTGTCAAAAGATAGATATGTTCGTATAATTTATGGAAGTGATTGTCAGTAACTTTTGTGGCCCAGCCAATTTCAGCAGTCAAGTACTTATTCCTTGTCATTTTTGACACACTTGATGAATTTTCATGTTCAATTGACATGCTTAATAATTGTCAAAACTTTGATTGAGGTGGTATTTCTGAAGAATTATTGAGAAGGGAAAGCTTCTACTCCCCTTTTTTTCTGCATAGGCACTTAATTTGCATGATTTCTCCTTTCTAAGTACCATAATGTTAC
The DNA here is from genome assembly GCA_007922155.1 of Mesoclemmys tuberculata. Classification (NCBI taxonomy): domain Eukaryota; kingdom Metazoa; phylum Chordata; order Testudines; family Chelidae; genus Mesoclemmys; species Mesoclemmys tuberculata. The sequence goes on along the minus strand of ML675601.1, from coordinate 108,921,066 downwards.
CCATATTGAATGTTTTATTGCAAATCTTTTATATTGTTTTGCTTGACCTAACATCCCTATTTAATTTTTTTGAAGGGGTACAGTTGTGCCCCCTTACTCAAAGATGAATACTTTGATTACATAAGGAATCCCATTTGAACGAATGTGACTGTTTGGGAAGAAGGTACACGAGTAAGGGTATCAGTCTGGTCCTTTATAATTCAGATTTCCTAGACAAATGGTGCCGATGCTGTACTTTACTGGATTATATGTGTGTTTTGTTTTAATATTATCAGAAACTTCAGGTCTCCATTTTGAATAAGTAAATACTCCCTTACCTGTCTGGTTCATCAGAATAGATGCTTGGAAAACATTTTCACATCCTTCCTGAAGCTGCTCATGGTGCTTTTTAGAAATTATTCAATCCCAGGTTTAAAGATTATAGCCTGTCTAACTCTTGGCTCACTAGGCCTGTAACGGCCAACCTCTAAACTGCAAAGCTCTTTTTCTGCAAAGGACTCCCTCATTTAGGGCAGCAAGGCCAAAACCTCTCCACAGCTCTTTTCCTCTCAGTCTCTTATCTGTCTGCCTCGGCTAACGTTAATTACAGCAGATGAAATGGAAAAGGAAAGGAAAATGCAGACATCAATGCCTCGCTTAAGGCTTCTGATGACTTTAGAAACAGCTAAGAGCACAACTTTCTTTGCTTGTAATCCTATCTAATGGCATGAAAGAGAGAGCCAGAGAAAACAATAGTTGAAGGAACGGCTAGATGCATACAATGAACCAACTTGCACTGATTGTTTACATGTAGCCATAAAGTATAGCCTTGGAAAATAAAAGAGGCTGTAGGCTGTTCTGGAGAGGTAATAAAGATTTGGGTGGTAGTGGAAGGAAGGGGGACATCTTTGAGCAGACTCTGGTGAGGGAGTTAGTGAAGCTTCCTTTATCGAAGATTTTAGGCAAAAAAGAGAAGCCCAAAGAAACCCTAAAGAAAAGCCAGGAGGAGCCAATTGCAGTCCAGTCCACAAGGCAAGAGACTGGCAAAATCTGGGTGGTGCTCGGTACTGCTGCCCCATAGAGACTCTTCTGGTCCAACCTTTGCCCCTGAAAGAGGATGGCTGCATAAGCTCCTTTCTGGAGTTGACGACATCTGTGTGCCATACATCTTTTTCTTCCCTCAGCATTGTCCAGCATGGGCATAAGCGAGTCAGCAAAAGAGCTTCTCCTTGGCTGATCAGAGCCTGGGACCCTTAAAGAAAGAGAGTCTGACTGGGGAGCTGCTGGAGGCAATGATGGCACCCAAATGATTCCATGGGCCTTAGGACTTCCATAGGAGGAGGAGGAAGGTGCTGAAGAAGCTCTTGCACCGAGCTCCAGTGCCTACGTGGTTGTTTTGCCTGTGGCCTGCAGTATCCAAAAGGGAGAGCTCTGTCAGAGTGAGGGGTGACAGAAGAGAGTCAGTGCCTGCTGGCTTGTCAGTGTGTCTTGAGAACATGTACCAGGCATCAGAACTGGTGAGCATAGGCCCCCCTTTGGCTTTGGAAGATGCTGTGTGGCTCAGTTTACCTCCAGGCAATCACACAAGGCAGAAGAGGGTTTTGTGTGTTTATTTTTTCCTATCTTAGTCCGCTTCCTCTTAGCAGTTGTTATTAGCTAGTAAATGTCCCTCATTAGTGGGACTTCAGACCTTCAGTTAATTCACTTTTAAAGGTCTGTTCAGACTCCCACCTTCTTGTAACCAAGCTCTGTGAGGACTTGATTAGCACCTTGTTGAACCTTCCTCAGAAGGGACTGTGGTTTTGTTGTGTACTGTATCTCTAAGGGTAACCAAACCCTATTTCTGCAGCTTAACCCCTTCTGTTCTGTGAGAGGAGCTAGTCTTTCAAGATAGATACTGCCTTTGGGGGTTTGCTAGCCACTGCCTGTGTGGAATGCCAGATTTATTTTTTTCTGGCAGTGGGTGAACAAGTGCCATCTGCACCCATCTGTTTATGCTCTAATGACTGCAGTTATTAACCAGGTTTTCATTCAGAGCTCCTAGTGGTAGATATTTTGAGATCTCTTTGATATAGTAACTGTGTTTGAAGAAGGGGGAAAAAAAAAATATATATATATATGGTCTGCAACCGGTTTGGGATTTTGGCGGTATGTTTTACCACTTGTTTTTCTTCCCACCCTCCATTTTAAACCTGTCTATGAACCTGAATCCTCCCTTAAATTTGCCAGAAGGAAGTGTGAGTCCATTATACTTTTATCTGATTATTGACTCCATGTGGCAGAGGGGGTGTTTTATTCTCTGGAGGCTGCAGCACTGTGTGTACTTCAGGGAGGGTGCCAAATAGTGTAGGCAGGACTGCATCAATCAAGATCTCTGCAAAAATGAGACAAAACAGTAAGTGCTAACACATTTGATTTAGGCCCTTGTATATACTGGGGGACATCAAGAGTGACATGTGAGCCATCAGTACCATCTTCCTCTTTGCTGAAAATTATTAAGTTTATTTCATTTCTCGGGGTAAAGTTTGGAAATGCAACATGTATCCTTGAAAAGTCCTAGCAAAATAAAATGTCTCAGAGATGAGAAATCAGTAAATGTGACTCCTGTACTGTCTATATAGATAACTAAAAAGCAAACTTGCTTACGTCTTCACAATACTGCTGTGTGGTTTATCAAAACTGTTGCTGAGTCCGAAAGCCAGCCTTAGAGCATGCAAAATCACATAGCTCTGTCTGTCTAGTAGAGTGAAAGTTCTGATAGATAAGTCCCACTAATACATTTTGTGAGTTATAGAAAAACATTTGTCACTCATCCATCATATAGCTCTGCTAAATTAGCCTTTCTCAGTAAAGACCAATAACCAAATAAATTGAGACGGAGCACATTGAAAAACCAGATCTCATGTGTCTCACTGAAATGCTGCTTGCTCTGTAGAGGAGTCAGTAAACCACTTTAGACATTTGGAGAAGAATTTTAAAAAACTCTCGGCGTCCGCCTACATCTGCTTCTGTTGATGTCAGTGGGATTTTTACCATTGCCTTAAGGGGGAGCAGAATTAGGCCAGTGCTGTGCACATATGAAAATTCCACCCAGCTGCAGACACAAGTTTATAGAAAGTGTGGCCTGAAATTGAAAGGGAGAACACCTCTCAAAAACCCAGAATGGTTTTCCTTGATTATTAGTATGAATGAACAGATTTGTATGGAATTTCTAAAATTCTGCTTTAGAGTGTTGGTTTAGATACTCCACATTGTGTGAAGGCGGCTCTGAAGCCTATGCCATGAGTGAAGATGGGACTAGGGCCCATCTTGGGTTACTTGGCATCAAAATTAATTTGAAAGAAAAACCCACCGTAAAATAAGTTCATGTTAATGAGGAGGATCTGTCATTTTCTATATAAAGGTTTGGCTGCTTTACCAAATGTAGGCTGACACCTCTATAAGTACTGTAGACCAGTGTGTCTCAACCTTTCCAAACTACTGTACCCCTTTTAGGAGTCCGATTTGTCTTGTGTACCCCCAAGTTTCACTTCAGTCAAAAACTATTTGCTTACAAAATCAGACATAAAAATATAAAAGTGTCTCACAGCACACTATTACTGAAAAATTCCTTACTTTCTTATTTTTTACCATCTAATTATAAAATAAATCAATTGGAATATAAATATTATACATACATTTCAGTGTATAGTGTAAAGAGCAGTATAAACAAGTAATTGTCTGTATGAAATTTTAGTTTGTACTGACTTTGCTAGGGCTTTTTATGTATCCTGTTGTAAAACTAGACAAATATCTAGATGAGTTGATGGATCCCCTGGAAAACCTCTGCATACCCCCCAGTGGTGTGTGTACCCTTGGTTGAGAACCACTGCTGTAGACCCACTGAACTATATATCCATCTATTGTATCAAAGCCATTTTGTTCCCTCTGTCTTTGTCACCTGTAAAGCCATACAGAGAAGTTGCTCTTTCTGATAAAAGCATCTGTCACTTTGGCATTTAAGCAGGTCACTCACTACAGCAGACATCAGAGGGAGTTTTTTGTTTGTTTTTGCATTCCTTGATAATTTCTAAAAAGTCAGCTAGCCTGAGCAGTTGATAATTAAGGTGCTATCAAGCAAATTCCTAGCTGGGATGGTGAGGTGTAAAGTTTCAGTGCATACTTCCTTCTTTAAAAAAAAAAAAAAAAAAAAAAAAAAAAAGGTTTTTGGGTCTGTGTTCATGTGTGCATTTTGTTTTCATTTAGAGGCTGACTTTTACTTGAAAGAGTTTCTTTAAAGCCAGGGAGTGAGAGGGGCACATATAACCACTAACTATAAAGATGCTCACTATTAATTCAGGGCTGAAAATAATGAGGAGAGGTTGCTGTGAGCTGGAATTTGACTATTCACTATACTGAGACAAGTAATATTTTATTACTGCTTTAAAAACAAAACATTTTCTTTCTCTTCTGTTTCAGTCCCTCCAATTTAGATCCTTAATCAGAACTTCCAGTAATGCCTTTTTGGTGCAATTTTGTGCTATATGTATGTCGGTGTGTGCTTTAATCTCTGAGGCTATTTTTGAGTTGAGTTTGTAATCTCCAAGTTCTCATTGTAAAGAGCTGTGTCTGCCTGGAACGTAAATTCCATCCTTTTTTCAATGAGTCACATGCAGGGCAGCCAGCCAGTGTGAGTTTTCCCAGTCCTGCTATGCAGGTGACCTAAATCTTTTTACCTGAATGGGTTTTCCTTCTCAGTTGTGACAAATTCATGCTCCTTTCCTGCTTAGCCTTAGATCTTTCTCTTGAGTAGAAAAAGCCAAACTGTGCCAAATTTGTCTGTGTGGTAGCTTTTCTTAACACATACAAGAGTAAGGAAATAAAGTTCTGTGAGCTGGAGAATAATTCAAAGATTTGAGCAGAGATCAGCAATTCCATTTTTGTTTGTTGTCATCCACAGTCCCCTGCTGGAGAAGAGACTCTTGTCTATATCTTTTAAAGTACCTGTCCGTCTTCCGCTTTCCCTTCCCTGCTTATTAATTGTTTCCTACTACTAAAGTGCATTGCTAGAAGTACTCAAATATCAAAATACTCCTTGGTGCCAAGCGTTCTACTATGGAGTGTGGCTGTGTATAAAGAATGCAACTGCCTAAGTGTTTATAATGTAGTTAGGCTGATCAAAGTACTGTATGTATGTTTCTTTCTCTCTTGCCCGTAAAACATACAACCAAATGCTACATAAGATTACACTTAGAGTCTGAACATTGTGAAGGATATGATGAAAACTGGTTATTCCTTCCTTCCTCTCAGTGTCATGCTACAAGAACAAGAGGTTTCAACTCAATTAAAGTTATGGTCACTAGAATTGGAAAAAGCCAAAAGGAAGATCATGAGACAAGTTCTGTGGCTGTGTTTTTTTTTTTTTTTTTCTAAAGTTCCTTACTAATCTCTGTAGCTGTGTAAAATCAGACAGTGCTAATGGTGATCAAATCTATTTGCTTTGGTAACGTGTATCAAATCTGGATGACAACTCTTCTAAATTGGATCAGATCTCATAGTTTCTGTGACATGGTTACTGGGATTATCCTCAGTGGCTTCTGGATTGGGCCATAGAACTGAACACACTGTTTTGGGGCTGTGATTAGAGATCTGGAGAACGATGGGTGCCCCTTGTCATGGTGAGGCCATTACGGTATTCGTTTGAGGTTCGAGCTCAGCTTTGCTTCTGTTATGGCAATGAGACTTCTTTTTGATGGACCATCTCATTCAGCCAAAGGACCATGCTTATTCCTTGACCACTGACATGATGACTCCTACCCTACCTGTTCTGCAAGGTCAAACAAATAAGTTATTTAATTGTACACATGGCTAAAGAACGGTGATAGATAGCCACTATACCTCAGATAAATTCCATACACTGGGGACATCCATACATCAACTGACCCACTGCAAGGATCAGGAAGGAATTTTTTTCCCCTATGTGCATTGTACAACTGGCTTGATGCATTCTGGTGGATTTCTGTCTTTCTAAAATGTGGTCTTGGCTAGTAGAAGTATTATTGTAATAGACTTGATAAAGTGACGGGCCATCTTCTGCTTTTCTATTGTTAGCAAGGGGCAAAGTCATTAGCTAGAGTGAGTATGAGATCTGTTCTTAGATTTGGCCTTGGAATGCATCCATATGTAAATCTGAGAATTCTTTGTTGAACATGACTGGCACCAGCACTAGAAATACAGAGGAAATTTTCAAAGGCATACAAGGCAGTAAGGCACCCAACTCCCATTTGTGCCTTTAAAATCACTTCCCATGAGGATTTTGTACGTTAAGAGCACCAGCTTTGTGAGAAGATTTACCCCAACACACACAGTTGAAATCTTAGTGTTACAACTCTTAACATCAAATTTCTGAATAAGTTCCTATTTACTTTACCAGACTGGATCTATGAGTTGAAGAACATTAGATTCAGATTGATAACTAGTGCAGTATTGTTATCTAGAGATCAAGGACTCCAGAAAGACACTAAAATTTAAAAGGTAGCCATTGTGACAAAACCCTTGCAGAAAACTATTTGAATTGTGGAAAATGTGATCCCAGATCTTTTCTGGTAAACATAGCAAGGTGGTTCAGCACATAGCTGCTTCATCAGGAACTTAAATACCCATTACCTGAAGTTGAGTAATGCTGAGCATAACTGTTGACTTCCATGGAATTCGTGAGTGATCTGCATTGCTGAGTCAGACCGACAGCTATTATGCCAGAGGGATCCCCTTATCTGTATTGACGCAGTATTAGGAGACACAGAGGACGTTGGCTAGGCTTCAGTAGTTAAAATGACCATCGTGCATCAAATTAATGACCATCTGTTATAAGAAAGGTGTTTGGAGTTGGTATTTTGAGAGACAGTTTTTACATTCAGTAAGTTCCCATCAATTTTAAAGGCTCTCTTTTTAATGAAAGTTTGCTTTTGCACGGTGAATAATTTAGGGGAAGTATTTTTAATGTATAGGTCTAGGTATGCTTAAATGTTTGAATGCTCTAAATAAAATCAGAACCTTTTGAAACAAACTCATAAATATTGCTCTAGTATTCCAAATATATTGCCTCCTATAGGATGTGAAAAGTAGTTTATCACCATAGAGTTACAGGAAGATAATGAAAAGTATGTAGATATTATAACTTAAATCCCACGTAATATAATTATTCTGTCAGCCAGTGACTCCTGAAATGACATCAAGCTGCTGAGATCTGAAGTAGTTGATGCCAAGGGGCATATGTTAGATTTTAAACAAAGCTTAGATACCATGGCCTTATTGTCTAAAGCTGTACAGCTGAATATTTTAAAAACTTTAAGTATTTGTCTGTCTGATCGGATAATGTTGTGAGATTTTCTTACTGTGCCTTGGAACTATAATAATGTTTGCTCACGGCATGTCAATAACATTAAGAGTTTCTGATTTATTTGAAGTCTTCAGACCCTTTCTCAGTCTTGCTGCAGAAACAGATACGTAGTTTTAATAAACAAAGACATTTGTAGTGGATGTTCAGCCAATCATTCTACACTGATGGAGTGTGTAAGGAAATATCTTTAAGATACCTAACTGATACACCACTAGGGAGTAGATCATCATGACTGCCCATATAAACTGCAGTTTGTACAAGCAAAATGGGTAACTGCATGTGCAAACCAGCACTAATGTTTGTTAGTTCCTGTTTATCTGCACAGCTGGGGGTTCTGTGAACATCATAAATGCATGTGCATATTTTGTGACCCCATGGCAAGCAGCAAGTTGGCCATAGATGTTTATGCCTTTGTCAATGCACAGGGGAATTGCAAATGAACTCCTTCTGATAATGAAAATGGCAAATAACAGAGCGAACAAAATGACTTTGATGCAATAGATGGAATAAATATATTTTGGTGGGTTTACATCAGTGGTTCTCAGCCAGGGATACGCAGAGGTCTTTCAGGGGGTCCATCAACTCATCTAGATAGTTGCCTCGTTTACTCGTACAACAGGCTACAAAAAAATCACTAACGAAGTCAGTACAATCTAAAATTTCATACAGATAATGACGTTTTTATACTGCTCTATATGATAGACCCCCCCTTATAGAATAGAAAGTATGTGTTGTGGATTCTTAGCACACAGTTCATCAGAAGAATAACCCATTTAGTAACTTACATGTCGTATCCAGTACTGTGTCTAGTTGTTAAAAAGTAAGTAAATGGATTGAGGTTTTATCTGGATCCATACCAATTGATACGGGAGCAATGGTGGAAAACACATAAGGCATCAAAGGCTACCATAAGGCATAAGGCATCAAAGACATGCTCTTGCTACCATTGAGATCAAATTCATTGTCTTCAACTAAAATTATTAGATTACTTTGTAAGATCAGGGACTCTTTTTGTTATGTGCTTCTTCAGCACCTAGCACGATGGGGCCCAGATTCCTGACTGGATTTCCTAGATGCTATTGCTACCTAGATGCTACTATTAGTAATGTTGGGAGCAGGATCATGTCATGTCTGCAGATATATGGCAGTGTCCCCTTTTTATTTTATAAATTAAGCATTTTGGTTTGCAAATCCTGATTTGTGTGAACTGTTCTGACAATTTGTCATTTAGAGGTCTATCATGTAACCATTGAGATTTCCCTGCTTTTCCCCATCCACCCAGTTTTTAATTTGATTGCTTTGCTTCCATTTCTCTGTGCATGTGCATGTGTTTTAATTCGTTAAAATATGTATCTATCTCTATAGTAAGCCTATAGATACTAAATAACTTACTTTTCAAATTCTTGTGTTTGAATTTTTTTATGCTATCTTTTAGTAAAGATTGTTAGATTATACTCTTTATATATAGGAATGAGAGTCATCTGCGATTTGGGAATCCCTGCAGCCAATGAACCACTACAATCAACCACTTTTTTCCACTCTTCCCTATCTCAAATTAGGTATAAATCGGGAATGAGGGCAATGATTTAAAAAAATAATTTAAAAAATCCACTTACTTATTTCACAGAATAGTTTTCCCCCTCTTAAAGATTTTCACTGTGTTCAATAATCCTGTATTTCTTTCTTTAAGAATGTCTCAGCAACTTTAGGTTTTATGTTGATTCCATTCTGCTGTAGTTGAAAAGGAATAGATCAGAGGTCTTCAAACTGTGCGGCATGCTTCCCCCACCTGGGGATGCAGAGGAATGTTGTGGGGCTGTGGCAGGGCCCAGGCCAGCCCCCATAGGGGGCAGGGAGGGAGGGCCGTTTTACTCTTCCTCGAGCTCCACTCTGGACCTGCCCCCCAACTGTCGCTGCTGGCCATGGTTCCCCAACTCGGCCCCCAGCCCCGCTCCCCGCCTCAACCCCTCTTGGCCCCTGACTGCCATGACCTTGTTCTCAGTCTCAGCCACCATGGCCCTGCCAGGGCCCCCGGCTGCTATGGCCTGACTCAGCCCCTGGTCTTGGCCCCCGGCTCCTGGCCGCTGTTCCCGACTCAGCTCCTAGCTACAGTCCCCGGCCCTGACCACAGCCCCGCTCCTAGCCTTATCTTTGGGAGGGAGGGAGGAGGGAAGGAGGAGGGAAGGAGGTGTGGACATATAGACTTCTTCCTGAGGAGCTGTATGTCCTTCCTTCCTGTTTTTAAAGCAATGTTACAGTACACAGAATATCCTCTTCCTTCTATTTAATGTTTCTGCTTTATTATATTGTAATTGGAAAATACTATCCTGTTAATTTAGTTAAGATACAGTATCTCTATCTAATATTTCAGTCTCTTCCTACTGAGCGCTATCTTTATTGATGGCTCGGAAGATGATCAATCTGTTGTCAATTTCTAATGATTTCAGCCAGCCACTCCATGGTCTGATTGCTTCCCCCAAATATAATACGTATCCTGATTTCAAGCCTCGGGGTTTCTCCCGACCACAGATTCAACACTTCAGATTCTGTTCTGAACTCCTGATTCCTGTAACATCAGCTCCACAGGAAACTTTCTGTGCAAATACTAAAGTGCACCTTATTGAAGAAAAAGTCAGCTTTGAAGATCACTATAGCGTTTTGGTATTGTGTTGAAATGTTCAGTACATATATTCATAATCTTTGGTTTGAGAGGTAATAATTATTGAACAAATGTAATGTACAATAATAGTGAGTATTTTAAGCAGCTTACTGATAAAGCAGTTTAAAGCATGTTTACTAGCCATAGTAACATTACTTCTGGTTGCCTGTCTTAGTTCATTTCACATTAATCTGTCTTGTAGTTGGAAAGAAAATGAATTAAGTCAGTAACTTCAAGATTTATGTAAAATCTGTACAGTGCTAAATAATTGTGCAGTGTTTTATGTACGCTGCTGAAATTGGATTGTCAAATTGACACAAATTCTCCAAAACAGAATGCTAGATGAGCTGATCTGTTCCTCAAATAAAAATAGATTCCCCCTCCCCCCACTCCAAGTCTTTCCCCTAAATTATATGGAAGGAAGGAGAAAAAAGACTGAGCTCTTTTCCAAAATTTTATTGGATTGTCTTTGCACCTTCCAAAGTCATCTGAAAAGAAGGGAAGGCTTGTCAGGTTGAGAATGAAAGGTGTATGTGACTTCTAATAAAATTGCTAGCCTGGAAGGATTGGTAAATCCCTCTGCTTGTTGAGCCTTTCAGAGTAAACTAGGATGCTCAGTTTTTACTGTTTATTGTAACAAGGGCCACTGGGAAAAGTGTGAGCTTCATTTGCACATGCACACAAAAAACATGACATTGTAATTTGTGAATTCATCTTGTTTTGGCTTTATCTCTGTTTTTGTTGCATCACTTGCAAGTATTTAAATCTCCTCTGGGTTGCTGTTGGTGCTGCTCACTTCATCCCATGCAGTTACACTTTGGAAATAGGGGCTGCTGCCTGTATTGTTAGTTCTTCCACACTAGAGCTCATCAGATCCCCCTAGAAGTTTGTTTCCTACTGAACTCTAGGCTTTGCAAACCATAGCTGGAAGAACCTGGTTTTGAGGGCTTGCAAGTTGTTTAATCTGAGATGCTATTGATAATATCCATAGGCAGCCTCAAACCAGCAGTCTTTGTATCCATTAAAAACTGATGGTTTTGTGTTTGATAGCTCATTGTGGAATGTAGTTCTCAGCAGTGTAGACTCTCAGGAACAAAGGGTTGTCTGTGACCTTTAAATGTAAGACAAGTTGCAGGCAAACTTCCTTTAGCATTTGAGGTACACAGAATTGCTTTGTGCATAATTCTGACCCTTTTAATATAAGCTTCTCTGATTCTTTTTCTGGGAAGAGCATTTGAAGTCTATATACATCCATTAGTGTTCTCTTTTTATTAAATGATGATCAAGAGCTGAAAGACAAACTTCAATAGCACTACATGTTGCTTAATGTATTAAAGCAATAGTGGCGTCTAAGAGTGAGATCCAGTCTATTGTACCATTTACTACAATTGACACGTCATAGGAATATGGTCAGTTTCCTTGTACTCGAAGTCTGGTGTGTGACTCTTAGGCCTTGCCTGATAATATTTTTCCTGTGGTGGAAGGATGTTAAATCACTATTTTCTGATCTGTAGTGAGGCAGTGTGGCCTTCCTCTGACCCAGAGGGGGAGGAGCCACTACTCTGCCTAAATAGGTGGAGAAAAACTGCCCCTCCCAGTGAGCAGTCCGCCTACAATAAGCAGAATTGGGCTTCTTTTACAAGCAAGTTGCTTATTTCCAGTGAGAGCCACAGGTTGCGGGACCTGGGCTTGTTTCAGTTTCTCGCAGTCTCTTTTTTTGGGCTTGTCATGCCCACTCACTTCCGGCACCACTGAAGCCAGAAATACCAAATCTGCCACCTTTGGGAACCAGAACCGGAAATAAAATATCTGCCATTTTTGTAATCCAGAAACCAAAAATGACACATCCACCATTGTCCTTCCCGCTGAAGAGGCTGGACTAGGGACAGGGGAACCACCAGGACTGCCGCTGGCCACCGAGGACGCTCGGTGAACCCCAACTGTTGCTGTTGCTGATGTGACCAGAGGCACCCTGCCTGTTGAGGAGTCCCCCACCTGTCAGGGAACTGTCAGGACTGCTGCTGGCCACATACCCCAGGGATCCAGGTACACACCAGGGAGGTGATAGGACGTAGCCCAGGGGCAGCTGACCACCATTCGGCTGTGTTGGAGCCTGTCAGCTGTGTTGTGCCCTGGTCACTGTGTTACCATGGGACTCACTGCTGATCCAATGGTGGACCACTTCCCCATTGTTAGGGCCCGGGGCTGGGAAGTGGTGGAATTAGGTGGGCCCGCCTCCCCATCCCTCCCTCCCCCGTCACCCCCTGGGTGGCAACCAACCCCTACCTGAACCTCTGACTACAGAGGCATGCAAACTCCTGCCGTAGCTTAGATGGCTCGCTTTCCCCACCCTACCCAAGGGCTGGGTTATAGACTGCTTGCCTGGCCCTCTCCCGCTTTAGGGCTGGAGACCATAGACTGCTCGCCCTGCCTTTCCCAGGGGCCAGAGCTATAGACTACTTCGCTTGCTCTACACCGTCACCTCTCTATATGGTCTTAAGATCCAAAGATTTTTTTTGTAAATAATGCTTAACATTGTTCTAATCTAATGGCTGAGTCACACGTTACTGTCTTGATTTCAGTTAGTCTGTAGACTGTGATAGTGGTATAAAATGTGTTTCTGTAAACTTTTGCAAGACAGTAAACACCATGTCATGATAAGGATCCTACATGCATTCATGGATTCCTAAAGAATTTTGCAAATTTTTAATTAATGGTGCAGACTGTGTGTATGTCCATAGAACTTCTCTCCCAGTGGAAGAGAAATAAGTGACATGGATTCTGTGTATATTCTAAGTGTAACTTATTTTTATACATATACAACAGTCCTGGAACAGAGGTGGTCCAAGAGCATGTAGGGAAATTTGTTTCTTTGGGAATCTCAGGCCAACACCCAATGTCTAGTTCTCAGAATGCACTAGAGTTCTCTGCACTCTGCCTTGGTTTCTGTTTAAACTTCTCTTGCTCACAGAGCTCCCTCTCCAAGGACCCTGTCTCTACATAGAACCTTACATAACAAAAACTAATACCTTCACAGCATGTCTTCCCATGTTATTTATGTTAAGAAAAACTTGGAAGACCACATTTAACAGCACCACTTTCTGTCTACCATAAGGTGTTGTGTATATAAAATAAAATAATGAAATATCTCTTTTATATGTCACCGAAAAGACTGCAAGTCAATGCCTGGTAAAGCAGGCTGAGAAAAAAAATCTGGTTTTGCAAAAATATTTCAACATAATTTTCCTTCTGAAGTTTCAAAGAGGAATGATTATTCATTCTTTAAAACTTTTAGATAAAACTGTTTTTAATTTTTTGCTGGTGGGGTATTTTTTTAAATTTGTTTGTTTGCTCCTTTCATTTTGTCAATAAATAAGGAGGGGGAATGGAGTGGGTTGATTATGGGGGGAAAAATGAATAAAAAAAACTTCCAAAACTGAAAATTTTTGTCCGTGTTTTGTTTCAAAAGACAGAAAGTAAGTGTGCATGCACGTGCGTGTGTCCAAATAATATATATAAAAAGGCCACTTTTCAGCAAAAAAAAGAATTTTAGTTTTGGAAATTTCAACCAGTTCTAGTGCTGATTCAATATTACCTCAGAACAGAGAGTTCTCAGTAATGAAGCAACAGACCCACTTCCTTTAGCATTTTGTATCTTACAGTAGAACCTCAGAGTTTCAAACACCAGCGTTACGAACTGACTGGTCAACCACACACCTCACTTGGAATCGAAGTATACAATCAGGCAGCAGCAGAGATTAAAAAAAACCAAACACAAATACAGTACAGTACTGTTAAACATAAACTACTTAAATGCTGCTTCCTTTTTTTCTTCTTCTGCACAGTGAAGTTTCAAAGCTGTAGTAGGTCAATGTTCAATTGTAAACTTTTGAAAGAGCCATAATGTTTTGTTCAGAGTTATGAACAACCTCCATTCCCAGGTGTTTGTAACTCTGAGGTTCTATGGTACTTCAATCCAAATACTGACCGTTCCTGAATCTACTTATCTTATCTAATGAGAATGGATGCAGATGAGTTGTTTGAAAATGAATGATAAGACAGATGTGAATGTGGTGCAAAGGAATGGGATCTGAAGTTTCAAAAATACATTTTCCATGTGACTCAGGGATTTGCTCGTGAAAGCACTATTAATGCTAATGCGACTTGTGTGGCTAAATCTCTGTAAACTGCACGGACATGTACTGCATAATACCCAATGTGTTAATATATATGAAAGCTGGCTTTGAGCTAGCACATTTGAAAGAGATGAGATGGGGTTTTGGAGGTGGTTGTTACAACACATTAAAGTAAAATTTATGTTGCACAACTCAGAACTCTCAAACAGATGGAACTGGAATTGCTCCCACCCAAGCATCTGGTCAGAATGCTAGAGTTTTCTGAAGGAGAGAAAAAAGGAACGATCCAGGAATTCAAGTCACCCCTCCTCCCCCTTTGTTAAATAAGCCCCAACATACTGCTTTGCTTAGTAAGGAGGAAGATAAGGTACAGAAAGCTTTCTGTGCTAACTGGCCGGTTAGACTTTGCCTCAGCTGGAAATTTAAAATTAGCAGAATTGTCTCCAGGGCATTTACACACTGTGGCAAGGCTTTTTTTGGAATCTTGAAGTACAGTCTGCTTTGGAATGGAACGTGAAATGAATCCTCTCATTTTGCAGTTACTATCCGTAGTCCTCTCTAGTCAACCTGAAAAGCATCATTTGAAATTTAAGAGTTTAAGATCTTTATCAAGTTGCAGAAAAGTAATTCACCAGACCAGTTTAGAGGGGAAAGGGAATATGGTGTCAATTGTAAAGCTGATACCGTGCCTGAACCAGAATGAAAAGTGTCAACACACTTTACAAAAATTCTCCAAGCACATATACATATATATAAATAAATCAGCACCATTCCAGCTCAGGTAGGGGAAAGTACTCATTATATGCCTCTGCCATGGACTGATGTCCAAGTTTATAATAGAGAGGTAAAATTACGTGAACTCTCAATACATGTGTTGCTTTGTGTCCAGGATGTACATTTAATGCCATAATATTCCCATGCTTCTAGATAGTATGGCCATGAAAAAAGACTCTGAACAATATCTATTAAATCAGAAACTGTGTGTGTATAACTGAATCATAAATTTTAACCTGACCCTTTAATAAAAAAAAGTCTTGCTGCCCATAATTAGCATTATATTCAGAGCCTATGCTTCTTGCATATTGTTTAAAGAATTTGGCAGATATGAATGTTGGCTGTGTGGCTTTCTTGTAAAGTACGGGTGAACCGAAAGGAATTTCCTGGGATTGTTGCATTTATTAGATATGAAGAGCATGTGTGGTGGTGGTGGTGGTGGTGGTGGTGGTTAAAATTCTGTGAAAAAGGAACTTTAGACACAAGGTCTGCAATCATTAGCATTCCTTTGTGTTGTCAAGAGATTGCACAGGGAGAGCGATGCTGTAGCAAAGAAATGAATTTATCTGTCCCTCTTCCACTTTATTCTCCATAAAGAAGAATCATGGCATAACAAAGATATCTGTTTTGGGTTCTTTTAAAAGCTCTGTGCAGACAGAAAACTGTTAGAAATCCTATTCATTCTTTTCCAAAACTCTGTTATAATTCAGGGGGCACTCTGTACAGAAGAATCCCCCCCCAACCTCCACTCCCCCTCACATGCACAAGACTGTTTCTCATTTTCATCTCTTAGTGTTTTATGTGCCTAACAAATAAACTGTTGTGTGCAGTGGTTGAAACAGGCTAAATTAATTGGTTTATTGAAGAATATTATATAGTTTGGTCAGAGAAGATACTGTACATAAGTGATTGGGGATTGGAACAGAAACCATAGAATTAGCTAGCAAGGGTTTAATCATAATTTGTGTAAATCTCTTTTGCTAGAGGATGTTCGCTCTGGCAGGTTTAAGGAGAGCCCAAGATAGAATGGTGCTAGGACAATATGCTGCTGTTGCTCATGTCAGGATGTAACTCTTCTTTCTTACTGCATAATTACAAGAATTACTGCTCCATTTGATGCCTGGGCCCACTAATACATTTTTAACGGCCTGATAGTATTGTAGGCCTTGGGCTCTTGTTAATTTTGAACCTCAGTGTGCTATAAAGTGTATTTCCATAGGATATAATTAGAGGAAGCCCTTAAAATGATAATTTAATAGCATCTACCTTTAATCTGAACTTTTGTGTAGTTAAATCTAGAGCCATAACTGTTTCTAACTGTTCTATAAAGACACATAGGATGCATGTGCATGGTTGTGTGAATTGCTTGTTGTGGCACATCATTGACTAAAGACGATTCACAGAAACATGGAGCCCTGAGTCGTGTAGTTTGGCAGTAAAGATGTGGAAAGTGCCATCTGCATAGCAGCTGTTGTTTCCCCAGTTTCAACTATTTATATCTCTTGTACTGTAATAGTCCACATTTTTCTTACTTGGAGCTTCTGGATTCATCTTATTTGCCCCTTCCCTCTACCGCCCCCCCATTTGTGAGCCCCATTTTAGGCCATTCTGGCCAAGGAAAGTTACTTTTGGAGCCTGTGAACACCATTCTTGTGTCACCCAGAAAGGGTTCTTTTGGACCCACGAGTCCACAAGTGGCAGCCCATCTCAAAATCTTGGTGAATACAGGTTTGATACTGTTTGCACAGCTGGGAAACTGGCAAACCTCCTCCCTTCCTCACAACCAGCCTCCCTAGCTCCTGTTGTTGGTATCTCCCGTTTCTCATTCCCTCCTCTCCCTCCCTCCCACCCCCAATAAGCCATAAGACCCTTGCCTTAAGATATATAAAAAAGAAGTAGGGGGCTACCTCAGGGCTTGTGGTTGTAGGGATGGACTCTTGGAGACAGGGCTAGAATAAGAAAGCAGCTAACTGAATGAGTTCACTATGGAAGTTCAACTTGTTCAGACTCAAACTTCCAAACAATCTTGCAAGAGTTGGTTTGCCCAAACTCCTACAGGGTTTATATAGCCCTAATAGTTTTTGCTCAATCAGCTTTGTTCTCTGACTTAAAAAAAAAAAAGACTGCAAGATCTTCTTTGGACTGATTTACAATGCAACATCTGTTTGAGTGACAAACACTGTCTCAAAGTCAAATAGTGGTTGTGTACCTATGGTTAGGAAACAATTGCTCCTGCCAAAAACACAAGTTTTATAGTTTTGTTCGATAGGCGTAATGTATTTTGGAGAAGAATAAATTCAGACTGAAAGGCTGCAGTGCAGATTGAAAATAACCTACCTTTCAGTTGAAAAATTTTTCTCATTACCGTTGCCTGGCTGGAAATAGTATCGAGGATTAACTTTGCATGATCCATACAAGTTTCATTCAAACTGCATTTTATGGACAGGGTCTGGCTTTTACCCTGAAAGTATATTTTATCAGATCTCTTACTGCTTTCTGCACAGGAGCAAGCAAACATTTTTACAAAAAGAGCATTTTAACAGGAAAACATGCAAGTTGTCTGACAGACAATAGGGGCTGTATGGCTTTAAAAATAATAGGACTTGTTTTAAAATTAGATTATATTAGGGGAGAAATTACGTCCTTTGTGCTTCTCCACAGAAGGCAAAGGGTACCCATATATTTGTACCCAAGGGCGCAATTCGGCCTCGAAAGGGGAAGGCAGCCTTCCCTATATTTAGTATAGTATTTCAGGTTATGTTTTTAGGCTGTACATACCATTGCTGAAGAATTCATACCAAAAACTCTGGCATCTTCTAGTTTCTTCAACCTGGAGAGTATGGATTTTTGGAACCCTATTTTAGTCGTCCTGAATGATTAATTACATGAAAAGTTGAGTTTACATCTGGGGAGATTTGCCTGAACAGGATTTTGTACTCAAGGGTCAAAAGCTATATTTGTAATGTAAGCGGCTCTGAGATGTACACAAAGATTGTTTTCAAAGTTAGAGCTTAAAAAAAATCATGTAACTTTAAACACACCAAAAAATTAATTGAATAAAATCGTTTCCACACTGAAAGTGAATTAGATTAAAAACTATTAATTTATGGCTTGGTTTTCAAAGGTGTTGAGTACCTCTAAATTCCATTCTTTGTTTGGAGCAAAAGAATGCAAATTTCCATTCCATCAGCTAGCTCTAGAGGTCAAGAGTTTTGCAAGGCCAAAGAGCATATGATGGGGCCTGTGAGGAAGAGGAAACTGCATTTAGGAGTTGTCCTGACTTAATGCTAAAGGTCCATGTAGAGTGTGTTGTTAGAGCAAGCTGACAAGAAACCTCCTTTTGTGAAACCACTGGATAAAACATTGCTTGGGCAGTCTTCCTTTTTTTTTTTTTTTTTTTTTACTACAGAACCCAAGAGTGTCATTGCCCTTCTTCAGAAATAAAAGGAGGGCAAGAGGACTTCAATATTAGACAAACTGTTACTTTGGGGGTAGAAAAGTAATTCAGAAAGATTATTTTGTGAAAACATGCTGCTCTGGATGAGTGCAGAACAATGAGATTAGGGCTGAGCCCCAATTATCATTTCCCACAGCACCCGTTGATAGGCAATCTTTCATTCACTGCCTTGCTGCCTAGACAAAGGAACAATTCAAGCAGTTGGTGATTCCCGCCCTCCACTTCCCCCTCCATTTTTCAGCACATAAAGGCTGCCTAAGGAAGGGAATCTTTGTAGGCCTCAGACCTGCAGTTTTCCTACTGGCATAGAAAAGCTCCGCCAACCTCAAACTACTGTGGGACACCAGATGAAAATGACTGAAAAAACTGGCAAAGCTCCTAGGAGGCCTGCAGCAATAGAACAGAGAGAAAAAGCCCCGTATCTATCGATGCTGACTTACCCTCTGCCCATAGTAAAGCAATAAGAGATCTGGGGATCAGCCCCCACAAAAATAGAGTGCCTGTTATGTCAATCAAGCACATTTATTCAGATTTGTTTACCTTTCCTGAACTAAGCATGACTTTATTATGCTGAGACCTTTGATACAAAAGAAAAGGATTAAATTTTCCTGTATTCAGAGTAACTGTTTTTAAAAAAATCAACTCTGTAATGCCAATACTGATTCCAGAGCTTTGATAAAATATCGGACCTAAAAGAAGAATATAAATAAATAGTTTGGACAGAGCATGAGCAATGTCACTTCATTGATTTGAATAACGTCGTGTCTGCATAAATCAAGGATAAATTGTGCTTATGTTACTTCCATGAATTTAAAAATTCTATTTAAATGTCAGGCTATGGGAAATCTAACTGGATATGGTCTGGCATGCAGAGGCAGTGCTTTACTACAAGTGTTCTGAAAGGAAAAGTATATTTCACAACTGGCTCTGTACCGTTCAGTCTTTGTTTCTGGAGAAGATGATCTTTCACAGAATAGGGTTCTCTTCCTGAACGAAAGGAGAAAAGAGGAAGGATGGTCTTGCGGCCAAGGAACTGAGCTGGTACTCAGGAGAGTACCAGCTTTCTTCTGCTCTGCTACTTACTGACTTTGGTCAAATCACTTAACGTCTCCATGCCTTTACTCTCCCCATTCATCATAATTTCCCTTCCCTACCAGGGCAGCTGTGAGACTAAATTAATGAATGTTTAAGATACGAAGTGCCATGGAAAAGCCTATAAATAATTCAAAATAAAAGAACTTGCTTGATTTACCTGTTATTCTAGAAGAACAGGTACCAGGGAAGGAACAAAAAGCAGGACTTGTAGCTAGATGTCAATTGAAGCTACTGTTTCTCCTTCTGTATCATCCCTGTCAGTGACAAGGGCTGATTGTTTCTATAATGGGTGTTTCACTATGTTATCTCACAATTTGTGTTTTCAGGTCTAAGTCTTTCAGGTCTTTTCCTTCCTCTCCATCAACAGAAAAAGTGAAGAGAAAGTTAGATTTTCAGAGTGTAACTAGGAAAAAAAAATTAGTTGGTAGTGCGGTATTTCCTCCCGCTATCCCACAAGATACCGTTATATTATTTTCTGATGAGTGATAAAAATAGATCGTAGTGCCAAAAAGAATGAATCAGAGAATAAGCATCATTGCTGGAAGTTTGGGCTTTCCACATTAGCAGCCAATAGCTCTATTCCAGTGGGGGAGGAAGTCCGTTGCTGATTAGTCATGTTTTCCATCAGCCAAGGAGAAATTTCCTAATCTGCTCCATGTGCAGCCATGTGGAGCAGTTTTCTGTCTTTGAAAACTGAAATCCTAGAGAACTCAATTGAAGTGAGTGGGGGAAGGACGAATCTGCTGTTCACTAATTCATAATTGGTTGATTTTGGAGCCTACAAGAAGGGGCTAGAAGAGAACAGTGAATGTTAACATGTTGTCCAGACAAAAAACAAATATTGAAGATTTTATCTAATGTGGGTCAGAAGGTTCAAGCGTGTTTCAGATGGGAAAGACGCATCATCATCATAAATTGTTTGCACAGGTCAGATGTCAAAAAAAAAAAAGTCAATCAATTTTCAGGAAGAAATAATACAGGATTATTAAAGAAAAGAGCTAAAAGAAAAAGGCATTTTCTCAGCAATGTTACTGGGCAGACTTGAACTTAATTCTTGTGTTTTTATTTGTTTGGGTTTTTTAAAATTTTTAAAAGTTGTATTTTTCTATCACATACAGCATTTCTGGGCTGCCTATTTATCTTTAAGCACCACACAAAAAACAGTTAATTGAAAATGAATGCAGTAACATCTGATGTTCAGTGGTATTCAAATTTTGGATTCAGACTCTCCACTGAGTGTTAAATAATTCCAGTGGAAAAATGCTGGTGGTACTTCATCACATCTGACTGTTGACTGTTAGATGCATTTCAGTCACTGCCAGATGTACAAGATACTGTAAAATGAGCATTTCTTCTAGCAAATTAAGACTTTGTTGGCTCAGTGTGACTATATTGGCTGAAACTGCTTGTTTGCATAGGGGATTTTGCCAGATTGTGCTGGTCAATACAAACAATAATCTGATTTAGCACAAGAGCTCCAGCTCCAGCCCCCAAGTCTTCAGTCTTATAATTAGTTACGTTTAGGAATTTTTATGATTGGCTTTGCAATATTCACTCAGCTTTTATTAGCCTTCAGTACAGACACCTGTCAAACAAATGAAACCCTTTAACCAGCTTGTGCCTGAATGAGTTATCTTGCTGTGGCATTCTGTTGTTGAGAGGACTAGCGAATATGGTTTTAAACATACCTGCCACCAAAAAACTGATCCACACTGCAGTGTTTCTCTGGTAGTCTGAACTGCTAGGTAATTTTCTTCTTTCGTCTTGTGAAAGCAGAACCCAATAACTCTTGTAATCTATTCACTGGGTTAGATCCTCAGCTAGTATAAATTTGGCAAGGCTCCATGAATTCACAGATTCCAAGACTAGAAGGGACCATTTTAATAATCTAGTCTGACCTTCTGTGTAACACAGGCCATAAAGCTGCCTCAAAAAAATTCTAAAGATAGCTGTTAAATTCAATATTGAATGTTTTTCTAAAAATTGCCACTGATGGAGAATACCAAGGAGAATGACCTTGGTAAATTGCTCCAGTGGTTAATTACCCTCACTGTTACGCCTTTTCAAGTCTGAATTTCTATAGCAACAACTTCCAGCCATTAGATAATGTTATAACTTGTCCCTGCTAGATGGAAGAGCCCATTATCAAATATTTGTTTCCCATGTAGGTGATTACAGACTGCAATGAAGTCATCCCTTAACCGTCTCTTTTTGAAGCTAACTAGATTGAGCTCGAGCTCTATCACTCACTATAAGGCATGCTTTCTAATTCTTGATTTATTCTCATGACTCTTTTCTGGACCTTCTTCAGTTTATCAACATCCTTCTTGAATTATGCACATCAGAACAGTATTCCAGCAGTGCCATACAGAGGTAAAATGACATTTCTGCTCCTGCTCGAGATTCCCCTGTTTATGTATCCAAGAATTGCATTAGTTCTTTTGGCCACAGTGTCACATTGGAAGCTCATGTTCATCTTATCTACCATGACCCTCACATCTTTTTCAGAGTCGCTGTTTCCCAGGATAGTCCCATCCTGTAAATATGGCCTACAGTCTTTGTGGGTGGATGTTTATATTTGCATTTAGCTGCATGTAAACTGATTGTTTACACTGGGCTTACCAAGAGATCTAAATCACTCTGTATCAGTCGCTTATCCTCTTCATTCTTTACTACTCCCCCAATTTTATGTCATCTGCACACCTTATCAGTGATGATTTTGTCTTTGTCCATAATCATCTCTGATACTATCACTGATTAAGTCTATTAATCTCTGTTTACAATTACTTTTTGAGACCATCAGTTAGCCAGCTTTAAATCCATTTAATATGTGCCATGTTAATTTTGTATTGCTTTAGTTTTTTAATCAAAATGTTGTGCCGTACTAAGTCAAATACTTTACGAGTCAAAGTGTATTACAGCAACACTATTATCTTTACCAACCAAATTTGTAATCTCATAAACTAACCTTATTTTTTTAACAAGATTCTATTTTCTATAAAGCCATATTGATTGTCATTAATTATATTACCCTACTTTAATTCTTTATTAATCAAATCCTGTTTCAGTGGCTCCATTATCGTGCCCAGGATCAATGTCAGGCCTATTTACTCTTTTAAAACACTGGCACATCATCACCTTTCTTCTAGTCTTTTGGAACTTGCCCAGTGTTCCAAGATTTATTGAAAATCAACATGAATGATACAGCGAGCTCCTCAGCTAGTTCTTTTAAAACTCTTTTATGCAAGTTATCTGGACTTGCGGATTTTAATTTAATAGCTGCTGTTTAATATTCCTCTGAGATACCAGTGGAAAGGAAAGAGTGTTTACTAATGATACGACTATATCATCTGTTTTTTTCCCCTCAAGTACAGAATAGAAATATTGGAAAACTATAATTTGGGCACTATGCCATTTTTTATCAGCTTAGGATCTGGTCCGCTGCGCTCTGTGGATGGTGTTAGTACTTTCACCGGCTTTCTATTGACGTCAGTGAGGACGTGGCTTATGCTGATTTTTTTTTTATTGATTGCTTTGCTTGCATGCATGTTAGATGTCTTCCTTTACTCTACAGTGCATATAGAGCCTATGGGGATGAGAGCCATATAAATATCTAGATAAATGAATATATTATTATAATTAGATATTATCTAAGTGTTAGCTACACTATTATTATTTGTATTTTAATAGTGTCCAGGGGTTCCCAGTCCAGGGATTAGTGTGTCATTGTGCTAGGTGCTGTAGAAATATAGAACAAAGAGATGGTTCCTGCCCTGAAGAGCTTACAGCCTAAAAGTATCAAGAGACCACAGGTGCCTATAACAAACAGACTGAGGGAACAGCAAGATAACAATGAGATGATTCTGACTGAGGCAATAAGCAGAGGTCACAGTGACAAAAGGGAAATTGTTTTGTGGGGAATCCTGTTTTTTGGGAATGAAGCTGATTTTAATATTCTGTTTCTCAAAAAAAGTTGGAATTTTTGGTGCTATTTGGGGCAACCAAGAACCAGTTACCTGCTTCTCAGCCATCTTTATGAATCATTTTCTGCAACATGCAGGCCTATAAAATTCGAGACAGGTCATTCTACTAGAGCAGCGTTTCTCAACAACCAGTCCGTGCACCGGCGCCGGTCCGTGGCATCTACCTTGCTGGTCCCTGAGATTTCCCTGTCACAAGTAGAGGAGAGCAGCAGGCTGGTTCCTGGTATCAAAAAGGTTGAGAAACACTGCACTCAGCGTACTTGTCACCTAGTAGCCAGTTAGAGAGGAAACTTAAGATGCCACTTAAAGAAGTTGGTTGATCTATTACACTTAACCAGTACAGTAAGCGGGAGAACTTGGAGTGTGCACTCTTTACCTGATGAGACATTTAGGAGATGAATAGACATTTCATGGCAACAATTCAAGAATTATCTACAGCAGCGAACAGGGGTTCCTGAATGGTAATACTCTTACCACTGGTAGTATGGGAGCTTAATGTTCCATTCATTCACGTCACAACAATTTTGTAAGGAGGTGTTACATGAACCAATAAAGCTTGGGAGTCATTGAGCTAGAGACAATTTAGGGATTCACCATTTTGGAATTTGTCACACTAAGGAAGGGCACCAAGAGATAATGCATACATAATGTTAGGGAGGTATTTCTGGATTCATTTGCAGGAAGAAGATGGTCATAGCAGGACCTTTGTGTCTACACTGAACTTTCCCACCATCACGCTGCTTCTGGCACAGACAGGCTGTCCGTGGTTTTTAACAACTGTGTCCTGGAACTCTCTTCAGCGCAAGGTCTAGATGACTCTCTGGTAAAAATGTCATTGATGTCTTATCTAGTGCACACATTCCACCATTGTATCTTCAAGTGGCGCTGCATTGGTGGTAATGTAACAATTGGAAATTGTAAGACGACACTCCATGCAGACAACGCTCTGGAGGTGTAGCACATTGTGGCTCTACTGAGGGAAAATGAAAATGTACAGAACAATTTTCCCTTTTCTTGTTGTTCAGCTTAATGCTGTCTGAATGCAATCAATTCCTGAGTTGGTTACTTAAACCTCTGGTGGAAAAGGAGTGTTTTTGCAATACAAACGTTGCTAAACCAACACATTGTATACAGATCTGAAATATTCAGATTTACAGAATGACAGGAAGGTAACAAAACCCTTGCTTTCTTATTTGACAGAGTCATTATTGAGGTGGAGAAAGAGAATTTTAGGTAGCAGAAATTCATAGATACTAGGTCTATAGCTGTCTTTTTGCATGTCATCTAGCCCTCTACAGTCTCATTGTTGTTGCAGGTATACCACCCTGAACTGAGAGTCATCTTAGCTTCCTCTCCATGTAGGGGTTATCTAGCTGTGCTGATTATCTTGTCATAAGACAAAGGGTCTACAAAGTAGGTGCATGTGTCAACAGCCACTCTACAGGGAACAGAAAGCTAGGAAAGCCTGGGGAGAAAATGTAGTGCTAATAATGTATTAGGCTTATAAACCATGCCTTTGTTAAAAAGATGCATGAGTCTCTGAGGAATGGAGTGATCAGGGCTAAGAAAAGATTTGGGCCAAGTTTTTGTATTTCTTTATTCATCTGCTTTGAAAATTGTAACTAGTTTAAAATGGGTGCCTCCTTGGAGACTATTTTTTTTTTTAACAAATATTTGTTAAATATCATTATCTACCATAATAAGAACTCTTGAATATTTAACACACTTCTTAAAATTTACAATAGCAAAACAAGTATGCTATTTAAAAATTAGTTTTGTATTGTGTAACTTTCAGTTAGATGCTAATTTTGTGTGAAGAGTGCTCAAAATTTGCCTAGCTGGGGCATCATTGACATCTTGCCAGGAGGTCAGCATCAGTCTGGATCCCCCTTACTAATGCAAGTAATCCCACTCAAATCAATTTACTCTCATGAGTAGATAAATCAGGATTTGCCCCTAATGAGCATGAAATTTCAGATTGCAGCCACTCTGATCTTTTAATATTGAGGTCCAGCCAGTGGCGATTAGACCCGATGCTGTATCATGATCAGAGCTCAGACATACTTGGGGAATTATCATTGCATTGCAACCTAACGGGGCTGAGGATCTAGCTTCATGTCATTAATTCACTTATATGCTTTGTAAAGAGGAACAAATCTCAAAGCATGTAAACCCATCTTCCTGCCTAGGTCAAAAACACCTCAGGTGAAAATCTCAGGTGAGAGTCAGGTCCCTTCTTTTAAGTGTTATGTTTTCAGCTGAAGGCACTTAGAGTGTCCAGATTTTAATACTCTCCTGGGAGGTCTGAGTTGCGTACTGCTTATTTTATTTTTTAGATTAAAATTGGTAGCATATTTTTATTAAGATAATAAAGCAAATCTCATCCTTAATTTATTAGTTATAAGAAATTATTATTCATTAATAGGTTCCCCAAATGCTTTCAATAACTTTTTAAAATATTTGAATCCCCGAAGTTTTTTCATAGTTTATTTTATGTATTTTTGTCCATTTCTGATTTTTATCCATTCAAGAGGGCAACTCCTCTCCTGTATTGGCTATGTTTTGTGAATACAGGGCTGCTTTCTAGGTTATCTTTTGATAGACCTATTCCTATTCTCTCATCTGCTGTGTGTGTGTGTGTAAGATGATAATGGTTTTCACAAATGGATTGCCATAACACATGAACTTGGTTATTTTAAAAGTACCAGTGTAAGTCATTTCAGAGTTATTTTTTCCAGCTAACGTTGGGTGGTCGTCTGCCAGCCAATGGCTCAACTGAAATACATTTGTATTCATGGTATTTCAGCACACTCTGGCGTCTCTTGAACATACTCACTTGTTTTGTGTATTTCTCATTTTAAAATCTGCTTTCAAATGCTGTCCTTAAATCTTAACTATATCTGATTAGACTTGCTTAAAAATATAAGAGCAGTTCTAATTTTCCTTTTCAGGTAGGAATATTTCTTGAATATCCTGCACTTAGCTACCTTTGTCACCTATAACTGTGGGTGCCCCATCAAGGAGCCTGTATTGGTTAGATGTTGAATTAAAGCTAGTGGTTTCCTAGTCCCACTAAAGTGATGATGCTATGGGTGGGGTTGTATTGTGACATTCTACAATGAAAGAGATCAGTTGTGAATGAGGAGCATTAATTATTTGCCATTGATAATATGAGGACTTTTAGCGTTTCTCATAATGTATTTACCAAACAAACAAAACAGAACAAATCCTTTCTTTCTGGTCTGCTTCTATGAAGGCAGAGAATTCCTGTCCTGGCAAATAGAGTACGAAGCTCAAGAATTTGTCTGGTCAGTCATTATTGTGTCAGTTACACAGTTTTTAGGGAATTGATGAGAAGTTTCTGGGAATAAATTCCACCCAGGAAATAATTTCTCAGAATTGGTGCATTGTTTCACATTCAGTTAAGGCCAAATTCTGCTCTCTGTTAAGATTGAATACCTCCACTGAAGTCAGTGGCATTGCACAGTATTTACCCAGCTATAGCTGAGAGGAGAATTTGACCTTTACAAAGGTGATTTTCTCCAGCAAATATACAGGAATTAGATTAATAACAACATTTACCACTTTTATGGTGCTTTTCATTTTGCATATTAGCGTAAACAATAATTCAAGATTTAACTCCAGCTAAAGCTAGCACCAAAAAAACACTTTGGGTGTACTTCTGACATGATTGACGTCAATAACAAAATACCTATTGACTGTAGAGGGAGCAGAATCAAGTCTCTTTAGCATGGATGGGAAAGGTTGTTTTGTTTTTTGGATAGCTAATGTTGCAAGATCTATTTATGGACATGATATGCATGAGCTAAATTATATTCTTAATTGCACTGGTTTAAATTCAGAGAATAGAACTGGTTCAGTAATGCTGTCTGTGAACATACTGACTGTATAAAAAGCAATGGCTAAGATTCAGATCTTGCATGGAGCTCCATGTACGGATGCTTTGTATGGAGCACCTGAAACAGGCTTTGTGCGAGGGCACAGGTGTGTCTTGTACAGTCTTTAATGCAAATTTGGACCTAAACGTAAACTCTTAATCTTTGATACGGGGCAAAAATCACTTCAACTGCTTTGATTTTAAAGCTGACGTTTTGGGACAAGATTTAAGATTGATGAACCAGGGAATGACTAAACTAGTCAACATATAATTTGAGCTTGACCTTGGACTGTTTTGTGTCCATTTTCAATTTTGGTAATAATGAGCACTCACTATTCACCACTTTGAACAGGAGGGGAAAAAAGGGAAGTTAGACAGTCTCTTAAAATCTGTGTGGAGGAAGTGGGAGAGGAATTTGTTGCTTGCCTCATACTGGATAATGTAAATATATTATTTAGCTTAAAAAAATAACCTTTGAAGTGAAAAAGACAAAGCTGAAAAATGGCCTGAAGGATGGAACTGAAAGACTTCTGTTTACAGTAGTTTGTTGTTTGGGGATTCACATTTAATTTTTAAAAGTCGAGTCACTTCATGTCGTCCAAATACTCACAGCCGTAATAGTAATTATAAGACTTCCAGTATATTTTATGTTCTAAACCGCTAGTGCCAACAGTACTGAATTTAATCCCTTTTAATAATTATGAAATATCCAAGTGACAGGATAAGAATTACATTGCTCCTTCTTTCCCATCCCAAACTCAAACACAGAGAGAGAGTCTTTTTAAACTTACATCTCACTGCAGCCTTTCTCCTAGTCTCGTTCTGATTATTTCATGGACTATTCAACCTTACAAAAATTGATAAGGCTAGAGAGATGGCGATAAAGAATTACATTAAACAATGGAAGCCATGGCTAAATGAATACAAAACAGTTGTGTGTGGATAACATGAAGGTTGTGGCGCACACAGTCAGAAGCAGGGGAAACCAAAGCAAAGACAGTATAGCAAATTCATTTATCTACTCTGTCTGTAAATTTATTGTGTTGTGGGAGCAGAGGAGTGGGAAGTTTAACAGCATGAACTGAGTGAAAGTGGCATCTCAGACTTTGTTTTCCTGACTCTTGTTTTTGTAGTTTCTAGTTAATAATAAATGGAATAATCTTTCATGGCGAGTCATTAGAGTACACAGAATCCTTTGCAGACATTATGGTCCGTCAGGGAAATACGTAACTGTGCATAGTGGGGGAAAATCTGTCCTAGATAACCCTCCATAATGCTACTGGCCATTATTGCCCAGGGTGCATGTCAGGAGAAGCTGGCTCCCTATCTGTTTAATATCTGTATCGAAAAACAGGTAGGTGGGTGCATCATGTGAAGCAGCTGACTGAACTTTCACTCTGAAAACTTAAATTCAGATCTTGCTAAGGTCATAACATTTACAGTGCTTGCTGGTCTCATTCTTATCTTCTGCAGATATTTGTTAACAGTATCACTGGCACCATTTGCACTAATTTCCCAGGCCTGAAATCTCAGGAGTATAGCAGGTCAGGAATGAGGCACACTAACAGAGTCTTTTGCGGGAAGTTTAATAGCATATGCTTAACTTGTGCCTGCTTCTAAGCGCTCAGGCTGTGTCTACACTTAAAATGCTACGGTGGCACAGCTGTGTACATTTTGTGTCCACACAAGGCCTTCTCTTGCTCAGGACCAATACATACCATTTCGTACTATTCAGGTTCTTGTTCTGTCCTCGTCACCATGGTATTTGAGCATCTGTGGTGGTATGCAGTCACAGACTGGCACAAGGCAACCTAGCGTTACTTATTGCACTTGATCTCTGGATATACAAAAGACTTAAGGGTCAATGTAGTTCTAATTTGGCATCTTCATTAGATATAAATTAATTAAAAACTGTGTGAGCAATGTGCAAGGCTACATAAAGCATTTTTTTCAGATTGCTAAAATTTGAACTAATTGCACATTATAACATTACTAGCAGGGAAGAGCAAGGGGACAGTTTTGTTCAGGATAAAATTGTAGTGAATTAAAATATATATAACCTATTTGGTATCCAAATTTCTCCTGCCAGGTTTTCAGCTAAATGATTGCATATTTTAAGTCATACAAGTAGATCAGTGATATTTTTCTTCGCAAAGGCTTATCTGCTGCCAAACGTGTCAGATTTTGCCTGAATCCAAGTTAGTTAATCTGAAAGTGGATTCATCTCATATTATTAGAATTTTGGAGAAACAAACATCAGAACAAGTAGGAAAACTCTCACTTCAGCTATACCCTTTCCCCCTGGCTCATTCTTTCTTATAGCATATAGAAATTAACACACCATTTTCTTCTATAACCTGCAGACATCTGTAAATGTCTGTAAATCCACTTACTAAATGTAAGTGGATGCAAAAGTTAAAAGAAAAGTAGCTTTTTGGAAATCGAGAAAGACGCTGAACTCAAAATCAACTTGATCAATTATCCTCAAATCCCTCCTCTCTTCTCCCTCCCTCCCACCCTCAATAAATAAATTAAATAACTTACTATGGAACAATCTCATAGTTTTATAGTATCACTACGATTGCTCTAGTTTAGTGAGGGGAAATATACTGCTACATATAACCTTGCATGTGATGATTCAGCCTTGTAGCAAATTTTCCTGTCTAGATTTATTAGCCCTTGGAAAAGGGCTTAAAAATAAAAATTCTAAGCAGCTCTAGTATTGCATGAGCAGCAGCTCTGTTGTTATAAGAAACTAACCGACAACTGCTCCTTCTGCTGTTGTGTGCTTCTCTGCATGGGACTGCCCTCTCAGCATGACCATGTGTCTGTGTAGGCTATAATGAGACATAGCGATGTCTGTTTTGTTTATGAGTTAAGGGCAGGGGTTGGGGGAAAAGATTCCGTTTGCTAGTGGTGAGTAAAATGCTCCTCGTGGCAAATGGGAGGCAGAAGAAAGGGCTGTAAAGCTATACATTTCTCCCAAAATTTGTAAGCTTTCGTTAAAAGAAATGTCTAGCCATTATAACCGGAAAGAAAGCCTTTCAAATGAGACGCTGGTACGAAACAACGCAGTGGCTTTTGCCTCAGCAGGCAGCTGACCTATCCACATTACCTGTCCCTTTTCTAAGAAGCCACCAAGTAAAACTGACAAGACTCAGCCACCTGGTATCATTGAGGTCTAGAACGGAACAGGATGCATGTGGGAAACCAGAATATCCCATTAGAATAGTAAACACTAAAAAATAAGCAAGAGATTTGGAAGGGCTATAAATCCTCATGCTTCAGACCATAAGAGATCTGCCAACTCCTGGGGATTAGGAGAGAGTTTGCAGAGGCCCGTTATCTCATAACGGCCTATTGCAGTTTTTCTAGAAGTTTCCTCTGAAGTGTCCGATACCCGCTACCGTCAGTGACTGGATATGGGACTAGATGGATCCCTGGTCTGATCCTAAATGGCATGTCAAGAGACCGCTTCTGTGGGAGATTTTAGTTCAATCCCTGGGCAAGTCACTTAGTCTTGCTGAACCACAATTCTCCATCTGTAAAATGGGGATAATAATAAAATGGAGATGATAATATCTTATAGGGGTTGTGAGGAGAAATACAGAGTTTTTGGGCTTAGTGTGCAGTGCTGGTTGAAGTTAGTGGCCTGTGATATACAGGAAGTCAGACTAGATGATCTTGTGGTCCCTTCTGCACAGTGAGGCTTTCAGATACTGTAGTGATTGGGCCATAAAAGTACCTTAAATAGAAAAACATCCCGACAGCCATCCCAGCTTCCTTTCCTTTCTCAGCAGTTGGTTTAAGGAGGAAGTGCCTGGATCTGAGTGGGGCCCATTTCCTGATAAACCTGTAACATCATCTGCTAAAAAGCCAAAATGCATTTCTTATTAAAACTTAAAATAAAAACAACCCATGGAACCCATAATTTAAAGATCCACTGTGTTGGATTTAAGTTTTCCTGTTAAATGTGTTAACATGAACATTTTCCTTGATGGGTTTTCCAAGTTGGAGTTCCATATTAAAGTGCAAAGAAGTGTGAAGAGCCGCCATCAATGCTGTCATCAATGTTTGCCTCGGGAAATGGAAGGATAATGATTTTTATACATTGATTATAACACAGGGTGTAGCTTTCTATGGGCAGAGTTTTGGTGACGTTTCTTGACTGCGTTAAAAAATTTACAGTTCAGATGTAAGTTAACTAAACTGGCTTCCAATAAACCATCTGAAATGTACATTTTTGAAGCGTATAAAGCAGTAAATGGAAAGCACAAGTAATGGAATATCTGTATAGGGAGGAAAACCTCAGATGATTCATGTATCTTACATTTTTCAGGTGGAAGTTGATACTTTTCCTGTTACCTTTGTCGATCCCAGCATTCATAAAGTAACTTAGACATGTTGATGCTCAATGCAGTCTCTCTCTCTCCTCTTTCTGGTCCAATGATTCTTTTATCCACAGTGGAACAGCTTCAACATGGGGCCAGAGAGAGAAAACATGAGAATATGCACTCAAGTTTTTGGAAAATGTTGGGGACAACTTCCTGGTTAAAGTGCTTGAGGAACCATTTAGGGCCGTGCTTGTCTTGACCTGCTGCTCACAAACAGGGAAGAATTGACAGGAGAAGTAGAAGTTGGTGGCTACTTGGGTAGCAGTGACCATGAGATAGTTGAGTTCAGGATCCTGACGAAAGAAAGGAGAGCAGCAGAATATGGACCCTGGACTTCAGATAAGCAGACCTTAACACCCTCAGGGAACTAATGGGCAGGATACCTTGTGATGCTTCTGTGGAGAGGAAAGGAGTCCGAGAGAGCTGGCTGTATTTCAAAGACACATTATTGAGGGCGAAGGACAGAGAAATTAATAGAGAACTCTTCCATGAGCTTAAATGCAATAAGGAAGTTTACAAGAAGTGGAAGCTTGGACAGATGACTAGGGAGGAGTATAAAAAAATTGCTCGAGCATGCAGGGGTAAAATCAGGAAGGTCAAAGCACAAGTGGAGTTGAAGCTAGCAAAGGACATGAAGGGTAACAAGAAGGGTTTCTACCAGTATGTTAGAACAAGAAGGTCAAGGAAAGTGTGCGCCCTTTACTGAATAGGGGAGGCAACCTAGTGACAGATGATGTGGAAAAAGCTGAAGTACTCAGTACTTTTTTTACCTCAGTCTTCACAGACAAGGTCAGTTCCCAGACTACTGCACTGGGCAGCACAGTATGGGGAGGAAGTGAGCAGCCCTCAGTGGTGAAAGAAAGGTTCAGGATTATTTAGAAAAGCTGAACATGCACAAATCCAGGGGGCCAGATGCAATGCATCGCAATGCTGATGTGATTGCAGAGCCACTGGCCATTATCTTTGAAAACTCTTGGTGATTGAGGAAGGTCCTGGATGATTGGAAAAAGGTAAATATAGTGCTCATCTTTAAAAAGGGGAAGGAGGATCTGGGAAACTACAGACCAGTCAGCCTCACCTCAGTCCCTGAAAAATCATGGAGCAGGTCCTCAAGGAATCCATGTTGAAGCACTTGGAGGAGAGGAAGGTGATCAGGAACAGTCAGCATGGATTCACCAAGGGCAAGTCATGGCTTTACAACCTGACTGCATTCTATGATGAGATGACTGGCTCTGTGGATGTAGGGAAAGCAGTGGACATACTGTAATATACCTTGACTTCAGCAAAGCTTTTGATATGATCTCCCACAGAAACGCCTACGTTTCCCCAGTTTGTGCATAACTCTGAAGCATAGGCCTCTGGACACCTGGTGTGAGGCTTCTCTCTCTCTCTCTCTCTCTCTCTCTCTCTCTCTCTCTCTCTCTCTTTCTGTGTCCGTGTCCACGTCCGTCCCCCAGGGAACATTTACGGCAAAGATGTAGGTGCTGGGCAGTTTTATGCCCTTCCAGGGATTGGGACCGGCTAAGCAGGGGTTTTGTACATCCTGTGGGTCTTCATTCTGGGATTTAGGTGCCCAAGCTAAAAGCTTTGTAGTCTCACTTTAAGTCTTTTACCTCTTTGAACAACTTAATTCTGCTTCCCCCCTCCTTTATTATTTTTTATTTATTATTTTAATATTATGGTTATCAGCCACATGGAGAACGTTCCTCAGACAGATAATTTGATAGTCTCTTGCTATATGCAGTGATCTTGTGAAATTCAGCACAGGCCATCTTGAAATCAGTGGATGTTGACATAAAACTTTGACCTTCTCCAAATTAATAAAATACTTCAAGCTATTTTAGACAGGAAGCTGGAGTTATTTGCACAGTGGGGGTTTGTGCATTACAGCTGTGTTACTTTTTGGTTGGTGTCTGCAAACTTTATATTAAGTCTCTGTTTCTGATGTATCTCCTAAACATCTGTGTTAACTCATGGAGCTCTGGTGCAAGTTTGAAATAGAAATGAACTCAAATATGTTCACTTAAATGGAGACCCTTCTTTTTGTATAAATCAGGCTGATTTATAGTGCTCCAAATAAACAATGATTGGGATGCGTACTCCCCCGCAGCACTCTTTGATTCTATTACACAGCTCTAGGAAGATGAAAAGAGTCTGTTTAATATCTGCTCAAAGAAAGAGATGGGAGGAGGGATGTGGAAATTGTTTTCAAGATTGTAAATTGGTTTCATATTAGAATGGCTTTCCAAGTTTGATACAAAACTTCCTAAATATTGTTTCCCATATACAATTGATTAGCAGCTAACAATTGTACAGCCCTTAGACTGTATTGTACTTTTAATTCCATTATATCTAACTTTTGGTCTTAAAACCTATTTTTGTAGAATTTTAAAGCAGTGTAAAGAAACAAGTGACCAATTACAATTAAAATGGAGTGAATGGCAAAAATCAGACTCCTTATATGCAGAACTGCTATATACAAGGGTATTAGGAGAGTTGATGGTTGGTTTTTTTTCCCTATCATCCCTCCTCCTGTTTTAAATGTGCTCTGAAACATATGTTCCCGCAAAACTTATGTTTCAAAGTACCTTGCCTGGCTACAAAGCAAGATAGAAGCAGGGAGGGAGTTGGCTCTCTTCCTCACCTTCCTCTTAGGATTGGGGAGAGCTAGCAGCCAGGTTTGAGTAGATCAGCCTATACATAGGCCCTTTTTTCACTTTACTCTTACATTGCCATTCAGACTGTCATTTTCCCCCCACTTTTAAAACAATTGAATGTTCCGACTGAGGGAAGATATCTAGTGCTCCAGTTACATATCAATTTTATCTCGTTCTGAGCAGGGCACAGGGTTCACTGTCTCTTCCTGTGTGGTGTTACTGTTTGCCTTTGTTCCGTTGCCCCCATAACTGGCCGTGCTTCAGATAACAGGAAGTGAAATCCTGGCTCCATTGAAGTCTATGGGAGTTTTGCCATTAAGTTAAATGGCACCAAGCTTTCACCAAGCGTCTATTAACTAGCATGAAAGCCTGTATAAAAGCTTGAACTGTTGAAGTTTGGATGCAGTGTGGTCTGGAGGAATTGGCGTAAAGGTGGTGAGTCAAGAGATTCTGAGTTCTAATCATGACTGCCACTGACTTGCTGTAGACCACGGGCAAGTCACTTTGCCTTTCTCTCTTAGTTTCTCCTTCTTGTAAAATGGGAATGATGATAAACCTCACAGGATTGTTGTGAGGTTCATTGACTTCTGAGTCTGGAAAGAGCTCAGCTGTTTGTTTGTTTTTTCCCTGGCTCAGTCTTGGTGAAGTATGGAAACCTAGTAAGGACTTAAACAAAACGCACAATAAAACAGGCTGTCCAAGGCTGATACAGCTGAAGCATAGGCTGACACAATGGATGTCTAGAAAGACTAGGTTATCAAGTTAATAATTGTACCTTTTAAGTTTAACAGTTAAAACTAGAAAACTTTTGTTAACATCTCTAAATGGGCTAAATCCTGCTGTTTTTAGGACCAGAACCCGCCACCTCTCCAGAGGGCTTGTGGATCTGGCTCATCTTCATTTTAAAGGAAGAAGCAGGTCCCCGGGCCTCTGTGCTCCATAGTCCTTAAGACCTTGTATCTGAAATAATAAAGAGTAATGTTTGCTAATGTCCCTTAGAAACACTAGTTAAACTGTTTTGTAAAGCCCTAAGCAAGTAGGTACATTGATATGTGCTGCAGGTAATAGGAAGTAGTGTCTGGCAGTCTTTATAAATGTTTTTCAGTGTGCACTGTGTCTGAATGCTCCTTAGTGAACAGTAGAGAATAGACTGGGATTACTGCAAGCAAATTGAAACCCTCTGGCACTGTGTCAATAGTCACATTGAAATAGAGGGATGGAGAGAAGCAAAGTGCTCTTTAAAAACTTGTAGGTTTCTTTATGTGCTGTCCAAGATAGCACTAGATAACCCTGATCAGATCCAGACCATGCCTCTTGCTTTCTTTGACATAAATAATTATGTGCTGTTAAAGAGGGCTATACTTTGTGACCACTGATGGAAAACCTCAGTTATTCAGTCTGCAACACACATTAGGAAAAGGAGACCTGCAGCATTTTCTTGAGGAAAGTCTGATTCATCACTTCTCTGCATGCCTGGACAAGGAAAGGGTCATATTTCTGCTAGACACTAGGGGGGTTTCTAACTTGGATTTTCAACTAGTTGAGATGAATTGAAACCCTCAGGGAGCAACTTCACAGAATGTAAAATACTTTAATATTAGGGATAATTGTCGCCTCCAGACTTTTTCTTGTATGGCGTTTATGCAAGCATGCATTCCAAAACTAAATTAAACCAACAAAAAGCAAAAGTCCCTCGAAGGCTCTTAATTAGTCACTCAATATTGTTCAGTACACAATTAGAATAAGCATGTAGGTAAAAAATATGACAGAAGTACATAAGTTTTTGTTAGAAGTTGCAGTCCATAAATAACTTCTAAGAGCATGTCAGAGAGTTTATCAGTGAATATCTTTTGCTTATTAATAACGACTCCAGCAGGTATTTGCAGTCCTAACAGTTACTGTAAGCTCCACTCCGTATAATCTTGTAGTTTAAAGCGCAGGTTTAGGATTCAGAAGATTTGGGAAGGGTGGTT
This sequence comes from Mesoclemmys tuberculata, assembly GCA_007922155.1. Taxonomy (NCBI): domain Eukaryota; kingdom Metazoa; phylum Chordata; order Testudines; family Chelidae; genus Mesoclemmys; species Mesoclemmys tuberculata. The sequence goes on along the minus strand of ML675601.1, from coordinate 108,884,683 downwards.
CTGCCAGAGACTTTGAGTGACCTCAGGCAAGTCACTTAACTTCTTTGTCTCCGAGTTTCTTTATTGGAGAAGTTGAGATAATACCCCGCGGGGTATTGTGAAGCTTAATTTAATGTTAAGAAAGCACATAGAGATCATCTGATGAAAGGCACTATAGAAGCATAATGTATTAAATCCCAAACTGGTAGAATACTGTACTTGTTTGGATGTCCCTCAGTAGCCAGAATGCTCTTGCTATCTTATGGCCACTTGCAAATACCTAATTAATTGCAAAAATGTCGGGACATTGTCTGACATGGGAAAGAGTATATTTTATAGAGATTGGCCTGAACAAAATTCCTGGATCCAAACACCTTGAACATTTAAGGGGCATAGAAGACTAGAATCTTCTAAAAGATAGCTCAAGACCTTGATCCTGTATTTATACATATGCTTTAGCTTCATGGCATGTGTCAATGGATGCATATGTATTTGTAGGGTGAAGGCCAATAAGACTAGATATACAGGCCTGCCAGGGAAATTTGTATTAATACAAGGTAGAGCATAGAAAGACTGAGATTAATGCATTTGTTACAAAGAAAGAATATCTCATAATATAAATAAACTTTTGGCCTTCATTTTCCAAAAAGTCATTTGTGACTTGGGTGCCCAACTTCGGACATTTTAAAAAGACCTGCTTTTCAGAAGATGTGTACTGCACGCTTTTAAAAATCAGCCTGCTTTAAGATGTCTTAGAGTTGGGCACCAAAGACTGCAGCATCCAAAACCACTAGCTCTTTTTGAAAATGTAGCTCTTTTTTTGTTTAAGAGCAAAAGGGAAGGGGGGAGAGGAAGAGAAGAATTTGTAGCCAAACAATTAAAATATTTTGTTCTTTGCATACATCAATTTATAAAATTCAAATAAGTTACCTTATTTATAGGGACACTGAAATAAGTTATTTAACACTCTTACCCTCCCCTGTAGCATTCACAATTCAATTCATTATACATATTTATTTATCTCAATGATTAAATCACTCCTTTCTGGATAGAATTGTTTCCTTCCCAACCTTCCTTCCTCCAGCCCCAATCCCCCATTTCAAAACACTTATTGTTTATTTGCCAACTGAGATAAGGAACTCCACTGCAATTAGCAAGCCAATTTGCTGTCCAGACAGTCCAATATTATCTGAAAACTAGATATTTAAGCAGTAGGGATATTTTTTTTTATTTTGTACATAATTATTATGCACTATGTCTTGTTTCGATCCTAATGATACTAAGTACTTCTGGAACAAATCCTGAACGAGCCCAAATGAAAAACACTTTGCTTCTTCAGTTGCACTTGTGCGGCAGTGATCATTAGCACATCTTGGGAAGTTCAGACTATATCTGATTAAATCATCGCACACCATGTTGATCTTTCATAAACAATCCTTTCAAGAACAGAGCTCAGACAACTAGGAAAAGAGAATTACAAAAAGCAGACTCGTTAACAGCCACACTCTTATTAAAGATGACCTGCAAATGGTAAAATAATTAGGGCCCAATTTTTTGGCCCACTTCTCTGCCTTTGCCCCACTCCACCCAGGCAAAGAAAATGGAAACCAATATAATCGTTATTATATTATATCATTATTATATTATTATATTATATTATATCGTTATTGCATTGCTGTGGCACCTAGAAGCTCCTAGAAGTCATGCACCTGAACTCCATTGTGCTAGAGGAAGTGGAAACACAGAACAAAAAGACAGTGCCTGCCCCCAAAAGCTTACAGTCTAATCAAATCGCTCCCCCAGTGTGGGAGTCACCAGCAGGGACATCTAACTGCCATGCCAGTCTGGTTTGCAACAGCCATGATAAGGTGATTGTCAAGGACAGATGGAAAGGGAAATTGGAAATGCTACTCGCTGGCTAACCCTGGCTCGATGGATGGCCCTTTGAGGGCCATAGTTAGCCAACACATCTTAAAACAGCACTCCAGAGCAGTGAGCCTTAATTTATGGCTTCCTCCTGTTAGCTGTATGCCCTGTAAACCTGGGAGCAGTTGAAAATCGGCACCGAAACTTGCAAAATGTTTTCAGTTTCAGTAATCTAATTTATTTGCAACCCAGGTAGAAAATTCACGTTGCTTTTACATTAAAATTAGTTTTAACCTATCAATATCCGTTCATTAAGACTGAAGCAAGTCCACCCTTCAGACTGAGATTTAATTTGGAGCACTGTCAAATAAAAAAAATCACACTTCTATGATTTGGGATAAGACCTATTTTTCTCTGCTGTTGTTACAATAACACTTATGATGCCATAACTGAAAGGGATTAGACAAAAAAGATCTGTCTCTCCAGTTGTTTACTTCATGCATGGATCAGTCTACTTCCGCTTCCCCCCCTTCTAAAGTGCGTCTCCTGTTGTTTGCCTGGGTCTTGCACACAGCCACAGGAAGCAAGTTCTCAAAAATAGGAAAATGTGATCATAAAACTATAAAAGTTGGCAAGGAGAGTCAGGCAAATGAAACTGACTAGATTTTAAAGTTGACCGTCTCCCTTAAATTGCCTAAAAACCATCTATATGTATGAAATGGTGTGTGCCCAGTATTTTTTAATGGATTTTAACGACACACTGGCCTTGAACACCATGTCAGTTGGTAAATCTCATTTCCTGTATATGTTTGGGCGTGCCAGCACTCCTGTGAAGATTTCTTAGTAAAAGATTATATTCCTAAAAGAGGTTCTCAATTCCTGGATTAGATGAGGGAGTGGCCCAGTTACCTCTGCAACTGCCTATGACCAACAGTCTAAAGCAAATCTCTTTACTCCTCACCCAGTGTAACCCCCAAACATTAGAACAAAACCCCTCCACACTGAAACAGAGTTAAAAGCAGTGTCTGCCCTGCTGTCCGGGATACAGTGTGTATTGGTGTAGGAACACTTCAGAAATTCAAACTGCAAAAATCTGGGGAGAGCGATGCCCCATGTCTTCTGACCCCATTACTCAACTTTTTATTTCCAATGGCAGGGAGTCCACAACCTCCCTATGTATCTTGTTCCAGGGCTTAACTATCCTTATAGTTCCTTTTTCCTAATGTCTAATCTAAATCTAAAGAGGCTGTGGTGCCAATTAGCAAAAGGTGATGTCATGTTTAAACTCGCAGCGCTCAAGTCCATGGGGGCAGGGTAGGCCCGTCCTGAACAATGCTGCTCCATTGGGGAGGATGGGAGACAAGTTGTCCAAATACCCCTGAAAAGTCCTAGGTGAAGTACAGGGGAACCATCTGCAATTTTTCATCTTCCACGTGGCATCATCTCAGATATGCTGACTATTAATGTTGACTACAGAACATACGTCCACATGTTTCTCCATAGATATTTTTTGGGAAAATACTTGAGAACTCAGAAAATGGCAAGCAGTATCGTTTTTATGCTACATCAGTTAAAGCCATTCAAAAGCAGTTTTCAGGGTTGTCATGCTGTCCAGTAATACGAATTTAAATATCTTCATTTTTGATTGCAGTTAAATAACACTGGACAACAATTTTTTTTGAAAGTGTTGCTTCCTCAGAATTTTTTTTTGATTATGCTAGACCACTTGAAGCTGAACACAAATATAATTTCAGACTACTTGTATCACGTAGGAATTTGGAGAAACAAGCAATTGACTTTTATTGAATGTAATGCATTTAATCGCATAACGGTGCTGACGCTTTGCAATAGTTCAACTGAGCTAAAAATGTTTTGTTGATGATTTTCATTTCTATTCAGTGTCTGTGGCTTCTCGTTTAAGTGTCCAACAATAATCGGCCAGCATTGATGAATTCCAGTTGCCATCATACAGTTTTTCCATGATCGCAATGTCCTGGTGAAACCTTTCACCATGCTCGTCACTGACTGGGTAGGCATTCAATGATTTTAGCAGAGAACCCAGACACATTGGTCAGACAGAAGTAATAGTCTGTCACATGATCCTTCTGCTCTCGCGATATCACTGGGACAGCGAACGGCTTTGACTTCCGAGTACCGCTGAGCCAAGCTTTGAGATCAACAGCGCATGTTGCGCAACGAACGTGAGAAGCCCAGGCTTTGTCCAGATCACCAATTTTACAGCCAAAGTTGAGCTCATACGCTTTCTTAATAAGTGCAGTCATACTCTGTCTTTGAGGTTGAAGCGTATATTCGCCACAAATGTAACAGAACGTATCACGGCTGTTGCAACATTGGGGAGACATTTTGCTGTCACAAATCCTCCTGAAAATACAATTGCTTTATTATTGTGAGTACACACAATATGCTATGCACATAGAGCACGTGCATCAACATGAATGCAAACTGATATAAATGCAGTGCGTAGAATGGTGTGTGCAAAATGCTTTTATAGTCTTTCTAAAACCTGTCCTGCCAGCATCCGCCCTGCCTAAGCCTTAGCATTCCCACTGCATGGTGTGTGGCCTGCACTAGGTGCAGTGTCACTGCATGCCCAGGCATGCTTGGACACAAGATAGAAAACTTTTCAGCTTATATTGTGGGCAACATTTTAATAGACTTAAATTATGAATTGAAAAAAAAAATAGGTGATTTAAAAAAAAACGGTACATGATAGGGAAATTTCATGGTGATTTTCGTAATCAGCAGCCCAAAATCCGTAAGATACAACCAAAAGTATTCAGGAAGCAAAATCTTTGTTGTCCAGTGTAATTAGTAATCATGAACAGGTTGTAAAATTTGAATTTAATCTTCATTTTATGTGTGTATATATAATACAATTTTTAAGAAATCACCTGCGTGCATAAAGAAGCTTTTCCTGAATATAAATAGATAGGTTACATATTTACTGGAATGTAGTCTCTTCTCTCCATCTTTGGTACAGACTTATCTTTCATCCTCATTGGGACATGCAAACTAAACAGAGTTTTGACCAAACAACGTGCCCAAGTATTCATCTTGTTCTTCTCTCTCTCTCTCCTTTCCTTCCCCCACCCCCCGAACTTGGAGCTTTTAAAGTGGTTCTGGATGTATTCCATCCACCTGGCTGAATGGTTTATGTATTCTTAAATTTCTCTCCATCTGTCTTGTTTCATTTCCTAAACTTTTCTGCCAGGCTAACTTTTTCACCCCCAGGAATAAAGTGGACATAAGGAACTGGGTTTTTTATATGAGCCCCGGGGGAAAACCAGGTGCTACAGGAAATGGGTATTAGTGATTCAGTAGCTGGCACTCTTCCTTCGAGCCACGGCTGAATCAATGCCATTGCACTGTGCCAGGTTGGGCACTGTACCGCTGGCTCTGAATGCAATGCAGAACTGACATCTAGAGAGATGAAAACTTCATAACAATTTCTTGAGGTTCATCAAGGTTTGGATCAAATAACAAGTTCCATAGGGATTTCTTTGGAACAAAAATATGAAGCAGGGTTACTGCTCTTCCAGGCTCACTAGTGTAAGGGAAGCTGAATCATGAGATCAGAATTTTCCAGGTGTTGCTCCAGTACATTTAAGTAAGAATCTGGACAGATTTCTTCTACAGGAAAAGCAAATTAACAGCAAAAAGCTTGACAATCAATACAATTAGTAAATAATAAGCAGGTGAAATGAAGGCCTCTTGTCAACTCTATAAAAGCCATTCTCTTCTGATTATTTGTATTGTGGTGGCACCTACAGTCCCCAGTCAGGAAGAGCCCCCAACAAAAAGATGAACACTGTGTCGTCGGGAGGGCATTTCCCCTTGGCACAGCGTAGTGGGGATGCCGGGCTAGTTTGAATTTAGGAAGTCAATGAGAGATACGCAAGCTTGAGTATCTCCTGTCAGTGGTAGCTGAATTTCGCCACGAGTCTAGACCAGGCCTAAGTCTAAATGGTTCAGTTCTTGTTTGGCCGACTTCAGAGTGTTAAGATGGTTTGGGGAGTTCAGATAAGCAGCTGAACTTTTTGGTGTATAGCAGGGTTGAAACTTTTGCACGTTTGAAGACATGCCTCTCTATCAATTAATTCTTGCTCCACTGACATGTTCCAGCATGCAGTTTGCTAGGGATGTCATCCATCACAGTTAAGTGGTGAAGAATAGCATTTTAAAATTGTGAACTCCTAAGGGACAAGGTCTGTTTCTTCCTATGTATTTGAATATTCTAGCATAACATAGCTTGAGCCAGATTGTAATTTATGAATGTTATTTTTAATGTAAATATTAAATATAAACATTAAATTGGGGAGCCAGCTAGGCCAATGGCTGTGAATCTGGACTAAGAGTCAAGAGATCTGGTTTGTAGTCTGAAGTTCACTGAAACAGTCCTAAGTAAATTCAAAGATAAATTCTTTAGCTACCCCTTCCCAGTGGACTATGTACCTGTAGATCCAAGAGTAGATCATATTTTCCTGCGTGGAGACTTCCACCCCTTTTCTCTTGTTGCTATCTGAAAGAAAACAATACAAAGGCAACAAGGGGAAAATTGACTGATTATGCAAGTGAATCAGTGAAACTGACTATGCACGTAGTTAGCAGAGAGAGAGAGAGAAAAATATTTTCCTTTAATTTCTTTAAGCTGTAGTAATTGTAGCTGTAGTCCTAAGAATAGCAGTTTTATGTAAAAAGAATAAAATACAGAAATGCAATTTTTAAGACGTGGCTTATAAGTTGACTATCCCTTGAAGAAGAAGAAGAAAATTGGAGCAGACAAGCAGCTATGTGTCATAGAATTAGTCATAGTCCATGTTTATTTTTAACTTAAATATGTTTTACATGAGAATTTCAGTTTTGGTTTGGGTAATGTTATTTTATTGAGTAAATGATCAGACCAGTGCACTAGCTTTTAATCATGTCTTTTATTTTAAATGGAATTCATGTGGTTAAAGCCTTCAAAATGTAGATTTTTCTTCATAACTTTGATTTCATATTGGGCCAGAATGAAACGTTAAGTCGGATTGCTAGTCTATTCTATAAAGAAAAAGAAAGAACTATTTGGGTAGAAGGAATTAATTCCATTCCAGATGTTTAATTGGGTAGCAATTGGTCTATATGATCTCTGTTATTACTCTACCAGTGTTATTGGCCAGTGCAAAGTGCTATCCCATGTCGAATCCAAGAATAAATCATTTTATGGTGTAGATATAATTTGTAACTTTAAGTTTAACAAGTTAAACTTTTTTAGCCTTTATCCTAAAATTGAGATGGGGGTGTTTGCAGCATTCATTTATGTATTCTGTGCAATGTAAAAACACTGAATTCTTCTCAGAAAAATAAAACCTTTCATAATGATCAAGCCTGGATAGAGTACTTGAGCCTCTTGCTCAAATTCCACTAAACAAGGATCAAATGTTATAGACAAGAATTCCACTAAAGTCTTTTCCATGAGTGAGGAGTGGAACTGGAAATCTACTTAAGCCTTGGCTTTCCCTCTAGCCGCCAACTCTTCTAACTAGTCCTTTCCTTGCTTGACTCTAGGGCATGGGTGAGCACAATGCAGCAGGAACAAATATGGTAGAAGTGAACACATAGCAGCCCATGGGCATTGTAACGGTAGTGCATTGTGATCCAGTCGGGCTTACAAGAGCTTCTAAGAGAACTGGGAATGATTTGTCAGGTTTAGTGATACTCAGGAGGTCAGACTTGATCAGTGTTTCTCAACCTTTTTGGTATCAGGGACCATCTTGTTGTCTTCCTAAATTGGGTCAGGGGGCTCTGAGGAACCAATGCCAGTCTATGGACCAGTTGCTGAGAAACACTGGACTAGATGATCTGGTGGTTCCTTCTGGCCTTAAATTCTATGATTTTATGAGGAATGTTGAGGAAAAATTGAGCCTGCTCAGAAGGGAGAAAATTAAGCATCAACTGCTTGTATTTAGAACCTTAGTTCCTATACATTCAACAAGTCTTTCCTCATTTATTCAGGGAGCAGGGTGCTACCAAGTGAAACTTGTGTTTTGATCCTCCGCTGCCATTTCAATTTACCCTTTTGTTACCCATCACCCTTTCTTTTCTTCAGGAGGAAAGAATTTATGGATGCTGATGGGCTGCCACGGTGAGAGTCAGGGAGAGAGGTCACCCAAAGTTTGGAGGATTGCTAAGTAGGTTTTTTTCCCTTCGTAAATTAGTCAAAGCTAATTAGCATCTTTCTTTGCAGAGCTCCTGATGCAACCAAAGTACAGAGCAGTTAAGGCAGAATTCTTGAAGGCAGCATTTTATTAACAACAACAATAACAGCAAGGACTTAATTAGCCCCTTTCTTCTTCTTGGTTGCTGTTGGCTTTAGGAGAAGACCTTGCTGGTCTCCATTTTTGTAGGTGGATGAATCAAGCACAATGGACACTTATTCTATAATTGTTTGTCAGTGCAGAATTAACAAAATTTGGATTTATAGTTTTTATCTGTTTAAATAACACAACAAGTATGTTTTTACAAGAATTTAATGGGCACATTTTTTATTATTATAATATACTATGATGATAATCTAAAGCTACCTTGGTAATAACTCCATTGTAAACTATGGTGTTTAAGCATTAGAGAAGATTACTCTAGGTTTCCAAGGGGGGAGAGGGAACGGGGGGTTGTTTTTGTTTTTTTGTTTTTTGTTCCTTTTTGAAAAATAAGGGTTGTAAGCTTATGAAGGAAACTGAGTAGAAAATAGCTTGTATTTGCTAGACAGGGACACAGAAGTGTCTTACCTTCTTGTTACCAAAAATTCTTCCAAAATCTACGAAGTGGAAAGAGGGTCCAGTGCTACGCTTGTTCACATGTCGGATGGCTTGTGATATAAGCAAGTGTTCTTTGTAGTTTATTATTTGGGTAAAGTGTTTTCCAATTTGATCCATGGCTGTAGATCTAGTGAGCTACGCCAGTTTCACTCTGCCACTGTGGGCACCAGAAGAGAAGCATTATGTGCAGCAGCAACAGCAGCCATCTCCGAAGGGGAATCCAGGCTCATTCACTGGAGGAGTCTGTGGTACTTGCAGAGCAATGCTGATTAGCTTCTAGATATCTGACATGAGGCTAACCATGTGAAGAGGAAAATGACTGTGTATTTCTGTATTAAACATTAAACAGAGAAACAATGTGGTCTGAAGTACTGGGCATTGGAACTAAAAATTCTGGCTTCCAAGTCGGTATGTTTTCCTTGGACAATTAACTTAAACCTCCTTTTGTACTGCTGTAAATCTGGAGTAACTTCACTGAGATCACTAGAGATGCTACGGATTTACATCAGTGTAAATCAGATTGGGTGTCTATTTTCCCTAGTTACAAAACTGGGGCAATAGTCCTTACCTGCCTTACAGGGGCATTTTGGGGATTGATGTTCATGAAGGGCTTTGAAGATGTAAAGCATTATAGGATTACTATTGCGTTATCCTGTCTTACTCTTGGCTCCCGTACTGCTGCTGTCACAAAGGTTGTCACTTCAGCAAGATGGCTGTCTACAGCAGTCAGCTCAGATATGTCAATTTTAATTAAAATCTTCAGTTTCAGATTCAAGTCACAGTTTTAGACATGCTGAGATATGCTTCATGACGTGAACTTTTCACATTGCTGGTGCTGAATATGATGGGGAGAGCATTCAGCTTTATGGAATTGTCTCCTTTTTTGTTTCCATTAGAGTTAAATTAGCTACATAAAAAAATCAATAGAATCATTGATTTGATCATTTGAAATACATGATATTAAAAATTATATTTATGAGTACTGCATACCAAGTGGTCCTGAAACTTCTAATGTGCTCCTTCCCATCGGGCATTTATGTGTTTTGAATTGTTCCTGTCTCAGAGAAACGTCTTTTTTCTGTTGAGAACAACCGATTTGTAATGAGCAAAAGTTTCAGGAACATTAACCTAAAGTAGCAGAATTACCAGGAATATTAGCCTTTAAAGTTCCAGCAGTATTCTGGCTGAATATGTATGACAATCTCTTAGAAGCTTCATTGAGGTTAATTCATTGAGTGATGTCGTTTCTTCTTGGAAATGTACCAAATGTAAAGAGGATTTGAAATGTCCCATATGTACGGTGCTGAAACTTTATCACATATGCAAACTAATCATTCAGGTTCTGGATAACACAGACTGTTTTTAAAAGGAGTCCCACCCTAAAAACAGGGACTGCTTTGGAACTTGCTCTTGGCTGTGTGTTAGGAGTGCTATCCTGTATAATGTCCATGTGTATTCACACAGTGAAGATTATGGCTCAGTTTCACTTGAGACAGACTGTTCTTTTATTCTGATATGGTTTTCCTTGGTCGATGTGCTTTCCCCTGAGACTTGTGCTTTCCAGTTCTCTTTTAACATGTCACTCTCACACATTCAGCTGGAGATAAGAGCCAGATTCTAATCTGTTACACCAGGGTAAATCTGGAGTACTGTTCCTTCTCGGAAGGCACTGGAGTTTCTTGCACATTTATACCTATGAAATTGAGATCAGAATCTGGTCCAAGGTATCAGGGTTCCCCCTCCACCCCTGCTTTCTTGTGGTTTTGTTTCTGGAATGCCGCTACTTGGGAGAAGACGTATTCTCATTGATACCTAAATCAACACAGATGTTCTACAACACTGAGGTTTCCATTGTAGGGCTAAAGTTAACATGATTTCATAAGTCAATTGTCTCAGAATAGTTTTGATTGTTCTGTTTACAAGGGATTCTTATAAAATCTAAGCATTTTGCTTTAATGTAGCAGCTCTCTGACGTGTTGCTATACCCTCTCACCTCTGCCTTCCCTGCTTTGAAAAGCTCAGGAAATTTGGATACCTACGGGGTAAGATTAGAAGAGAGGTACTTGAAAGTAAGGTTATTGGAGCAAGTTTATTTTGTATGTATGTGTTTTCTCTCTCCCCTTTTGTCCTGATCTGTACAGACTCTTAGATATTGAAAAGCAACAAATAGGTGAAGGAATGGATCTACGTGACTCTTTTAGGCTTACGTAGTGTGTACAACAATAAGTCCAACAAAAATCGTCACATTCTCTGCCTCAGTAGAATCCAGCACTGGCTTTGCTAGTCTTGTCACTGGCCCTGTATTTAGAAAAGCCAGCGCTAGTGACTGGTGAAATGTGATAAAATCACTTCTGTATCTAATCCTGATAGCTTTATCTAACGGAGTTCAGTTTGTAATTATAACGAAACATGTTTCAGTGGAAACACAGTTAAGCATCTTCAACTGTTCGGATGAGTTGGTTCTTCTGTGGAAATCCTCTTGTTGGTGTCAGTATTATAGTTGTGTATAACAGCCCCTCAAAACAGCTACTCGTGCTTAGACATACAGACATTCTACTGTAAGTAAGGTATTGAGCTGTTTGACCTTGTCGTCTGGGAGCAACGTTGCAGTTTTGAAGATCACATATGGGGAAGATTTGCCCTAATCAAATCAGATGCACTGACCTTGTCAAGGAGTTGTCAGCTTTCTTGTTATGAATGTAGGTTTGATTTTCATTCTGTAACCAAGCTGCAATGCCATAAATACCTACTCCAAAAAATATGGCCAGTAAATAGTCGTGGGAGTGGGTGGGAGGGGAATGAAGGCCTTTCGGGTGTCCTTGCTGGGAGCTAAAATGAAACATTGAAATGTAGCCATACAAGGAATTATTAGCTGTTTTGAATAGGTCTCCGTGGAAGCTCACCACTGTAAAGTAAAAACATATGTTGTGTTTAGACCGTTTAATCTGTGGCATTGTTTTGCTGGTTGGAACGGTTCACAGCTTAGTCAAAAGCACTTGATTAATCCATTAGTCTGCTTGGGTCTAGACAGGAACAGAACAATCATTTCCCACTGTTCTGTATTTATTTAATTTTTGGGTGGTGTGGAATGGAATGAATTTGCATTTCTTGGTATCAACAGTAACTTTTTCCCATTCAAAATGGGGCATCATGGGAATTCCTTTCTCACTCTTTCGGCTTATACCATTTATTTCTAGTTGGCTCATATAAGGACCTGGTAGTGACTTTTCTAGACAGAGTGGTCACATGGCAGTGAATGAAAGCACACACCTGGTACCACTTTTCTGAGCTTCTTTCATAGCATTTCGTTTAAGTACTCTTCTTGAAATATAAATATAAATAGGTAATTGGTGTTTGTCAGTTGCATTGCACACACAGCACAACTATGCTTACATATCAGCTGTTATCCCAAGGACATTGAAAGAGCTTCACAAAATAAACATACAACATCACTGAAATGCAAATATCTTGGGGGTAGAGAGCCATAGCCAGCGGTGCCAAAAGAAATCTTAGGCCAAGGACACCAGGGCAAATCTCAGTTCTTACAAAAAGTACTATGAAAGCACATCATTAGCTGAGGCTTTAGAGAAAAATCATTCCACTTCAAATTCCACTTTAGAAGAGGTTTGGGGAAGCCGCACATCACTGCAGTTGGGCATGTTATGGTGACAACAGCTTTAGAATCCACATTTTCCTGCTTCAAAAGCACTGACCTCTATTGCTTAAGATGAAGAATAATCTCCTTTAGCTGTTGGCTGTGTGGGGGCCATGATACAGTTGAGTAGTTTTGATTCCATCCAGCAGAGGGCAGTGGTGCATGTGGCGCTCTCTTGTGTGCACACACGCACACTAGTCAGTTTGTCAAATATATCGTACAACATTTGTATTCTACAAATCTCAGTTGCTATGTTCACCTTCAACTTTAAAAAAAATCCTAGAGGGATGCATGGCAATTCCGAGAGGCTTTTCAGGGGTACAAGTGGAAGATACGTCCTGCACTCCCATTGATTTTTTTTTTCAGTGGGAGTTGGCTGCCTAAATGTCCTTTGTGCTTTTGAAAATCTGCCTCTTTATCTCAACAAAAGTCTTATTTTTCAGGGGCCTACCTCTCGGATTTGAAAGGCAAGTAAGTACTTTTAAAAGAACTGCCATTTTAAAATATCCTCCGCTTTTGTGCATGGAAGTAATCACAGTGCAGTCTGCCTTGCACTGTTTATGTAACTGATTGTAGATCTAAATACTAACCAAGAAATTCTCAGTGTCCATAAATGTGGAGGTCCAATAGCACAGCTGTTTCATCTGGGGTAGGTTAAAGCAGAGATCGCTGAAATAAGTCTCATAATCCTCTAAGAACTGAAGGGCTAGCAGCTGCCTAAAGCATGATTCTTATTCATTATGTCTAGGAGAGTGCACTTAAAGTTGGTTACTCTGTTTGTTCGGGGAAGACGAGGCAAAAAACTGCAAAAGAATCGAAAAGCGGGAAGGAGAGTTGGTGCATTCGATTCCTATCAGTAGGTTTAATTCAAACCTGTCTTGATAATTTAAAAAAAAAATCTAATCTTTAGTGGGCTTTTATGTTTTTTACCTATGTGCAGCAGCTACTTTGAGAGAATTTGATCAAATTCAGAGGGGAAATTAGGGCCCAGTCCTCTCTCTTCTCATCCATATCTGTCCGCCATTAACATATCATCTGAGCACCTCACAGTCTTCAATGTATTTATCCTCGCAATATCCTTGTGAGGTAGAGAAGTACTATCCATATGTTACATGTGCAGACTTAGGACACAGAGAAGCTCAGCCCATTGCTCAGAAAGTCCGTGGTGGAACTGAGAATTGAACTCAGATTTCTTGAGACCCAGACTAACTACTGACCTATTATTTCTTTGTACTTGGAAATTCATTGCAGAACATCTATTGATTTTAACAGGAGCAGGATCCATCTTTAGGCTTTCCTACTGACCCTGTGTGAGCTAATGCTGTCTCACTTCCTGCCAACTCTAAGGGAAAATTCCTAATGGAAAAAGAATGCAACCAACAGGCTTCTGTACAAATTTGAGAGGGTTCCACAGAAAATAATTGATAGAATTTGATAGATATCCTTTATGTTGTTTTGTTTGTAGCTCTATAGCACAGATACTTTCTTATTCTGTAGGATGGCCCAAAATTCTGCAGGAAGGTCGCCACTTTCTATTAAATTCTGTAAGACTTTTCTAGAAGAGAATAACATTGGGGGGTGGGAGGGAGTACATTTGTAAAGCAAAAACAAAAATCATGAAAACCTGTTTTGGTTTTAATGTAAAAATAACATTTAAAAATGACTTAACATAGTCCTAAAAAGCATTAAAGGATTGATTCTGCTGTAGTTTTATGTATGTGTCTATTCCGTACATATATATTCCTTTGTGTATATGTGTATGTACACATATGCATGTGCATGTTTCTCCTTACACTGTGTTGGCAGTGTTTTTATTGGCAGGCAGAGACCATCCCCTAAAGGCCTAAACTTCTGCAGTCAGCCCTTTTTCTCTCCTCACAATAAGCATTCTGAAGGAGCAGTCGATTCTCCTAGAGATGAGGCAGCTGTACGGTTTCTAATGGGGAAACTGTGCCGAACACGACTTAACTAAATTAAAAAATAAGCTTTAGTTAAGAATGAGTGACTGACAGAGGGATTGATTCTCCTCTTGCTTACACAGAGTAAGCAATTGGGAGTAAGTCCACTGAAATTCAGGAAGTAGCAATGGCATAAATAACAGCATAAAATGAGAGGTGAATCAGGCCCAGAAAGTCCCCCGCTGCCCTGCCAAATGGCAGCACAGGATCATCAGAAAATCCCGCAGAGAAACTTGAAAAGTTAATTATTCGGGACATTTTTTCTCTTCTGGAACGACGTCTGTTGCTTACCGAAACCAGTTACAAGTCTGCACAAAGTCTGTTATGCATGTTGTTGGCCAGGATTGTACCAGGTTATGGGAAATGCACTTGTCTCTTCCCGTTTGCTAATTGTGTATGCTGTACTATTTTGTAACCTCTATTTCACAACCCCACATCAACAGCTCCCCGCTCCCTATGCCTTTCCATGTGAGGAAGAAAGGTTTCTGTGGCTGGTAGTAAGATAGATAGGAGGAGGAGAATTCAGCTTTCCCTTTTGGGTACTGAGGGGAGAGGAGCAGCTGTGAATGTTACAGGAGTGCTCTACGTCTACATATAAGTAAATAGTTAATACATGAGCAGTTTGTCCTGGCACCTTTAGAATATGTAGCTGAGTTCTTGGGTTTTGTAGGACCAGTGCAGCTTGCTTTTATGTACTGCAAATGGCTACCTTTGTGCAGGTCTTAATGGGAAGAACGATACCATGCAGAGAATGCTGTGCAAACTGCCATCTTATCTTGCCTCAACAGAAGCATCAGCCTTGACCTAGAAGAGCTGTTCCCATTTCAAGGGTAGGAAGAATGCTCCAATTGAACGGCATTTCTAATCCTTAGGCTAATTAATAGGCATAATCATGCCCAAGGGAGACAGACCAATATTTTCTCTATGAATTCACACTTCTTAATTTGTAGTCGAGTAAGAAATCATGATGGTATAAAATGAAACTAGGAGATTGTTTAAAATAACATGGAATGCTGGCATACGACGCATGGTAGGTGTCTGCCCCCTCACACACCACTAGTTCTGGAGAAATGGAAAGGACAAGAAGAGAGGGCAAAGGCAAGGCTCACAATGAACGGATGCCAGTGAGATGCTGAGAAAGCAATGTAAGGGCATGCTGGGGAATTCACATGAAGAAAGAAGCCGTGGTAGCAGCGGGCAACACCAGGCACGTATCGATGTGCTCCACTTCCATTCCAGCAGAGGCTTTGTTGAAGCTATGAAAAATAGGAACAGTTTCCTGCCTCCACCACTCCCGACTGCAGAAGCAATGCACTGCAAATGTTTTGTCATCTGAGAACATGGAAGCAAAAAGTTTCCACACAATTACAATGAATCAGACATATACACCACGTCAGTTAATGTGTTTTGGAAGAAGGTATCTTTTGTAGCTGTGTTTCAGGGTGTAGGGGAAAGGAGGAGGTTGCTGATGCTGTGAAATTTACTAATGAGGAAGTAAATATAAAGGGCTAGATTGTGCCTCTTATGTCAGGTCTACACTATAAACTTACATTGGTTGCTCGGGGGTGAAGAATCCATGCGATGCTCTATTTGCAGCAAGATAAGATGGCAGTTTGCACAGCATTCTCTGTACGGTATCAGCATTTCCATGAAGACCTGCACAAAAGAAGCCATTTGCAGTTCACAAAAGCAACCCATGTGGTCCTGCTTGAAGCAGGGGGTTGGACTAGTTGACCTCCTGAGGTCCCTTCCTACCCTCGTCTTCTATGATGCAGTTATATTGACCCAACTCTTGGTGTGGACCGGGAGGGTTTCTCACTTTGACATAACTACCATCTCTTCCCTGAAGCGCTACGGTGGTGCAGCTGCATCGGTACAGCTGTGCCACTGCAGCGTCTTAAGGGTAGACACGCCCTGCGTCACAGCCCAGAGTAAGGGGTGGCAAAAGAGCTGTGCTGACCCCAGGAAAGCAGTGTGATGAGCCCCACTCATTGGTGAGGTGCGCAGCCTGCTCCCATCCCCACTCATTGTGCAGCAGGGACTGGAGGGACCATGCTCTGTCTCCTTCCCAGTCAGTTTGGGGCATGATGTGCCTCCTAGCAGAGTAGAGGGAGAGTTGTCCCCTGTGTGCAGGGACTGAAATTCTCCCTGCCCATGGAAGTGTCACACAAAGCTTCCACTGTGAATCCATGCAAGGACCAGGCGCTCTCTGGCTCTAAGTGACTTTAGGAATCGCGTGTGAGACAGTGAAATGGTTAAAGAGAAAATGTATGCCAACCTCGATCCGTTGGAACAAGCTATGGCAGGGCCGGGTGAGAGGGCAAACATGACCTTGTACTTACTTTTTGTTTGTTTTTTTTACAGTGAAATGTGAGGCAGTTATCAGAGGAGTGGCAGCTCAATTTCATGTGGCTGTAGCGCTCAGGAAATCAGAGAGAGGGAGTTGATAGCTGAATAAATTTAGGTCTATTATGGCAACACCTAGAGGTGCCATTTTGCTAGGTGCTGTATAAACAAATAGTGAGATACAGTACCTCCCCCAATAGTTTCCAGTCTAAATAGAAAAGATAAAGGGCAGCAGAGGTAACAACACAGAGAGGTGAAGCAACTTGGCTAAGGTCACACAACAGATCAGTGACAGAGATGGAAATTGAATCCGAATCTCCGGACACCTAGCCCTGTTCACCAGACCATGCTGGGATTCAGTACATAGTTAAATGAAAGGCAGCATGTCCAGGATGGGAAGACAGACCAGAATGGGCTTGATTGTTTTATAACATTAAAATTATCTTTAACAATGTGGAAAATTTTTTGTAAAGTCCCTCTTGAACTTCTCCCTTCTTCTAAGGCATATGAGTTCATTGCATTGTGTGAACAGAATTACAGAGGAGCACAATTGCTTGTCATGTAGCAATTAAATTCTGTCTCCCTGTGGGTGTAATGCCCTCCAAATCAGGTCTGGAATCTATATGTATGTTTTAAGAGGGGGCAAAGTGGTTGCCATCGGAGTCAGAGTTAATGTATTTCAAATAATAAAAGCCACGCAGTTCCCAGGAACTTGTAAATTAGCTGTTCATATTTTCAGCATTACCTCTTTAAGAGCAATCTTAGCAATCTCTGGCTATGGATATTGCAGTCATTACAGAGTGACTTCAGAAATGTTAGTCAGATTATGACACCGACTTCCTGCTTGCTGAGTAATCACTTTGTCCTTTGGTTTGTGGTAAGTTATCTGTTTGCTAACACACCCCATCCCTTTCCCACATAGCCGTACATTACATGGCTTTAACCAAAAAAAAAATCAGATCTAAACAAATGCTGCTAAATGCCCCCAAGTTTGTTGAATCTTGAGGATTTTTTTTAACAATTGTTTTTGTTTATGCGTGCCTAATGGGAAAATGGTTTGACAAGAGGCTGCTTTGTGCTACAATATCTGGCCGCGTGCCAGTTTATACGCTTACTGAGATTGCATGCAAGCAGACGGCACTGAAAAACGAGGAGGGGACACTGTGGGGAAGCGAGTCAGTCAGACTTAATAAATCAGGGAGATTCAGTAAGATTCCATTTGAATTGACTCTGTGCCAGCCATACGCTATACATCATACGTCTGGGTTGAAGCTGACGTTTTAATGGTTTTATTAGTTTAGGAAGAATACTTTTATTGTGTGTGTCTTCAATTATATTAAGTACTGCGTGAAGTTCTGATGAGCTTATGTTGTTTTCCTGTATATAAGATGCTGTGTGCCTTCTATCCAAGATCCTAACAGTAATCTGCTGGAATCCTCTTAAATAAGGAGCTGTTAAATTAATAAAGCTGTTGATCACATACAAAAAAAACCTTGTGTGGAAATGCCACATCATAGCATAAAGGTATTGAGTCAAGAGATTGGGCAGGTGAAATGGCTGCTTGCATCGCAAAGATCCATTTCAAATGATGATTTTACACGCACCATTCACCGACGTCGCCTCTTTTTAGGCATTCTCCATGCTGTGGCTTCAGTCATAATCATAATCACGTAGACGGCACTTTTTATCTAAATTCTTAACCCCCTAAGAACCCCTGTGTACTATTATTATCCTCTCTGCACGGATGGAGAGGTTAAGTGACTTGCCCACGGCCTCTTGGGAAGTCAGTATCAGAATGAGGATTTGCTTCCTGAGTGGTATTTCTGTGCTTAGTCCTTGAGGCTGTGATTCCATTTTAATCTATAGACTAAATGTAAATTATGGGGAGAAATTTTCCTAAGTGACTAGGCACTCAAGTCTGTGTCTGAGGGCTTGTCTACACTTACAGTACTGCAGCGGTGCAGCTCCGCCACTGCAGCATTTAGTGAAAATGTGACCTACACCAAAGGGAGCGCGTCTTCCATTGGCATAGATACTCCATCTATCTGAGAGGCGGTAGCTATGTCAACGGGAGAAGCCCTCCTATCAACATAGTGCTGTCTACACCTTGCGTTTGGTCTTTAAAACTGCATAGCTCAGGGGTGTGAATTTTGCAGAGGTGTGAATTTTCCATATCCCTTAGCAGCAAAGTTAAACCAACATACGTTTGTAATGTAGACCGGGGCTTATTGAAATTCAATTGAGTTTAAGCTCCTAAATCATTTAGGTGCTTTAGAAAAGTTTACCGTACATCTTACACTGTTTAAGCTATCATGGATTGGGGGAAAAAAAACAAACCACTGGACGGGAAACCCTGCTACAGCAATTGTTTTCAAATGTTCTTGCTAACACACTTCAAACTAAAGGATAGACAGTAGGGCCTAAAGGTTAGTGATAGGTAACTTGTAGTGAAAAATAATGGACAATGGGCGTTTGTGTATAATTAGCCATTTCTGCCTGTGTTTACAGGAAACTGACCTGTTTCTGATTGCTACCGAACATAGTTAAAATATAGTTTGTAACTGTGTTAGGTGTAAATGCACCTGTTTGTCTATACCTTCATTTTATGCAAACAGGGTCCTAGTCAGACGGTTCAGTGACAGTATGGATATAATTTCATTTCTTTTTTAGGGAGGAAATAATCGCCATGACTCAGCCTTTCAACACAAGATGCTCATGTTTGAACTACCTGCATCCTTTTAAATGCCGTTCTTATACATTTCAGGAAGTAGTCAAGATGCTGCTCCATTGGTCCAGTGCAGGGGTTCTCAAACTGGGGGTTGTGAGATTATCATGGGGAGCGGGGGATTGTGAGCTGTCAGCCTCTGCACTTGCCATGGCATGGGTTGAGGGGGTCATCACTTTTTGGAGAGGGGTCGTCACAGCCTGAAATATTTTCAAAGGGGGTCCCAGAAAAAAAAGTCGAGAACCCCTGGTCCAGTGAAGTCTGTGCCTGTCAGGCTCACAGTGTTACTGGTGGAATTCCAGTAGAACCAGTTAAAAAAACAAAACATAAAAACCCTAGTGGAGCACTGAAGGAAGGGCACAAATAGGCTGCAACACAAAGCACTGATGATGACTAGATGTGTGGAGGCAAAGCCACTGTGTGGAAAATGTATGGAAGTCACAGCTTCAGGGCTCAATTCTGCCATTGATTATGTACACGCAGTTCTCACTGGAACCAGTCGTAGTTGTGTGCACGTAATCAGTGACCGAACATGACCCTTACTAATGTTCCCTTGGAACATTTTATATTGACCAAAATCTAATTTTTCACTAGCAAAGCGTAGCCCATCGGATTGTAAAGAGCAAGCGTATGCTTGAGAATGCAGCAAGAGAGACTGAAACAATAGCACTGAAAAGAATTTTAACCATACGCACCTACTCACGTTCACCTTCTTGGGAAGTTAATTTTATTAAATGTCTCAATGACAGCCGTTTTTGCCTCCCTTAGACTTTGTACCGATTCCCGTCCGCGTTAACGTTGCTGAGTTCTATGCTTCTGAACCAATTACATCCTGATTGTTTTGCTGCGCATTCAGATCCACTAATCTGGACTGATGAACTACAGCTCGTCTCGTGAATGACGGGCAACACCATTCCTACTGCTAGCTAAAGGTTTCCTTCATTAATGGCTGAATGCTCGGCCTAGTCTCCCTGGAATTCTTTGACGTGGCTCTGTTTCAGAGAGCCAGTCACAGCAGCGAGTTGAACTCCGAAAAATCTCCCTTCAGATGATGAGGCATGTCAGATGGAGAAAAAGTTAAAAAATAGACTCCCAAAGTAACTTCAGGGCTTCATTGAATCCACTTTTATGGGCCATCTGGTGTGTTTAAAATGGATCAGGCTCAGAAGGGTAAACAGAAGAACTTTGTAAACTTAAACCTGTCCTAGGTTGGGCTTGATAATGACATGAAAGCGGTTGCCATCTGTTAGCTATTTGATGGCCTCAGGCCACTTCTGAGTGGAGAGGAATCCCAGGTTGCACAGACTAAACCCGGTACTGGCACCCTTGTGGGCAATCTCATTTCAGCACAGCAACTGAATAAGCACGGCGACCAAAGGGCCTCCCAGTTCCTAGAATGTTGTCAAAGCACTCTCTACTGGACACTTTGTCTCTTAAATGCTATTAGTTCACCAACGCACCTGGACATACCTGGCATGTTCTGATGTCCGTTTGATTTCTGTTTCTGGATTATATAATCCAGCTGCCATCAAGGTAGTTATAGCTGGAATCACTCTGTCTGTGGTTGGTTTGTTTGTTTGTTTTGACAGGCAAAAAATAAAATAAAATAAATTAATTAATTAAAATAGCAGCCACACACAAATTTGGTGACCTGTGCCAAATCTTTTAACTCCAATAAACCAAAAAATCTTGAAATATCCTTATTGTAAAGTTAAGAAACACAATTTTGCCCATGTGCACAGAGAGAAATCAACAAGAACAAGTGATGTTGACCTCAGACCCCTGGCAGAAGCAATATCTTTAATCTCATGTTGTACTGGATTCTTAATCTCCCTTCCATTGCTATATCTCATTTGCACATATTTCCCTGTGTATGTACAGATAGGGGATTTATTCAAATATTAATCACCCTGACTGATGGTGGAGATTTGTGCATCTGACAAGTTGACATCCCAGCTATACAAGTCTCAAAATTTATAGAGAGACAGCCACTATGGCCAACCCTATCCAAAGTGCCTTTAAAAATGAATAAATGGTTGGAAAACTTTACATTTTAGATAGGAGTTTGCCAACTTTTTGTTTAAATAAAAGTAGGGGATGTCCTTGGCATGTTAATGATATTTTCTTGTGTGTTGACATCTCAAATTTTGTTAAATGCTAATTAAGGTTTTAAAATCCAAATTGTATTAGATTGCCAAAAGCTGTTAGGATTGCCTTGGGGACAAGTGACATTTGAGTCTCATTTTCTATTTTTGCCCAGAATGTTATCTACTGCATTACCTTTCTGATCAGCCAAAAAAAAGTCTTGATTGATCATCTTGCAGGACTGGCAATAAATGGCATGCCGCTCTGTTGTCAGGACGAAACGTGTTGCTGGCTGCCTTTCCGTTCCGTCCAGTGTGTAGCTCATCAGCCTACGTTATGGGGTATGAAAAACAAGACTGGATTTTAGTTTTCTGTTTATTTTGAGATAGCACATCTTTTATTTAATCCCAGACTGCCGACAGAATCCACTTTGATTCTTAACTGGTCACGCTAGCCTGATTTCGGGATGTACTATGAAAACTGCAAATATAGTATGGTGGGGTCTGCACAAGAGGTTCTGGGCAAGATTCTGCCGTCTGCTGAAGTCCACTTTATGACACTGTAGCAGCATGAAGCAGGTGGACACAGCGCTGTGAAAATTCACCCAGCACAAGGGTGCTTCAGGAAACTGTAGGTGACCCTATACCAAACTCCTGCACAGCCTCTGGTGTGCATGTGTGCCAAGGGAGTGCTGTGTGGCAGGAAAGGGCATGGAGGAGGCAAGCGGGAAGTGCTGGACTGCTTTGCATTGGAGACTACTCTGACTTTCTCAGTGGTCCACATTGGCCCCTCGAGCAGCCCAGAATGTGGAAGGGATAGGTGTAGTCCTTTTTGTCTTCCCCTCTCCTGGACTATCCCATCTCTGATAAACAGAGCCAGAATAAGAAATCTTTAAGTGTTTGTTCAACCATTACAGAAACAGTTGTAGGAAAGCTGCTCTGAGTGTAATCTACACCGTGTTCTTCAGCCCCAGCCACTCTGTGTCAGAGAAAAGGTACTAATAGCGTTAAAAGCTAAAGTACAGTATCCTCTGAATTATGAGACTGGACTGTATAAGCCTCCTATGTAAACAGAAAGCACCAATTTGTGAAGCTCTGTGGTTAAATGGTGCAGATTAATTTGTTTCTAAATATCAAATCTTTGTATTTAAATTTAATGTGTACGTTAAGCACCATCCCCCCTTCCCCCGCCCTGTGTTAGTCTTTGATTTGTAATAGGAATCTACCACAGAGCCAGCTAGAATTACTACTACTTGTAAAAACCGTATTCTAAGAAACCTTCTAGGAGCTGAGAAAAGGATTGTTCCCTAACCCGGATATACTCCCCCAGCCACCCACAGACTGCATCCCAACCTTTACAAAGGCCTTTCAGCTGGCATTCAGTGAAGTCTGCAGAATATATTTCTTAGTTGACAGGACCATGTTCAGAAGAAAGTATTATAGGCGTTTCTGACAGAGAAGAACTGCCTGTACATTGTCTGTCTGTACAGCATCAGCAGGTCTTGGCTCACAGCACAAACCTTGTATGCTCTTCATCTCTCTTCCCCGCTCATTATTTCAGTTGTCACTCGTCAGCAGGGCATGTATGCTTTTTGTTGTAACGCAGGCATAAAAGCAAAAGCTCTACCTTTTGTCTCCCTTGCATGCTCTGCCTCTTCTGTCCAGGGTGCATCTAAGAAACGTTTCCCAACTTAGCTGAGTAATGCTATTGTTTTAACTTGGATGCTGTGATTCAATGACTTAATTATCTGAAACATTGACAGACCTGTCTAGAGACTTGGATGCTCTGATCACATGGATTTCCAATAATGTCTGACTGGAAATTGGATGCTTAAACGGAAACTCCAGTATCGGAGACACTATGGTAATAGGCTTCTTTAGAAATGCAGATAGAGGGACAGACTCTCCCCATGGGAGACCTGTCAAATTAATGACTGCAAGACCATTTCCTAGATTTCCAGTGTGTGCCCCTGCACCTTAACTACATGTGCACAGTTTCCCTCCTCCTAGTCCTGTGTTGTATTGCTGCTTTTCCCTGTAATTCACATAGTTACCAAAATGAAGTCATGCTCTTTCTACATCTCATGGGGAAAGGCTGAATCCTTGGTTTTATGGGCCGTTTATATAGAAGTTTGAGGGGTGTTCAGAGTGAAGTTACATTCTGGGTGGTGACTGGAAAAAATGTAAACAGTGTCTTTGGCTATGTGTAGTTTTTCTCCCTCAGTCTTTGTGGTTCATTCTTTCTACTCCCAGGAATAAAATAAATAATTAATATTTTTTAAAAAATGCATGCAATGTCATATGTGACAGGTACAGCACGTGAGAGCACATGAGTAACATTTCATTCACTGCCATGATGCCTCTGACACAAACTTTTAAAAATTACTTTATGCAGATAAATTGGGCAGACTAACCGCAGGGGAATTATTCTTTCGCTCAGCCTTTACCCTATGAACACTTACCTTTGAGCATGACTCTATACAAGTTAATAGCCCCACTGGACTGCAGTGTAAAGATATTTATGTGTGGAAGTATTTGCAGGATTAGGCCCGTAGTGAAAAGTTAAAATTGAAAGTGCTGCTGTTCATTGCTGTCTAGCTAAGAGAGGAAGGTGATGGAGTTGTGCAAATCCTTTACAAAGCCCTTGAAATCTAAAAAGATTTTTGTTGTAGGATCGAAATAAAAAGACTATTTAAAAAAGAGATAAGACAGTGAAACTGAACCCAACTTATAAACACTTTACAAGGTTCCAGTCTGATCGCAAACCATTTGAACTTCACTCTTCTAGTTTATATGATGCCAGCTGAACCCCGAGATGTATTTGACAGCCTTGTAATTCTCCTATCAATCATTTATTCTCTGTTTACATTTGTATGTTATGACCTCGTTCCCTGGACTGTTGAAGATAAATGTCCTATCAAAACTAAACCCACTGTAGATGTCTTCTCCTGGTAACGTTTAGCATTTGGAAGTGGGATGCTATATTTTTCTTGGCTGTACCATGGTTATAACTCATGAGAGCCAGACCTATCCTTGGAGGTTATGAAATTTCCATCCTCATGAATGAGCAAGTAGCATTTCACAGTTCCCCATTATTTATTTCCCTTATTAGATTTTTAGTTGTAGTAAAATAAACAAAACCATACAGAACGATAACTTAGCGCTGACAGGCCGAGAAGCCTGGCTGGGTTCTCTCCTAATGGCAGCCTTATTTCTCAGAACTCCCCCCCCTGCCTCCCATCAATTGAGGGAGAAGAGCTGGAGGTGGAGTCTTTCTGAGGGCTGTAATACAAATTGAGGCAGCAGCTGTATTTGTGGTTTGAGGAGAATAGTTCTGAGCCATAGAGAAAGAGCTGTGTGGACAGCCTACCCCAGAGGTGACCTCACTAGGTGAAATGGTTTCACACATCCAAAGATTTTGCTTGACATATTCCTGGAAGATAATTTGAGGGAGGTGGCTCTGTCGGTGGCTCTCTGAAGCAAATGCTAATTTTGATCAGGCCACTGCAGTATCGTTAAGCTGGGTATTAGGGGTTTGACGCCAACGAACATGGATATGGTATGTGCAGGCTGCTAAGATCAGGAGTAGCGGTATATCATTTTCATAAGTTCACAATAGATTATGACGGTATTTGTCTTGAGTTATAACATCATAATGGACAGTGTGCACCTGGCAGTGGAAATAAGATCTGGGGGGAGGATTTCTGCGCTTGTTCCAGTGATGTATCCATCAATGGAGACATAGGCTTTAAAAACAAATATATGGAGTATTTTATAAATAAATACTCCAGCTGTTATAAACGCGTATACACCAGTGTATGTGTTACAGAGAGTATACTTAGAAAGTTCTTCTCTGGCTAGAAAAACGGTTCTGGAGATATACCCTGTACTTAAAAATGATGACTACTACTGATAATATCTCAAGGACCAGATGGAAATTTAAGTTCATCCACTATAGGTCTAGACAGAGAAATTTATGTAGAAACAAGTATGGGTCTCAAGAATGAGTATTTTGTGTGTGTGCACATATGCCCATACAAATATGTGTCCAAGAGTAACCTGAAAACAAATTGCCTTCATAAACTGAATCACGCCAGCCCTATGAATAATCCTTGGCATCTATTGCTATTAATGATCTTTTTTATTCAGTCCCCCAGACACTGGTCTTAACATCCCTGTGCCTAGACAAGACTCACAGGATAGATGTTCAAGCATGAATGACAAATTAGTTTATCACAAATATACGAAAAAAGAAATTAGGTGCGACGGTTAGAGGCAATATAAGCATCTAAAAAGCAAGTGTGACCTTGTGCAGTGTGTGTGCCAAGTTGCTGAATGTAACTGGTTTCAGTCATGTTAGAAAGTGCTAATGCTTGCTGTCCAGGAGGGAAATGGGCTTTTTAGTTCCCTGGGCACCTGACCTCTTTAGATGCAGATGCTGAATAGCTAGTAAGTTCTGACACGCTTCTATTTACAACTATTCCAGTTGCTCCCAAGGAAATATTTTAGGGAGCAGGGGAATCAAGAGACCAAAGAACAAATTTAGTCACAAGAACTCAGGAGGCTCAGGGATTTTTTCCTCCTCTTTTCAATTTTTCTTTTCTTTTTGACAACAGGCTTCATAAAAGAAGTGAGGGAAAATGTTTTGTCCGTCGGTGTTCTACCTGTAGAAGCTTAAGAGCCACTGCAGACCAGAGAGAGAGAAAGGAGCTGCTCTCATCCCATTTTTATGCCTTTCCCTCTCGCCAGCTTAGCTGTTACAAAAGGTGGGAAGCACAGTTGATCTCCCACCATGTTCTTTGGTTTGCTGCAGAATGGTCTGGGGCTGTCTCCACAGGACCAACAGGTCTCCTCTCATGACCTTTCCTGCATTCCATGCCTGAACAAGCATCTGCCCCTCATCTTCGTATGACAATAGTTCTGGTGGTGATGAACACAACGTCCTTGCCAACGTAGTGCCGTGATCCAGAGAACCTTCCCGGGTCATAGACAGCAAGCTCTTTGGGGAGGACTGCCTTTTGTTATGTGTGTCACTGGCATGATACGGCCTCGATTCGTCCTTTAATAGTCTTCAGAATACAAATAATAATAGGTGGTGGTAACCTCCCGTAGCTCAAATCCTGCTTGGCATTGAGGATTGTGGCTTCTGTCACCCCAATATCTTTATCAGCAGCATTTGTTATTTTCTTCAAGGCCCAAAGAACCCCCACCCCACCAGAATTAATCTGTGTGTGGAGTCCACTAGCTTGTTTTAATTTTGTGGGAGGGGCCATATTGCAGGAACGCCATCCATCCTGCTTTGGAAACGCATATTTTAAAATGCTAAACTAAAGTGTGTGGATGGGTGGTGTGTGTGTGTGCAAAATTTTCACCAGTTCTCAAAGAGTTTTACATATGAAATGTCATCCCCATTTTGAAGTTGGGGAAACTGAGGCATAGAAAGGTAAAGTGACTTGCCCAAGGTCACCCAGCAGGTCTTCTGAGTTCCAGTTCGTTAGGCTACACTGTCCATATGAAGTGTGTTACCCTGTCACCCTATCTCAGCTGCCTGTTTGTATCATGGTACATCTTGGAGTACTCTTGGGGGTACTAAACTCTTTGGGCAAGGATGCTCATGTATTCTATGTTTGTACAGTGCCTAGCACACTGGCACCCAGCATGGAGTACTGCAGTATAAACATTCATTAATAATATATCTACATACGCATTTCATCAGCGTCAGCAAGTTACAAAGTTGCAATGGCAATGTCTTTCATTGGGTTTCTATCATAATAGGTATTGGAAGCGGTTAATAAGCATGGTAGGTCTATTACTCTGCAACCATGGCAGTCTGTAAAAGGTTCTTAATTCTTCTTTGAATTTTTAATTGCCAATCTGCTTAGCATAAGCAACATTAAGTCATCATCTCATACTGTGCAGCTTTGTGTAACATGGATTTTTTTTTCTGTGTGTCTTAAATTTGTACTGGGAACTAATACCACTTTCTCAATCCTGCTGGACAGGACTGCACTCGCTTGGTTAGATCTCCTGTTTATTCTACTTGTTTAGGCCTGCATTGACAATTATTTTTTTCCTCTGAAGTGTATGATATCACCCATGAGGCCAATGTGAGGTCACCATGAGCCCTACAATACAGTAATTACTGGCAAATACTGATTGCCTGTGCTCAGATGATTTGAGAGGATGTTGCATGAAGGTGTAAACTGATCATTTCCTTTTAGCTTCTGTTAGCAATGTAACCAAAGGGATTCCCGCTCATTTAGCATCATTCCAGGTCACTTCACAGCAGCCTTGTCGGCCAAGAAATACTCTAGTGAGCTTGTGGTCAGAAGCGGCATAGAGAGACTTTTTTCCTAAGTAGCATGAGAGCAACAGTCTTCCCCCAAGAAAATTACTCTTGTTTTATACTTTCTTTGCTAATAGCTAGCTGTGGAGTTTCTTACTACCTAGTTATAGTGCTGGAAAGTGAAAGCTTTAAAATAAATTGCCAGATTTCTTTTATATTAGTTCACGGAAATTAAAATTAATAGATTTCTTCAAACAGAGGGATTTTCCTCCTTCCCCGTGCCCCCTTTCCCTTGTCTCGATTATTAAGCAAGACCGAGAGGAATTGCAAGGAAAGAGAGTGATGCAGAGAAGGTTGGGATTGTTATTGAGAAAGGCTTCAAGTTTGGAGAGCACCTGAAAGTTTGAGGGAGATGTTCATATTCCTGCCAAGTGCAGCTGAAGTCCTATCAGAATGGATTAGCATCGTCTTCAGTAGTAAAATCTCATTGATTGCAGGTTAGGGTATTCACTTCTTATGTGGATTTAAGTGAAGTTCTAACCAGCAATTTTTGTGGAAAATCTTTGATGGGTTTTTTAGGTATGTGTGTGGCTGATGTAGTAGAACGTCTTAATTCACACTGCGTGGAGGGATCCATTGTGAATTATCAGTTTCAGCAGATTTGCAAACGTGATTGTTTTACTTCTGATTTTGTCCTTTTCATTCTCCTCCTGGATGTATGACCCGGACCCTGATACAGCATCTAACGCAGTTCTTGCTGCCAGCCAAACAGAGCCACGTTTCAGCTCACGGTCAATGAGAATTCTAGGGTTTATCTCCATCACAGTGTGCTCACGTCAGATTCAACTGTGTTGCCAAAAAAGAAAAGAAAGAGTACGTTCTAGTCAACGCTGGGCTTTTAATTAAACACCTTCCTTTCCCACCCCAAGTTACGATTCTCAAGTCAAGCTTTGCTCCATAATGAGTTCAGATAGGGAGCAATAGGTATTTTGACTACTCAATATCATTAGCCACTCAAACACATGTACAGGAAGTAATTTATCAGGAAATAAATTAATACTTTAAAGTATCACGCTTGCACGAATACGGACTTTAAATATGTTTGTCTTTCCCCACCACTGTGGCTAAGATCACAGTCCCCTCTCCTCCTCGTCCCAGTTTAAAAAACAGTCATCCTGCCTGGACGTGAACGTTTTGAACTGCGGCTGATGATAGTCCTCAGTGAGGAAGATGTGTTTCTTCATGCTCTGATGTCTCAAAAATACCTGACATGACTAGGATCAAATTTTAAAAAACTTACCATTTGGACTGAAACCCAGTAAGGAAAGAAACGCCAAGGCATTTGCCGGGGAATGAAACACATGATTTCTAATGGAAAGCCCTTCTCATCCTGCACTGAGCAGTTTTCAGGATTGGGATCTCAATCAGTGTAATGTCCTCTTTATACTGTCCAAGCTCAGAGTCCTGCAACCTGTTTCTTAACGGCTGTACAGCCCACAGGATTATAGAGGTGAGAACCGTTATAGAGGCTGTTTTGTTTGAAAGAGGCCCACGGTTTCATTTTTCACAGTTTTTTCCTCTGTTTTCTGCAATTTTTTTTCATGCTTAAATACATGTAGGTGCCATTATTTAGATATTGGTATTTGTGATTTCCAGAAAAAGCCTCATAGGATTTAGACTTTGGGGGGGTTGGAGGAGTGGCTGTTGATTTTGAAATGTAAATAACCCAACAATCCTCTCCTTGAGTAAAAGAGAGCTAACATTGTAGCATGAATTAACCATGATAAACGTGTGTGTGTGTGTGTGTGTGTGTGGTTTATCATAGTTAATATAATAATATATATTAATTGGGTCTCCCTTATTGTTAGTGACTCATGTATTGATGTCATTTCCCCAAACTCTGTTGCTAAATAAGGACAGGCATCCTTTACCTGTAAATATATAAAGGAAGACTATGGCTTAGCCAGGCATCCTGGATAATGAATGGGGGAAGGGGACAGCCTCTCAGGGCTCTGGAGACTAGTATCACAATTACTGTGACCTGCAAATGCACTCTAGATTTTAAAACACCTCCAGCAGGAGAGAGGAGGAAACATTTGCAGCAATAGAATTATCGGTCCCATTACCACCCAGGTGTCAAGGAAATGAAGCTTTTCCATTACAAGATCACAGTAAATCACGTGGGGGGGGGTTGACAGCCTCGTTAGCATGGGCAAAGTTACTGTAATTTATGTATAAATACTTCTCTGTGTCAAGATGTGGTATCATTCAGCCATTCTGAAATGGCTGTGTGTGTGAGTGAGAGTGAGAGAGAGAGAGAGAGAGAGAGAGAGAAAATAAGCAAAGTCTGTAACATCCAGTCCACATAAGATACTGGTAAGAACCATGGCTTTTTCCCCCTATTTTTTGGTTTTCAAACTTGCTTGACACAGCAACCAGCTCTTCCTATGTGGCTAGTGTGAGAAATAAGCATTCCTCAATTTTCTGTGGCATGATCCCTTCACAAACCCTTTGTAGATGATGTGCAGAAAATGTTTGTGTAACCCTCTATTGGTCCTGAGAAATAAATGTACCAGGCACACAGTTTGCTGCCTCTTCATTTGACCAATAAATAAATTGTGCTACACAATTTTCTCTCTTTCAGGTGCTGCATAATACTAAGTTGTGAAAGAAAAAGTATGACTCTAATTCCACTCTCCCCTTTCTCTATGGCAGTGTCACAGCTGTACTTGGTTACACTGTGCCTAATGCTTGGCAGATTACATTATGTCTCACATAATTACAGGCTGTGCCATCATTTTCCATAAATTCTCAGTATCTTCCTTCCTGGAAAAAAAATTTCTTATGATTCATCTTGGCTTTAGAAATGAGTGACCATTTCAGTGCTTCCCTGGGGCCATATTGGTCCCTGAGTGCTGAGGCAGCTGATGGTTGTCAGGTTGGGTTGTGTATTCAGATTAACCCTTTCCAGTTTGCCTGCCTCCTTGTGGTCAAGTCCCAGATTTGTTTCAGGAAATTTTATGTTTTTTCAGTTCCCTTTTAAAGATTTTGATTTCATGTAAAGATCTCGTACTGCTACCTCATCACAGTAGAATGTGAGTGCCTTATGGATGGGAGAGGTCTCCAAGGTGCTCATTTGATCCAGAGCACTGAGCAAGCACAGTAGAGCAAGCTTCCCTACACTGTCTTAGTACTGTGCGACAGACTCTTTTTGGCAGGGTTGCCGCTGGGAGAGAATTCATGTTTAAACCTGCGCCTCCCTGCTTAAATCTCAAAGAACAACACCAGTGCTGTGTCCTTTGTGATTTTAAAATGAGTTTTATAAGAATGGATTTTTTTTCTTAAAGCTTTGACTTCTGGACTCCTGTGATTATATGAGAATCTTAGATCTTATTTTATTAAAAAACCAAAACATCTCGACAAATATTCTAGCCTTATGGCTGCAGATGAAAATTTGAAAACATGACCCCCATAAGCTCAGAAGCTAGAAGAGAAGAATAAGAGTGTCTTTTGAATCAATCTAATTGTTTTTAAATCAAACTCATGATTCTGTGGGATTGACTATTATTTGACAAATCTGCAATGCCTTTTTGGGGGAAAAAGCATTCTTCTCTCATTCCACCTACCCACCCCCGAAGTTCCTGGCTGCTGGTGGTGGCAGGGTGACCAGATGTCCTGATTTTATAGGGACAGTCCCAATATTTGGGGCTTTTTCATATATAGGTGCCTATTACCCCATGGATAACAGATAGCAGATAGTCCTGCATATCGGGACTGCCCCTATAAAATTGGGACATCTGTTCACACTCATTATCTACCGTCCCCTGTCCTGATTTTTCACACTTGCTATCTGGTCACCCTAGATGATCGTGACAGAGAGACTCCGTTATATGGGATACGTCTGCTGTACCGCTAGAGCTGTAATTTCCAGATCAGGTACAGGAACACACATTAGCTGTGATTGCTATTTTTAGCATGCTAGCGTAGCCACGGCAACTTGCGTGGTGGCTAGAGGCCCAAGTCAGATCTCACGCAGGATTGTGCTCAGGCAGACAGCATGAATCTCTTGTTGCCTGCACTGCTGCAGCTACACAACTATTTTAAGCATGTTAGCTCAACCAAAGCTAGTGTGTGTACATTTACGTGAGCTGAAAAATGCATCACCAACTACAATATTGCTGTACTCATTGTGGGTACAGTACTCAAACCACAAAATCCATTTTTCAGTCCTTCTGCCCTGTGAATAATTCCAGCGCCTTCTGCAGCTGCTGCTTGAGAGATTGAAATTGACCTGATTCTTGTCAGTTTCACAACTTCACATAGGTTCTCATTAGCATCTGTGATAACTGACAAGGTTTTTTCGCTCCTGTAAGTTGGGAAAGCTGGGAGCTGGAAGGCACGTCTGCAGATTCAGGAAGGCAGTAATGAAAACATTCAGTTAGGTTTTGTTTGCAACAAAAAGAGCTAGGATTTTTATTTTGAATGAAAACCCAGATTCTGCTGGCCCTCACCCAGGAAAGCTTCTGGCTCACCACAGAGGAGTGACTTTTTAAATCTTTAATAAGTAATAATAATAATTAGTATGTGAGTGCTCAGTTAATATAGTGCAATCACACTTTTAACAATACCTAACTTGTTAGCTCTTAGATTCATTTGTCCAAGTTGGTGGGTTGTTCTTTAGGCAGAGTACGGACTTCTAAAACTACTCAGACTCCGATTGATTGGAAGGCCCTGTCTCTGCTCTGTCCTTTAGTAGGTTTGTACACAGAAATCAGCAGCTGCAAACTTTTCTTCTGTTTTTTCCTTTTTTTTTCTCCATGGCCAATAGGCCACACATCAGACTTCAGCAAAGAGAGCAAGAGGGAAGGCAATTCAAGGTTTGCATGCAGTTTGGGAGCACACTGTCAGCTTCCTGTTTTTTTTCTTTCCCACTGTGATAAATTTCCCACTCACTGGAACAGCCTCTTCAAATACCTGGCAATGAAATGAGAGCCTCAGACCTTTCTTCAGGCCGTGCCTAAAGAAATGACTTAGAAGGCATTGGCTGTGGAGTGGGTGTACCGACGTCTTGGTGTAGGTTAGACTGTGCATCCTGAGGATTCCCTCGCCTTCAAGCCAACTTTAATCTTGGCTTCTCACACGAGCCTCTTTGGATTTGCAGACCTAGGCAGAGCCAGACTGCAACTCTCCAAATTAGAATAACTCCTGCTTTGGTTTATGGCTCTGAAATCAACTCCTGTGTTAGAGAGTTCCATGGGGAACATAGAAGATTCTAGTAGGGAAAATGGCTTGAGAGCCTTCGTGCTTTCACTTGTAGAAGGGCTTGTAAAACACTAATTATACCATGTTCTTCTATGAGTCCTTTTCTCCAAGAATTTATAAGCCCTTCACAAACATGAATAAATTAAGTCTTGCAACAACCCTGTGAGGAGTAGGTAGACATACCCATTTTACAGATGAGAAAAAAGTGAAGTGACTTTTAGCTCACATACAGCAAGTTAAAGGCAGAGCTGAGAAGAGAATGCAAAAGTTCTGACTCCTCCTACATATCCTCTGACAACTACAAAAGACTTGCATAAGCAGCCTTGGATAGTCTATGGCTTTATCCTGACAGGCAAAAAAAGGTGTGTTTTTCAATCAAGCTAAAATTACTTGACTGAGGTAACATGATTATAAAGGGTGCAATTTTTCACCTGTCAAGAGAGACCCTAAAAGACTGGTAGCTCTCATTATAGAATGTTGGTCGCTTGTCCTTCATTTCCCTATGAAAGTCCAAGTCCTGGCATCTAGTAGGAAAGATGCAGTATTTTGACAATAATCTATACTGCACATGAAACATTTGAGCTGTTTTCTCTTTCACTTAGCCGCAGTTTTTTTCTGAGCACAGCAGGGAAAAGAACATAATTTGTTTTG
This sequence comes from Mesoclemmys tuberculata, assembly GCA_007922155.1. NCBI lineage: Eukaryota > Metazoa > Chordata > Testudines > Chelidae > Mesoclemmys > Mesoclemmys tuberculata. The sequence continues at coordinate 108,851,053 of ML675601.1, read as the reverse complement.
GACATCTTAGGCTGGAGGTGTTACCTAAACACCTTCTTCCAACTCCATCTGAAATTGAGCAGTTCTGAAGGCCTAGCTATATAATATCTCCATTCTGCTGGAGGGCCACAAATAAACTTTCTAAGCCAACCCCAGCCATTTTTATCTGAACCGTTTATGTGAGGCTTACTACAAGCCTACAGGTATTGCAGTTAGGACCCATGTTGTCATCACCTTTAACATCTTCATGAAACCTGAAAAAGGAGCATTAAGAACGAGGGGTAATTCTGTGTATACGTTCTGAAAGGCTTTTGTGTGGAAGTTGAGCAACTATGGGTTTAAAGCAAAGCCTCAAGGCCCCACACATCTCCACCTCCCTCCCACCCCCATGCTTGGTCTTCAGTTATCCCCTATCAACTCCCTTCTCCGCCTTTAGTAAAAGTCACAGACAGGTCATGCCCACAACCTGTCTGTGGCTTTTACTAAAAATAACAGTGACTAAAATCTTAATTTTAATCATAAGGGAAGTAAGACCATTGGCAGGCTGGATGCAGACTGTCAGAAACTACAGGGAAGGTCTTCCACAGCTGTTGGTAATGTATGCCTCTCTGTATGAGCTGTCTTTACTAACTGTTTGATTAATAAATCCAATCATAGATGACTTATCCAAGGTTTGTTGTTATTAAACTAATACCAGAGAGAACACCTCACAGTAAATATTTAATCATGATTAAAATTCCTACCAATTACTGATTGTCCAACTATTGATTATTTATGCTTGATTATGGATACCTTAAATGCTGCCTTAAAACAAAGAGCTGTTGCGGAGCTGAATGACAGGATATGGAGAAGTATTTTAATGGCAGAGAGGTATGGCTTTTACTCCACAAATTGAATCAGAAAAACAGATTTACATTAAATTCTAATATTCAGATGAGTGGTTTCTCCTTAGTAGCAATCATAATACTAAAGATAGTGCTTCAATTAACTTCTCTTTCAGCAACTGAGATAAACAGTTGCTAGTTGGGTAGTTAATATTTGAGTTCTTTAAAAATAAAAATGAAATAATTTAGGGTTGTTATAGGTTGGCTTGGAAGAACTTAGGTTTTTATCACTAAATGTTAGTAAACATCAACTTAACAATACATACACAGACCATTGAAAAAATATTTCCATTGGTAATAATAAAAGTTTAGAGAGAGGCAAAGTAAGAAAAATGCCGCTTGAGAACTTATGCTAGTTTGGCTTAAGGATATTTACTTTGTACGTTTTGACATACTGACAATTTGTGCTTAACGACTGGAAATTTTTCCCTTTTTGAATCTCAGTTTCTACTGTTACTAAATAATTATTGGCTAACCCAGCATCTTCTGACACTCCCATAATTTCCTGCAACTTGGAAAATTTAAATTGATCACAATTAAAATTAAAAAATATCCAAACCTCTTTATTATCCATCAAAATGATTTAAAAAAAAATCAGATTCTACTAAGCCTATTTATAGGTTTTATTTTTAGCCTCTGAACAAACAAGCAGGGATCTGAATTAAAATGAAGAGAACAACAAATGTGCACAACTAAGAGGAGTTGCTTCTTAAAGTTCCATTTGGCCGTTGCGCGATCCAAGCCAGTGTTCCTCCAGTCAGTGCATGTTTATCAGGTGAATGTTTACAGCGGAGGTCTTGGAGGAGTGGGGAGGGGAGGTTGTGGTGGTGTGAAAATTCAGCTTTCTGAAGTCTTGAAATAAAGACTTTGCAACCAGCTGTAGAGTTTTTAAAGGGAATTATTTGGGGATGGAAACAAACAGTTCTTCACATTTCACAGGAATGAAAAAAAATACACTGTTGCAAGGTAGGACAGATTTTGGAGGGGTTTTTAATAATAGCGTGGTGTTGGTTTTTTCCTCTTTAGTTTCCTAACCTGCAGAGTGAAATATATATATATATATATATATATATATATATATATATATATATATACACACATACACATATGAAACCTCCCAAGCTGCTTACGTTCCTTTTAAGAAATTCTAAACTGTATTAAAATGCAGCTAGACCCACTGTTGAAACAAATGGGGAAGCTGAGGAATGGCAAAGCTAAATAACTTGCCCAAAGTCACAGATGAAGTTCATGGCAGAGGCAGGGATAGAAATCATGCTTTTAGCTACAAGACTCTTCTTCCCTCAGGTAAGAGACTGGTTAGTGCACAAGGTCCCTAGCAGCTTTTGATAGTTGTTTATCAAAAGGGCTGTTATTTAATTGAGCCTTATAATCAGGAATACAGTCTTTTTCATCATGATCTGGATTTCCAGATTTCAGTGAACTGAAAGCACTGAGTTTTTCTAGAAATGATTGGGCAGGTTCCAAAAGACGGTATCATATTAGCCCTGGTCCCAGAAAGCGTGTTCTTGGGTTCCCGTATAAGCTGTAAGCTTTCTGTGGGTAAACAAGCAAAGTGTTGTTATAAGAGTCAAAAACTAGTTCTCAAATGGAGAAGGGTCTTCCACAACAACAAAAGAGGATAATTGAGAGTTATGTTTAAAATTGTATGTTAGACTGCTGGTGCAGAACATACGGCCTAAGGCCAGATTTTCAGTGGGCCTCTAAAAATGCAACCTCAGCAATAGGCTTTGTGAATAAACAGGGAGCTAGACATGCAAAATACCCAGTTTATGCATGCAAATGTCTGTGCACACATGCAAATGCAGGCACCCATAAATATTGCATTTGCATTAGGCTACGGTACAGAATATAAAAGGCATGTTAATGAGTTTTCAGAGAATTTTAAACACCAGGACTAATTTCCTGAAAATAATGAAACAATTATGAGAGCTGATGAATAAAAATCTGTATTTAGGCGATTAAAAAAAAAGATATTTGACTCTGCAGATTGACTGCTTGTGATTGTGAACTTCAGAACATCTTGACCTTAAAGCTAGGAGTTTAGAAATCCAGTTTCTCTCACTCCTCTACCACACACTTACTGTGCAACATTGGGTAAGTTTCTTAATCTCTCTCTCTGCCTCAATTTCCACTTCTGCTCATAAATAAATAATATCTAGCTTCTTGTGTAGTGCTTTTTATCAGTAGATCTCAAAGTGCTTTACAAAGGAGGATGGTATCATCACCCCCATTTTACAGATGGAGAAACTGAGGCAAAGAGGCAATGTAACATGGCCACAGTCCCCCAACAGGCCAGTTGCAGAGCTGGAAATAGAACACAGCTCTCCTGTGTCCCAAAACAGCATTTGATACTAGTCTGAAATCTTTACTATTTATAAAGAACTTAGAGATCCTCAGACAAGATCATGCAGTGCAAGTTGAAATACGAAATGTTTTTGTTGTTTATTAACAGCAAAGGAGCAATTGCAAAATCAATATACCAACATCTAGTAAAAACGACAAGAGACAGCAGTGTTGTGCTCAGCCACTATCCAATCTCCAATTAATGATTCATTCTACTTTTTAAATCTTTTTTATTATTTGCAAGCAAAAACATTTAGTCCATGCTATGTATTTAAAATATTGGAAAAAATGTCAGTTTAAAATGCTAAGTGCTTTCTGAGTTAGAACCACAAAAGAGCATTTGAAATCACTAGATGCCTCTAAGCGCTTAATACATGTAATAGAAATACAGATGTTTTACAGGCCATTTTTTTAATGTTGCTCTGGGCTAAGATGTATAGCAATGTAGAGGAAAATTTAACAAACTGCAAATAAATGTTTGTAACAATCTACTGCAGACACTTAAGTAAAACGTTTGTCAGCCATTCATACTATCAGAAGGAAACGTGAATATTGCTGAATCTAATTATGTACAATCAGCGTCCATGGTTAATCTTGAGCTGCTCTTAGATATCTGTTTCGAAGGGGAAGAGTTAAAGCTGGAGCAGACTATGCTGCCATTGATATGACACTGCTTTTGACAAGAACAACGAGGTTTATCTCAAGTGTAATACCAGACAGTGTCTGCACCATCTTCCTACTAGAACGAAAATGAGAATTCATTCATGAAATTCAGTTGTTTGTGTGTGTATGTGAACAGGCAGATGGATTGTCTCACACAGGCATACATGGCTTATCGGTAGGCCTAGTAATTCAGTACATGGTCAAGGATTCCATGCCCTTCTCCTCCAGTTCATACAAGAATATATTAAGTTACTGTGCTTCACAGGATTTTTTATCAGCCTGGAAAAGTGGCTTTCAGTCTTTTTCCATAATGCGAACCTTTGTGATACCAGAAGAAAAGTTTTGGGACCCCTCCCATACCATGTTTTGGCACATGCCCACCCCCATCTAGCCATTAAGAAGAGTCTCCTTGAAACCTATTCATACCTCAGGTCGAGAAGCTGTGGTCCCAAAAACTAATGATTCCAGGGATGAGGTGGTGAAGACTCAGAAGTATATTAAAATAGATGAATCTGCTGTGCCCAGTTTTTCTCTCATTTTCTCTCTCTCTCTTATTTGTTGAAAGATATTGGCACTATTTTCACACACAAGCCCACCCCTTTTTATTTTATTTTCCATCTTAGAGCCTTTTTCATAAAATAAAGTCTGACTGAAATGTAGTTGCTTAGTTTTCTTGGTGTTGCAATCTCAAGGTGCAGCAGCCTCGTAAGAAAACTGAAAAAGCAGTACTGCAGGAGGGGCTTATCCAATCTCTCTGTTCCATGAAATCAGCCTTAACCAAACTCCTTCCTCGTTGTTAGTTAAGCTCTTAGTGAACATGAGCGCACAGCTCCCACTTCTTATTATGAAGTAACTGCTAGCTGGAGACTTATTTCAGCGGTCTGATGAGCCAGCCCCAAACTGTCTGAAGGTATCCAAATAAGGGGGATAAGTTGGAATGCTTTGTTCTTTAATTAATACAAAATTAAACTTGGGCTACTCACGGTTTCCATCACTGAGCAACATTTATTCACAGAGAAACAGTTAATATTTCAGACTTTTTCTTTCTGAATTGCTATAAACGAGGTACGTGAGGGGACATCATTCACCAGTGGATTTTCTCATAGGTTTTCTGAAATGCATATATATTTTTTACATCCTGCAGGGATTAGGTGTTTAACATTAATGTTTAATGTTGTTTATTTCCATTTGTCAGTGTTGCTCCTTTGCACTAGTCCCTGCATGTTACTGTGGGTTTTCTTTTATTGTAAACTATTTAAAGGATGGAGAAGGTTGTTTTTTTGAGGGGGGCGGTTGTGTTGTTTTCTGGAAAACCCCTTTGCCTGGGGAAGTGATTTGCAGTGACTGCCTGATTTTGGGAGAACAGCCACTTGCTGTTTGCCAAAAGCTGGGAAAGGGCGATGGGATAGATCGCTTGGTGATGAACTGTTCTGTTCATTCCCTCTGAAGCACCTGGCATTGGCTACTGTCAGAAGACAGTGGGTCACTTTTTCATGTCTGTGCACACTAGGTGAACATGTTCATGCTGCTTACTTTGGTGCTTCCTGAATTTCCTTTTTTGCTTTGAGCAGCGACAAAGGTTTTGTTTATTGAATAGCAGGATAATCCTAGCACTGAGACGGTCAGCCTTGATTTTTGTAGAATATAGTGTGTTCGGGGGAGTGTGAGGACGGGGGGGAGAAGAGGTCTGGTTTATTATTTTGAGTTAGCAGACCACCATGAAAAAAAGCAGACATTATCTTCCTCGTTGCAAAGAATACCACTGCACTGGTTTCAGCTAGGAGATGTAATAAATAGCTGCTACCAGCATAACAGTGTCATTGATCTGATATACCTGCTTTGCTCTAATAAAGATAGTCGTACAAGTGTTGATGAGCAAATTACCATCTCTGTTCGTAGACATTCCCTCTAAGAACTGATATAATAATGTGGATGGATAGACCCAGAAATTGCTCCGATATTGATACGCCTGTCTGTAATACTTTCAACTCAAGCTCCAAGTGCATGGAGAGACAATAGATTTCAGCTTGTACTTTAGTAAGGGTCTGTATAGCACTATTGTTTCTTTTTTAATTGCTTTAATGTACTGTGCAACCCCCAATAAATTACAATACAGCAAATACCTACTAAAGTCAGTCCCTGTTTACAGCAGGGGAGAATTTCAGGCAGATTTGAATTAGCAATTTTCAAGAGGGAAAGATATTTATAAGCATAAACACATTTTAATGATGGTTGGAAGCAGAGGAGACACATAGCCGTTGGTGGGGATTATGTATTTTGAACACATTCTCTGCAAAAAAAATTAAATAAAAATATAAACCCTGCAGAAATCTGGTGGGGAGGAGGGAAGGGAAATGTGACCCCACCTGATATCCCTCTCTTCCCCCTGCTTCACCTCTGGTTGGGAGAATTTTTTAATTGTCTTGAAAATATTTAATACACACAATCTCTGCCTGAGAAAAAAAGGACCATATGGAACATTCATCAATGTAAATCAAGATTAGTTCCAATAAGAGTCATTGGAGACTAAACCCTACTGCTTCAAGGAGCTGTTTGACAGGTCTGACTTGTCTGATTTTTTAAATATAAATATATATTCAAATATGCGCCAAAAGAACAATCTACCATTGTTGTCTTTGGCACTGACTTTATTTGAATTTTTCTTAGTGTCCAATGGGGCTGGAGAATTTCTTGAGTGGATTCATAAGTTCGGAAGGAAAAAATACAAGCATATCTTTGGTGATGCAAGAAACCATCTTATTGGGCTGGTTTTCTCTCTTCCAATCTTAGGGGATCCAGGAGAAAAGTGAAAGTTGAATCAAATTCTGATCTTGGTTACTCTGAGCTGACTCCTTTTCTTTCAGTAGTGTTACTCCACATTTTTATGAGTGTAAATGAGAGCAAGAGTGTTTGACTGAAAGCAGAGTCCTCTGAATCAAATAAGCATTATGCCGAAACTTTCAAAGCATACTATTTCTTAGCTACTGAAAATGGTGTTTGTTTGGGGCCTGCTGGCTAATGCAGATGCAGTAAGAAGCCTCTGTAAGGTGTCCATCTGATACATTCAAGACTACTTTTCTATGAATGTTCATTAAATGCAAGTGCAAGCTAAAATTAATCAGAACATAAACAATTTTATAGATGATGGAAAGATCTTTCAGGTTTTTGGTTTTTAAAACAAAAATGTGAGTTACGGTTGCCTAGAGACTGAAGTCCTCTGTTTAAATTCAGAACAGATACAGTTTCAGCAATAGCAGTGCAAATTTCCCCAGCCTTGCTTCCACCTTGACCTAGAATGACCTCCTCTATGACAGAAGTTGAAATCCTCGATGAAAGTGAATGGCAAAACTCCCATTGACTTCAGTTGGGCCAGGATTTCACACCCAGAGGGTACTTCAGTCTCCATCTATATTTAGTCCTTAAGCTCACATGCTCAGACTGCCAACAAGAGTGCCACGTGTCCCTAACCCCTCTTGTAGCTTTGTGGTGTTAGAGATTCCTGTCCACTGTACTAAATACACCAAATTGATTTTCCATAGGATAGCAGAAAGAGTTCAACGTAGGCTTGGTGATCAGAGAGGAACAGCAGGTATTTCAGAACACAGACCATGAAGGATGAATTTATCCAACTTTATTTGTATGGCCATGAATTAGAGTTGAACAATCTGTTTGGCAAATGGCTTTGCTAGTGTTGCCTGGAAAATACAATGACTGATTCTGAAATGTTCAGAGCATGTTCCCTTTTATATGTGTGCAGAGTTTTTCCCCACCTCTTAACAACCCTTTATCTCATAACGATAAACAAAACAAAAAAAAATTAGGAGAGGGGAGGGGGGAAACATAGCTGTTCTTTTACTGCATTAAAACACATAGAATGGATGAAGTCTTCGGATATGGCTTTATTTCTGAAAATGACTTCTTCAGATAGCATAGATGGCTTTTGAGGCCTATTGCTTCCTCTCGCCTTCTTGCATTAATAGAAAATTGTGTAGTAGTTGTACATAAGCTGCATGGGAACCCAACCATCAGGTTTTTTGGAAGCTGGCATGTAAGGGAACCTCTTGACAAATGAAGGTTAGTGAGCTGCCCTTTTGCTTTCACTTAGTGGGTTACTTGCTTTGATGCATCTGCAATAATTTATTAAAATTCACTCATCTTAATTTACTGACCCTGTCCCGTGTTGGGCACACGTGTGCGCGTGCTCTGTCTCACTCTCTCTCTCAAGATTATACACACACACACAAAATCATACACTATATATATATATATACACACATAGTGTGTGTTTGCGTGTACGTATACACACTAAGACCCTGAAGAATGTGCTTAAGTACGGTACTTTTCTGTGTGTGTGTGCATGTGCACATTCTGATGAGCACACATGTAGACCATGATTTAGGAAGCTCACACTTCAGGGTCTTTGTGTGTGTGTGTATGTATCATATAGTGTAGACTGAGATGAATCCTGGTTTTGAAGATCTAAGAATAAACAGAGCTGTCTATAGAAGGGAGCAGCATGATTGTTAAGTAACCTTAGAGTGAAATAGTGGCCACACTTGAGTTTTTTGCCATGGGCTTAAATGGGGGCCAGGATTGCACCCAAGGTATAGGTTCAATTCTGGCTTCATTCTGATAGTGGGTTTTTAAAAATTTTTATTTATGATTTTTTATCCCAAAGCTTTTAACACATCTCTTTAAAAACGGTAAGTCAAGCTTGCTGTAGATTCGGCATCTTTTCCAGTTTCAGCTGTAGTAAAACTCCTTTGAAAAAATGCATTTTTCAGAGTTTCTAAATGTGAATGCAGCTTGTACAATTGTCTGTAGAAAAGCACTTTTTGATAGTCTAAGAAGATGTAAATTCAATCTTGATCAGTGCTTCCTCTGAATGCAACCTTCCCCTGCACTAGGAGTGTGCATATTACATCAGCCTAAATATATTCAAATAGATCCACATAAAGGCAAGTGACCTCTTAATCAAAATGCATTTTAAGATAGCACTGAAAGATCTATTATCTATCACAAAGTTTTTGTGTAGATTAGAAAAAAACAGTAAGAGAGCACTTTTTTGCTTCTATAACAAAACAAATCAGGACTTGTCTTAGACATTGTTTCCCCTCACTATCTTCTGAGCTGATTGGTATCATTATACTAGCTCTGGAAATGCTGTTCATTCATTTCCCCCCTTCTGTGAACACATTCCAAGTTTAGCAGCTAATGTAAGAGCTATCTATTGTAAATAAATTGCGGCGTGATAGAATTGGAAGCACTGGAATCTTTGCTCCTATCTTCTAGTAATTTGTCTCTAGCTTCCCAACCAAACATCAGATGTTTCTAATACAGTTTTCAGGAAGTTTCACAATCTGCATAATCTAGGGCGAAAGCGTTGGGAAAATAAAAACATGAGAAAATACAGTGTTACTGTTCATCAGTGCTGATCTCTAAATGAAATGACACAAATATTCAGCATTGATACATTGTGACCTTCAGGTTCCCATTAATCTGAAGGAAAGGGAAAAACTTCTAAGAACCTCTCTGCTATTTAGGAGTGTAGATGTGAAACCCATAGGGGATTTGTTCCCATAAACAAAGTAAATAATAATACAAGCTGGGTTCCCTTTTTCTACCCGTGTGATATTTTTAAGAACTTGCAAATTGTTGGGAGGCTCCCATTTTATAGCCTCAGAGGGGCCTTGCAAGAGTCTATCGAATTCAGTGCCATTTTTTCCAAGCAATAGGCCATCCCAATTTACTTTTCCCAGGGAGAGGTTCAGGATACATTGATGGAATCATGTCAGAGTCTTGGATCTCGTGCATTAAATCCTCTATGCAAGCATAAGACATTAGAAGCCCTCTGGAATAGGGAATAGCTGATTATTTTTAAATGTCTCTCTCACGTTCTTTGCTTATCTACCTGCCATCCTGCAACCTGTGCTCTTCATATCCATGCTAATTACTGTAGTAGAAAGTAAGAGCCTGAGACATGAGGCCTAGTAAAACAGACCAGAGGCCTAGCTTAACAGGCCAGATATGAGGCCTAAGATAAAGTAATGGTCAAGTCTGTTATAAAGCAGAGTTAACAGAAGACATGCTATGGGTGCTGGAAAGCTCTCAGTAACTGGCAAGAACAGAGCCAGCATAACAAACAAACATTCAAAAAAAGTGCTAGGCACAAGCACGTTCCAGAAAGCTAATACTCCAGAGGTAACAAGGACTCACTGACCTCTCCAAATAACATTATAATGGATAGAAATGTCTTGTTTATATGATAAATAGAGATGTTTTGACTGAACCATCTAGGACAAGGTAATGGGTGGCACCTTCCCACATCAAAGGATGGCATCTTGCCACGTCAGCGGATGGCAACTACACACATCAGAGGGGCAATATGCAACTTGTTTGTATCCATGTATGAAAGAAGGTCTCAAAGGAAACATCTTTGTCTGGCTGAGTGGGGAACGAAAAGTCCCTCCGTTTACTAGCTGGTCCATTATCATGGGCACACAATATTAAGTTTACTTGTAGCACATATAAGGCACGTTCTGGTGTGCTCATTGGGCAGTAAAGCCGGCCGGCTGCCTTCGTTGCTCAGTGGGTCTGTGGTCCTGTCGAATTATTCAGTCGTAGAGTGGTGTCTCGGTTATCTGCATGGAGCTGGGACAGCATGCTCACGGGGAGCATGCACACGCAGCCAGTAGCTGATGACACTTACAAGGTATTCTAACATCTTTTGTGGTTTTGCCAATCTGTATAATTTTCCTGAGACCCTTTTGGGCTTCGCAGATATCATATTGTGGACACACTTTCCCCATTACTATTTGTATCTCTTCACCGTTTCATTTAAAATCTGCTACTTTGTTTTTTAGTTTCATTAATGACCATATAGAAGCCAAGATAGGATTCATGCTTCACACAACAGACATTTTGGCTTCCATTTTCATAGAATCACAGAAGATTAGAGTTGGAAGGGATCTCAGGAGGTCATCTAGTCCAACCCCTGCTCGAAGCAGGACTAACCTCAGCTAAATCATCCCAGCCAGGGCTTTGTCAAGCCACAGCTTAAAAACTTCATTCTTGATTCTCTCTGAGCTCCATTTGAAATCCTGTGGAAAGCACAATTTTTAATGTGGGTGACCGCTTGGTAATGGGGAAGCCAAAAATTTGGCAGTAGAGTGGGAACTGTGAGTCTTTAGCTTCATGCACTGTAGTGGTTAACAGATCAGCTGGGTGCCAGTTTTCTTAAAGTTTATTGCACGTTTAGTAGATTTCAGCTCCTACCATTACCCAGAGCTGCTGGCTTCCGGAATGGCTCTTGCAGAGGTAGAAGTGAGTGTGTGCGACACCTGTGTATTAACTGTGTGTTTGTTATGTAGTAAATATTGTGGCGATTGCCATTTGTTTGAATCACAGGCTGCTACAGACAATAAAAACCAGAGGGTGAGCTCCAGTAAATGAGAATGTGATTAGCATTTCCAGCATGAATCCTTTGGTCAGCAGGAAAGAGCAGTTTTGACATACGAGAACAATAACATTTCTTATTTTACATGGTGTTGCATCTAGACAAGGAGCATCCTGCTTATCTCTTTACATCAGGAAGAGAGAGAAACGCAGGCACTGGTGTTGTCTATGGCTTGACACAAGCACATGGCAATGAATGGACTAAATCTATTGAAGCAATGGCTGGGTAAAAGGCACTGTCTGTAAAGCACAGCAGATCCAGATGTATCAATCTGGTCAAACACAGACCTGATTCACTAACAAGCAACACTTTTTGGATGAGATGATCTAATCTAGAGTTTGAAGTTACAGAAGTATTCTACTGTAGGTTTTTACATAGTGCCCAGCACTGTGGTATTCAGAGATTAATCCTGTATCCCTTGTGATCAACCTGAAGAGAGCAAAGTAAGGGACCCAGAAACTAGATAGTCCAGAATGAGCAGCTATGTCTACACTATGTGCCACTTTTGATGGTGTGTAGGTTACGTGTAGCTACACAGAACAGTGAAAAGCAAACTGTAACCACACTGTGGTGCATCACTATAGCTGCATGTGTCTTTCCCTGTAGAAGAGAGCTACCAAAGTCTTTCTCTGCTGCCAGAGCCTTTCACTGCAGTAGAGGAAGAGCTTCAACAGAGGCGAGCTGCCAGGGTCTTTCCTGTGGCAGGGAAAGGTTCCAGTAGCTGGGCACTACACAGATTAAAAGAGCAGTATAGACAGGGGGCACGGCTTGGGCGAGCAGGGAGCTATGTAGTGTATGTATTCGGGCACATACCCACACCCTACGGGTATGTTTTTACTCACCTAAGACATGCCTCACCATCTACACTGGTATTTGTACCCATGCTTGGGTGTGTGGGTATGTGGGGAGGTGTTGTACTGCTGAAAGAAGCATGCAATATAGGGGCACTCAGAGAGAGAATTGCTTTGGCAATTCCTGTGGCTAAAAGTGGGATTAGTAACCACTGAAGTCTTTTTCTAAAAAATTAGTCCCTTGATTTAAGAAAAAGGATTAACACTTAATTTGATCCAAATCCTTTTAACACTCTCACACAACAGAGCTGGAATGGATTGCTGTTTATTCTCTCTCTTTACAACAGAGTATGTTAAAGTCATTAAAGGTTCTCAAAATATAATATGCTTCTGACAAGAATGATTTTAACTCCATTTGTGTCTGCAGTGCCAGCAAGTACGACTATCTTTGACTCAACGTTATAAGAAAGTTTTAGCCTTGGTAATAAATTTTCTTTAATAATGCAAATTACAGAAGGTAATGAGAGCATTTGCATGCTTCGTCAACAAAGAGAGGCATTTCAAAGTCTCAGCGAATAGCCAAGGCAATACGAGCACGTGAAGTAGCTGAATTCTCTCTAACAAGAGGTGACACTGTCAGTAGCTTTGAGAGCAGCCAGGGGATCTGCATTCCCTCCTGGAAAAGGTGGCCAGTGGTTTCTGAGAACTATCAGGTGGGAGGAAACTGATTCCTGACAGTGCCAGCATTCTCTGGGATTTAAGGGGTGGGGGAACCACATAGAAAGTAACAGGGAGTTTACCTTAGTGGTTTTGCCGTAGGCAAAGGACAGTAAAATCACTATTCGTCTGGGGGCAGAATTGAGCGAAAGAAGCAGTGACCTTGTACAGAAGAAGTGGCTTATAGCTCTAACAGCCTCCTGTGAGGAAAATGCAGCATAGTGGCCTTGCCAGTTGGTGTTTATTCCTGATAAGTAGGATCAAAAGTGAGTTGTTGTTTGTAAAGGCGGTGGGAGGAAGAGGAGATAAGGGAAGAGAGAGAGATTGTCTCAGACGCTGGCCAGACCAACGGGAAGGGAACCTGTGGGAGATTAAGGACAAGTTCTGATTTCCACATTCTCTCTCAATCTGAATTTAGCAGCATGTTTGAGTATAAAAGTGCTGCATTGATGCTAGCCTCCTCCAGAGGTGGGCCTGCTTATTTCTTTCTCACCACTTGAATGCCATTTGCACTTAGGAATACTCAAAGGATGTGAAAAGTCTCACAACTGTGAGGGACTGATCTCGCATAGCTGAATGGTCAAGCACCACATCAGTTTATCTGGCCCTGCTGTTTTGACTCTGAGGATTTGGTTGCTAGCTAAAACCTGTCTTGTGGGCCACATCTCTCTCTTTGCCTGTTAAGGCTTTAATTTTACTAATAGAAAAGTCATGTGATAGGTTGGAATCCTGTAATAGTAAGGATGTAAGGCAATTTCTCCAATGGAAAGAAAAGTTTATGCTATATAGCTTGGCCTCTGTTAGTTGGTTTGACAGAGGGCGGGACGTAGCTGTGGCTCCCAGAAGAGGGGGTTTGGGCTGACTGTTTCCTGAGGAGCCATGCATTCGCTATGCAAGGCATTGAAAGGCATTTACTATGAAAGGCATTCACTAGAGACTTCTCTGATATTCTGCTGTGAGTTGCACCTACAGGATCAGTGGATCCTGCCGCTATCTTAGGTGGGCCTGCAGAGGGAATGAAGGTGAGGGAGGATGTAACGAGCGTTTTCCCCACTTGCACAGCCTGTACAAGGACCCAAGCAGAGTTTCAGTGCTTGTGCTCTGGCGGTATGTGTACACTGCAAAAAACAAAACAAAACAAACAACCCCACAACGGCAAGTCTCAGGGCCCAGGTCAACTGACTTGAGTTCACAGGGCTTGCACTACAGGGCTAAAAATGGCAGTGTGGAAATCCCGGAGCCCCGGTTTTGAGACTCTCCCCTCTCGCTGGGTCTCAGAGCCTGGGTCCAGCCCAAGTGGGAACGTCTGTGCTGCTCTTTTATAGCCCCATAGTGCAGGCCCCCTGAGCCGGAGACAGTTGACCTGGGCTCTAAAAGTCACCGCCTCAGGATTTTTTCCATTAAAAATCATAACATAGGAAGTTCTTTGGCTTGTGTTATACAGGAGGCCAGAGAAGCTGATCACAGTCATCCCTTCTGGCCTTGGAACTTGTGCATCTATGAATCTGAACATTAAATAATCCCGTTTTGTAGAAGTAATGAGTGTAACAGATCCTAGCCCATCAGGACTATTACCCTTCAGGGATTGTTTCCTTGCAAATATTACTATATTTGGAGATGGGATAGCTGCATTCCAGGAAGATCCTACTTAAAACTTGAGATCAACGGCATGTTCATCTGTGGGTCTCAAGTAAAACATCGCAGTGAGGGAGGCTTTCCTGGGTGCATTGGCCTCTAGGAGCTAAAAAGGAAATAACCCCGTGCGAAAGGGACTGTGCTGCATGGGAAGTGAGGTCACGGTTTTGTCACTGGTGAGTTCGATTTAGAAGGTCTCCTTGCCGAGGCCTCATACCCTTAGTGTTCACTGCAAAAGTTAAACACCGGCACATTTGTCACCGTGTAGAACAGATTATGATGCCGTTGCCTTGTACACTGAGTAATCCACTAGTCCAGGTGAGTCTTGAAGCATTTAAATATTTTGACTCAAGGGAGATGATTATGATCAGACCCACTTTGTATTCTTGAGTTGGAGCATTTTCTCCTCAAGGGCATTTAAAACAATGGAGTATAGTTTTTAGATTTTGTAAACTGCCACCTTATTATCCTATTAGTCAAATATGGCTGTTGGGGAGCAGGAGTAAGTGACAGTATGGCAGATTACCGCAATCAATTTGCAGTTCTCAGAGACTTGTACCACATATCATCAGGCTGTTTAAATTTAATGATAGGGTTTTTCTATGTGTTAGTGCAGTTGAAGTTGTAATCAAAACGTTGAGAAAAACCCCCACTGACCTGCATAAATACTTCCTTCTACAGCATAGCTTTAATGTCTTGTTGTAATCTTTATTAGCAGAGCTGAGTCACTAATTAGGGGAAGGAACCTACTTTGAAAATAGTAAAGTAATTATTTTGTACTACTGCATGAAGCTTAGAGGAATAAAAGTTACTGGATGCACAGCGCTTTGGGTCTGCTTTTGTGCTGTTTTCACAGCAGCCCCCCAACCAAATGATGTGTGGGAAAGCTGAAATTGATAAATTTAATTTATTTCAATTAATCCTGGTTTGATCTATTCAGAGAGGGAAAAATATTCGTTCTGCTATTCAAGCTAATGATCAATGATGATATGTGTTAAGCTTGCACAAACGGCTTTATTCCGACAGGAAATCCTTCTAAAATGGTCCAGCGTGTATCAGCTTTGGTGTTCATATGTAGTATGTTGAAGAAGAGGAGGATGAAAACTTTGTGAGAAAACTGATTTTTTGTTAATTTCTGCACTTTGTGTTCCATCAGTTTGCAGCTAATGAAAGCTAACCCTTTCCAATCAATTAACGGGCTATAGCAGCCGACTTAATTTTTTCTGCTGTATGTAGCACCTCTGTCATCCTTTCAGCTTTTGCTCCCCAGTACTTACTTGGTCTCTGGTGAAAATAATCGTGATAGCAAAACTGTGGCCTTTTTAGTGTATGTGCCAGTTTCACTCTTGACTGCCAGGGAAGAAAAGGAGTCAAAGAAGGGCAGGAAATGCTTTAATCCAAGGTAGCCTTGTGGTCAAACAACAGCAAGGACTGGTCTGCTTGCAGTGTTTTAAATCACCACCTCATAGGTGTCCACATCACCTCTTGATATGAAAAGGATTGAGAGCTTCCTTAAGAAGATTTGAAACGCTCTGCATCCCAGCTGGTGAGTGCCATCCAATGGCTCATCCCAGCCAGCGAATCATTGGCCCTTAATCAAACCATAAATCGCCACCTGCTTCCCTGTGCTTCCTAGCATATTGCGTGATTCTAGCCCAAGATTCCTTCCACCCTCATAATATAGCCACCCTTCTGATAGTCAGAAAGTCCCAACAACGATCCTAGGCATGAAATTCAACCTCCCAGCCCTTGGAGGATTTCTGAAACTGCTCTCAAGGGTTTTGTGATAGCGGCTACTATCTCTATCTCTCTCAACTACAGGAAGTGTTCATTGGGCCCTGAATTTACCATTGATGCTTGTTAGATTCCAGAATCCATCTGTATTTGCAGAATAATTGTGTTTAAACCGAGCTAGTTGCTGTTTGTGTTGGTGTAAAGTGGCAGCCTTGCGAAAAACTCATGCGCGTCTACACGAAGGGCAAAATTGTGGCCTTAGGAGTGCGTGGCATGTATAGTAGCTGCTAAGCAGAGCGCGTCTGAGCCACGCTGCATTTGCAAGGCAGAATGGCTCAGGGGTTGGAAAGTAATCAACTCTGAAAAATAAGAACAGTGAGATTCCTCCATAGTGCTGCTAGCACCAGCACGTGAGGAAAGAGTCAGGACACCAGTTAGTGCTTAAGGCGTTGGTAGGCTCGTAGCCTTCTCTGCTCCTGCCCGATTAAGACTGGAACATACTCCTTGCCCTCTCTTCCTCCTGCAGTGCAGAACTACATCCACCGTGGTCCTGTCATGCTGCTGGGTTGTTTTTAAACTGCATTTGTCTTTCTGCTACTTGTTTAAAAACTTATTTAGTTAATATTTTATGAAATTTCAGTGTTTTGTTGTAATTCTTCCCGTCTGGATGCTTATTTGTTCATTTGCTGTCTTTTGTTTTACCAAAATGTCCCTTTAGCAGATTACATTAGTTTACTAGGGGAAGTTTCTGACATGATTGCGTTTTCTGGGACTGGGTAAAGCAGCTCTTGAATCTGGTTTTGTTACATGTGCAGCTGCTTCTCTCCACCTCTCATACTCACTCTTATTCTGGGTGTGCAATTCTGGGTGGCAAAGTGACAGTATCCACAAAGGACCTCATGGTGTCTTTGCAAAAGACTGAAATTCATAATCCTGGCTTTATGTACTAGATGGAAGAGGGATGGTGTTTCTCTGGGTCAGATGAATCCTGTCAGGTTTAGACTGAGATGTTGCTAGTTAATGAGTAATGGAATATAAAACTGAGACATGCTTCAGGGAATAAGTAGTTCTGTTTACACTCTACAATCAGATTTATAATCAGATAAAGGCTGTTACTTTCAGCAAAACCAAGGGCATGGGAATGGATTTTCCTTGAGCTGTTAACCAAAGGTCATATTATCATTTAATTATATCCATATTGGGAATGTAGCACATAAAAATATAATTGATGAACGTATTATCTGCCTTAATTATGAAATAAAAAAGCCACTCTCCCTTCATTTACAGATTATTAGCAGCATTGCCCATGTGGCACATGAATGTTTGTGTGTAAGTCTGGTATACTCAGCGTACGTTTGCCTTAAAAGGATCCTGGCAGCTTGGAAATTCAGTCAGTTTGAAAAGTGTGAGTCAACTTCAACATCACAGTGTTTTACCTGCTCTCGGTACAAGTAACACCTAAGATTACTAGTAAATGTGAGAGTAAAGAGAGGAAGTTTTGTTTTTTGGGTTTTTTTTTTAAAGTTTATTCACTTTAGGTCAAACCCTTAAATCTCAAGGTCCTGTACCAGGCCTCTGCTGAGGAGTGAATTTCACCTGGAGTGCATTTGATATTACTTTGTATATAGTCGATATAATTGTTTTCTTTGTGTAGCTAGTCGCTTAGTTTCTGACTCGTGATTGTATGAGGATCTTTCACACAGAAATGGGGGAGAGAACCTTAAAAAATATGTGATTGTAAAATCCCCCCAAATGGTAGAAGGACATTACTATTGAACTATCACGTTGATAGTATCACTTTCACAGTAGCTTCAGATACTACGCCTGTCTAGCATCCAGTTTTTATGGTTTTCCAGTCTTTTTTTTTTGGCCACTGTTGTTGTGTGAAAAACCCCCACAAAATAAAAAAAAGAAAATGACTGACCAGTTTCTTCGAGCCAGTGGACCTTATTCTGCATATAGTGGTTTCAAATAAACACCATAAATAAACTGAACGAATAGAGACCAACTGTTTTCTAGTCTCTTTCAAGTACAATAATCTTAGGTTCTATTTGTAGCACCAATTGACAAGCACTTGTGTCTGAAAAGTGTGGTTTTATGTTGTCAGTGTCTCTTTTAGAATATACTAGTATAGTCAGATGAAGGAGATACCAAAGAAAATCAGGTAAATGAGTATTTTTTTGTGGTGGGACCAATGGATATGTGTGCCCAGCTGAATGCACCTTGTTTTCAGGAGAAATCTGAAAAGGATGTGAGTGATTATAAGTAATACAAAGTTCTATATTATGTGCTTATCTGGCTCCCGTTATTGTTGTGCCTGAGCACTACCTCATTAATGTATTTATCTTAATACAACAGCCCTGTGAGGCAGGGTAGAAGTATTGTCCCCATTTTGCAGATGGGGACATTTTACAGAGAGACTAAATGGCTTACCCAAATTACACATGAAGTCTGTGGCAAAGCTAGGGGTTGAACTCCCAAGCCCTAGATGAATGCTCTAACAACTGCATTGTCCTTCATCTCTAAGATGGACATGTTAGGAACAGAGGATGAAAGTTTCGCTAGGATAGATTGGCTGCTATGGGTGCATTGTCCGGAGTTAGGATGCTTTTGAAAAGGAGAATCTGGGTGCTTTCTCAGTATTTGGTCCTGTCAGATAGGAGGTCTATATTTGTTGTAATGACATTTACTTTAACAGCACTGCTTTAAAGTTGGCATGGAGGTGCTAAACCCTTCACTACTTGATTTTTTTTGTTAAGGTTTTTTTTTTTTATGCAGCTTTACTTTAAAAGCTAAATAAAAATACAAATGTAATGAAAATTGTTAACTGAGATGGGCTGAAAAGGGGAAAGGTGTAGTTCCGCTACCAAATTGGAAAAAACCCAGCCAAAATCAGCAAATATTTTGCGAATGGAGGGAAAAAAATGGTTTGGGGCAATCAAAATATTTCTTTTAGATTTCAACCATTTTAAATTACATTTCAAATTTTAAAAAGATTAATTTAATTTAATTTTTTTCATTTAAAAATATTTGAAATTAGATGGTTGACAATTTTAAGTTATTTAAAAAAATTTTGAGTGAGAACATTTATTGAAACTGACCTTTTCCCTTGAAAGGTTTCAGTTCTGACAAATTGCATTTTTTAACAAACAAATGTTTCATCAAAAAAATTCTTGATTCTCTTCTAAACATGAAGAGCCTCTTATAGCAGTTGTTTAAAATACAGGGTGAAATTTCAGAGAATTTTCAAGTAAATCCACTAATTAATTTGAATTGAAGCTAATTTGAAAATGGGTCTGTGTAGAAATTTAACGTCTTTGTGAGGCCTCTTTTGTTTCTAATGAGCTCAAAGGAATAGCATAGATCCATCAAACTTTACAGATAGTTTAAATCCAGTGATATCCTGTTAATAAGATCAGTTTGAAGAACTCAGATTGTTGTAAAGCTAAAATGAGTAACTATCCCTTCCATCACATTCTGAGTTAGGAAATATTAGATTGGATTCCCAGGGATGGACTGTGTGCAGGAATGATGGCAATGTAGTTAATCTGTTGACTGGTATATCTGAGTTCTATAACCCACAGACTTCCTGAGTGACCTTCAACAGAACATTTAGGCCAACATTTTCAAGTGCCCAGCATCCATTAATTTTAGATGCTTCAGTTTTGGGTGTGAACATTGAAATATCTAGGGCTTGATTTTCAGAGGTATCCACAGCTCCAGTTGACGTCACTTAGAGTTATGGGCACACAGCACCCTCTGAAAATCAGGCCCAATATGTGTCAAATCAGCACTGATACATCTACAGTTACAAGCACTTCTGAAAATAGGGGCCTTAACTTCTTTCTGATTTTTTTTTTTTTGCTTCCTGTTTATAAGGGTAATAATACTGATCTACAATCCAGAGATATTATGTATTCATTAATACTGGTAAAATATTTTAACATTCCTGAAGGAAGTCACGGTAGAAATACAAATAGTTTATTAGTTGCTCTTATGATGTCACCAATATTTTGTTGTTCCGTGGGGTTTCCCAGTTCAGGTTTACAAGTCAGATTTTTTTTTTTATCCAATGTGATGGCCGAGTAACGTTTTTCTTCATGTTCAAATAGTGGGACCAATTTCTGTGGCATTTCAATCTATTTGAGCTAAAACTGATTAGCACTTGTTGAAGAGTATGCAAATTGAGCTAATCAAGGGAAATCCAGACAGGTGTGTTATCTGTTGGCTGCTGCATAGAACAGACTTAACCATAAAGGGGATTTTTTGTTTAATCAATCAAGTGATATGCTGTTTTACAAGCTACAGCTCAGTGCTATACAATGTTTGAACAAAGTCCACGCCATGAGAAATAGTTTCAAGCAGCACATATAACTACAAGGGGTGGGACAGGGAAGAAATTAAGAAAAGGTGGGGTTTTTTTCTTTTTCCTGTACTGTGGGATAGTGGAGGAAAGAATGAGCTACTGAACTTTGCTTCTGGATAAGGATTTTCAGCTGAAATGTTTATGTGCATTTGATACACAGACACTATAAAATTTTGAATCTAATTTGCTGGACTAGGCCAATGGGGGTATGTTGCTTAATTATGCCTCCCTCTCATGTCCTCCCTTCCTTTGGCGAGGAAGGGCTGTGCTGTCAGTGCTTGCACTTGATGGTTTAATGCACTTATGCAGTATGTAAGTGGTGTTGCCATGAAAAGTTGAATAACAGTTGTTTTTATTTTTTACATATGAAAACAGATTTTAAAGAAACTTCAGAGCTAAAGCTTGCTGCCTGAAACATATGGTCATTTTTCAAGCAGAGTAATTTATTAACCTCTATTCAAGTAAGCAGGAACCTACTGAGATTCTATTTTTCAAGCTTGTTCTAAAATGAGAGAGAGAGACAAATTTCTGAAAGAAAATGAATCATTTGACATGCTTCCCCAGTACAAACTTATTGGTTCAGATGCAGCAATCGCAGAAGTGGTGACAAAATTATAATTTCAGTCATTTTGGGGGGAACTGAAATCTGCCCACACAGGAACTAAGTGAATGTATGACTCTCAGAAGAGTCCATTCAAAATTGACTGTAGCTGATCATCTCAAGCTGTCAAAGAGCTGTCCATTGACTTGTACTACAGTTGATCTCTGGGCTCTGAAGAGACACTTAATTATACAAGCAGGCGTCATGCCTCGCTCGTATTCAGTATTCATTTACCCAGCATGCACTACAGGAAGCAAATCCATTCAACAGTTGCTTAGTTATCGTAGCCTACTGTTGCATTTTCATGGCTGGCTGTTTGCCTACTACTGGGGTAGCCAAGTGTAATCCTAGCAGAGTGGGAAAGCCATCATAGGGAAGTCCATCAATAGACATATCTTTATGAAAGAGCCAGAAAGCTGCAGAGACTGAACTGACTGAAGTGTTGAGTTCCAACCTTTGGAATTGCTGACGTATGGTGTATATATGGATGAGTGCTTGTCGTTCATCTTTTACAGCATATACCGTTTGCAACGAGAAAATGACATTTTGCATTGACATTTGGGTATTGGAGCATCAAATAATTGTCTGCCTGACTGTTGAATATTAATTTCAGTCTGTGATACAGGGCTTACCTGAAGAATTTGGCTTTATTTGAATAAATTGCTTTCCTTCATCTTTCTGTTCATACCAGCAAGCTTGTAAAATACAGATTATTTTCTGACCATTTCTAAAAAACTGTTTGTGATAGAAGGCAGTGCCTTTTTAAAATAAATTCAAAAGCAGACTTTACCCACAAGTAAAATAAAACCAAGTCTTTAGACACACAGCATTGTTGTCACCTAACTTTTAAAAATAGAGCCAGTTGCTGGACATCAGGTTAAAAAAAAAAGGGTGGACCTAGCACTTTTCCATGGGATGTTGTTGCCTCAGTTCTTTTGCAATATAATTTTTGAGGCTGTATCATGCCACCAGTTTTGTAGGCAGAATTCCCCACTGAAGTCATAGAGAGTTCATCTTAAAAACTGATGATACGATATGGCCTGATATTCATTATTAGTATACATCATAACTTTGCAAAGAACTTTATGGGGATAAAATGATGTGCTCCATTCCCAGTGTAGGTGATGTATTTGAGCCTGATGTCTGACATTAGATTACATTCTTGAAAGGTGGATTTGTGGTTCCCATTTCTGCTTGAACTCCATGGGGCAGCTCATGTGTATAAAGTGAAACGTGTAACTGCACCTCAATTCTCATTCCTGCAAGCTCTGTGCATTCAGCAGCTTGTAGGATCAGGCTCTAAAGTAGACAAAAACATAATAGCCTCACACGGTAATGTTACTACTAAAGGTCAGTAATTTCTTGCTCACAGTAGTATGGCTCTGAATTCCACTTTTTATTATGAAGTATTATATTAAACAGTTGTTTTGCAGTTTCCTTTAGTTTCTGCAGGAAGTGGGAACTGCCAGACTGACTCAAACCCCTGGTCCATCTAGTCCAGTATCACGCTCTAACAGCGGCCAACACCAGATGTGAGCTTTTTTGCACCTTCTTTTGAAGCAATGGCCTGAATTGGGGTGATCTGCCCATGAAGGTCTCACCCTAATCCTTAATATACAGGCGTCATTTCAAGGGATGAAACATGAGGTTTTATGCCTTGTAATGCTCTTTTTGTTAGGAGAGGGAAAAAGAAGATGAAGAGTGCCAAAAATGATTTTATTAATATTTATTTATTTGGTTGGCAAACTGGTTTGACATTTATCTAGTAATTGTGGATGGACTAAGATGCAGAGTGTGTGGGTATGTGGTTTCCTCTGGCACCCACAAATCACCGACCTGACCACTGAACTGCAGCAGAGATTAGACTGGGGAAGGATTCTGTGTCGGCTGTGAATGTTCTGGGAGGGGAAAGAGTCAGATTAATCAGCTGCTGAACAATTTGGCTTTCTCATGAAATCCAAATTTAAAAATAAAAAGTTTCTCTGTTGCTCACTGTGGGCCACTTAAGTGTGAAATAAATTTGCTTCATTAGTTCACTTCTCAGGATTCTGTTCCCTTTATCTGTATGTATAATAAGTATATGAATTCTGGGTTTGGCCAAATGCAACAGAAAAATGACTGATGAAAGGGGATGAAGTTGATGAATATGCAAAGAGCAGGGGAGTATCGCAGTTGTATCCGTAACGTTCTTGGTGGCAGTTCAGCCTCAGTTTCTTTTTGATGTCTTTGAATGTTTTAGCTATTTCTATAATGCATATCTTGGTAGCGTTTAAGGGCCTGATCCTGCAGATACATATATTCTAATTCTTAATATCACAGGCAAAACTGTAGGTAGTAAACATTTTAAGAACAGTAAGGAATTCTCAGGATTAGGTCTTAAACCCACTGCTCTGTTGTTTTACTCTCATTCGGGTCAACGAATGGGGAAATAAACTGCAGCTGTCACCTTATTTTCCATGGATTGCACCGAGCAATGGTTCTCAACCGAGGGTAGGTGTACCTGTGGGGGTACGCAGTGTGCCTTCAACTCATCTAGAGATTTGCCTAATTTTACAATAGGCTACATAAAAACCCTAGTGAAGTCAGTATGAACTAAAATGTCATACAGACAATGACTTGTTTATACTACTCTATACACTTTACATTGAAATTAAGTACAATATTTCTATTCCAATTGATTTATTTTATAATTATATGATAAAAATGAGAAAGTATGCAATTGTTCAGTAATAGTGTACTATGACTCTTGTATTTTTATGTCTGATTTTGTAAGCAAGTAGTTTTAAATGAGGTGAAACTTGGAGTACTCAAGACAAATCAGACTCCTGTAAGGGGTACACTGGTTTGGAAAGGTTGAGAGTCATTGGCATGGAGCACGCAGACTTGACATGTCCCTAAATTGCCTAGATTTTAATAGCATTATAGCAGCATCATTGCCCAATATTATAATGGCTGAAAGTCATCATCACAAAATTCAGCCCCCTAATACAAACTTGTGCTGGTATGGCTGAATACTTTTGTCTGTTGCTCAGCATGTTGCTAAGAAACAGAAAGGCCTAGGATGGCCTTTTGAATTGCTAAAATTTTTCTTCGGTATTCTAATTCTTTTTTAATTGGTGCAGAGTAAAAAAAAAAAAAAAGTCAAGAAGTTGTTGTTAAATCAGTCTTTTGGGGGCATTTTTTCATCTGACAGTACAAAATGTCACATTAGTCTCAGAAGAATTTCCTAGCTGCAAACCAAAGTGCAGTCGTCTGGGCACTGAAGAATAATTCCTTCAGAAAGGGATTTTTCTTTCCTCCAAGACGGGCAGCGCTGTTGGAAAAGTAATTCATGTTTGGGAGCTTCAGAATTTAAATCCTCTGCTGCTTTTGGCTGATAGAAAGCCACAGAGATAGAAATTAATATCCTGCCACCCACCCATCACCCCTAGTACAAGGCTGGATTCTGACATGTTAAAAATATGGAATTACAGATCTGGGTTCCTTATGGCTGAGCCAGCTATTAAATCTAACAGAAATCCGGCACAAGCTGTGAAAAGACTGAAGGGTAAAAATGTTTTCTTTAATCTCTTTCTTGGCTAGCCAAAGTTACAATTTTTTTGTAATAGCCTTTCTGCATTGCCCATTAATAAAGTGGCATTTTCCAGACTGCCAGATAAATGAATCCTGTGGACAGAGGTGGGGAGTGAGTGTATCTGTAAATGATTATCCACCTCTAAAGGGGTAGCAGCCACTTTTAAAGGGCAGGCCAAGATTTCCCCTCTTAATGAGGGAGGAAGCATATAGGCAGATAATTCTGAAGTTGCTTCTGGTGTAGATAATTTTCGTCCAGAAATAATTCTGATGGACACCCTCCAGTGGTTCTAATCCTGGCTCTGTGTGTCCATTAATTAAGATAATTCTCAAATGGTTCTTTTCAGAAGCAAAACCCTAGTCTCAAAAGTAGGTTTGATAACTTATTCCAGTGCATTCAGAGGCTCAATCAGCACATTACACTTGCAGCCAATTTTGGGTCAAAATTTGTTGGTAGAGAACTTTAAAAAAATTACCAGCTACTTACCAAGCCGAGGATCGAAAACAAAAGACTGGTAAGAAGGGTGAGGGAGATTTACCAGCACCAAACAAGAGAATATCCTGTGCACGCCCAGGTCCTGATCCGTAGCTGCAGCAAGAAGAAGGATACTGGGGATGCCTGCGTGGACCAACTGCTCCCTGTTTCTGCCTTTCAGCTGAGCCTCTGATAATAGATGTCTGATAAATGTTACGCCTTCACACAGCACCAAATACCTTTGGCCACTGGAAGGGAGAAAGTGTTTCTCTTTGTCCACTGACTCTTTGAGGAAGGGGGGAGGGAGGGCTTTCTTCTTTTTCCCTAGTGGCTAAAAGTGGCATTTATGGTACCTTTTTCCCTAGTTTTTACTTCTTGGGTGGTCCTACCCCATGCAGAGCTCCAGTGCTTTTTGCTCCTTTTCTGAGTTTTTTCCAAGAATTGGTAGAGTGAAACTGGAATGATTCTTGTCCGGTCCCGTTACTCTCCAGGAGTCTGAAGATCAGCAGAGAAAAGGTCATTGTAGTTTTACTCTCCTGGTATTTGAGAAAGCTATGGGCAGTAGCAGAGTCATTCAAGTCTGTAGACTCAGGAAGTCAGCAGTGCACTGGTTCATATTCAGGAGGTTATCTTGACAATCATAGGGGCTAGAATCTCAGATAAAAAACAAACTACAGTAAAAGTTTAAATTCTTCAGAAACAGAAATTTTAGCACCCCCACATGCTCCAATAATGCTTTTCTTCTCTTCATTTATTAGTGGCAATTGTTTTTTTCAAATCCTGATTTAAAAGTGCGAAAGTTCACATCAGCACAGGTCAGGTAAAAGAATAGATTCCAGTGGTTGGTATTGACAGGCTAAAATTATAGTCCAGTACAAAAATGCAGTTAATTACCTAAAATGTTATATAATCTTTTCCCAAGTGATCATAATATGATAAGCAATAACGTTAGTTAACATGCATAGTTTGTGTCAGCGTGAATGTTCGAAGTGTCTCTCTTTGGTTAGCCATGTATTGATTTCAGTCGTACATTTGTATTTCCATGGGCCTATCATATTCACTTATTTCCTGTGCTCTGTCATCGTTAGTCTAGTGCTACGTATCATTACTGTAAAACTTCCCACTGAGAAATTTAAACATGAGGAGGCTTTCTGATCTCTTTACAATAAAATGACTAAAAATAGACCTTATGGGAACAGTTTTCTACTTCAAGAACAAAATCCTGCAAAAAAGTTTTAATGCAGATTTGGGACCTAATTATTTTTTCTCATCCCAGCGTCACTGTCATTTTGCTACGGTGTGAACAGCAAGTCTATAAAACTGACTTCACCCAGTAGAACCTGATTTTTTCCCCCCTAAGATTCTACTGGACACTGCTTTTTCCCCCCTGCTAATGCTGGCTTAGAGTTCTGCAGCTCAGTGATCTTTATTTACATGATCAGGAAAATGTCAGCTGTTTCAGCCAGACTGGCCTCAGAGTCAAAGTCTCTGCACTGGGCAAAGGTGATGTCTTTTAAAAAAGCAAACAAATGAGAGAGGCTGTAATTAAAAATATGGTATTTCATGATAATCAATCATTATGTTAGTATTGGGAAGTGCCCAGCATATGATTATCGTTTTAGATTTGCAAAATGTATAGCAAGAATGCAAGGAACCATGTTTCCAAAAGTGCATGAACAGGACACTCATGTTTTTAAAAAGTCGACACAACAAAATATGGTAATAATATTCCAGTATAGCACATGAGCAAGTATGCAATTGTGTTATTTTTTTATTTACACACACACACACACACACACACACACACACACACACCCCTGTGTTATATATAAATAAAAAAACACCATAAAATTGCAGGCACGTTTGTGTGTATATAATAATGTCCTAGTGCAGAAGATCTCAAACTTAATTACACCACAACCTCCTTCAGACAACAAAAGTTACTACACGACCCCAGGAAGGGGGACCAAAACCTGATCCCCGCCATCCTGGGTGATCAGTTGGCAGGAGCAAATGGGACAAATGCCTAGTTTTGCCAAAACACTCGGGACGTCCAGGACAGGCCTTAAAAAGGGGACTGTCCCAGGCAAAACAGGACATATGGTTACTCTGTGATAGGAGCTGATGACCCCAGCCTTCTAGGTGGATAAGTCATGGCTCTAGACAGCTGAAGACTATGGCAGCCGTTAGTGCTCCCTATTAACAAATAAAAAAAACACTGATTCTGGAACAAAGTTATTTTTTCTCTATTAAAAGTTGGCAAATTTCGTTATGCTACAAAACTGTTCACTGAAGCTATTTTCATCAGCTATTATTATTTTTTACATGCTCTCTCCCCCCTTCCTCCATTTCAAAAGAAGTTGTCTATGCCCCTGTTAATAAAGAACTGCAATCTTTAGGTCTGTGTGCTCTAAGCCTTACTTAAGGAAATAAACTCTGGGCATTTTCAGATAATGTAATTTATGTATTATTGCTTAGTTTTAAGTAGAAACTGCACAATTCCAGTTATGGGCAATGCCCTGGGAAACAGACAATTACCAAATTTTCACATTCTCTACCCTTCAACACCTAAAAAGGAAAATATGGAGTGAGTCTTGAATAACCTTGAGCTTGCCAAGCATATCTGATAGTATATAATACTGCTACAGAGATGGCGAGTTCTTTTATTTGAAAAATGCAGACAGAATTCTGCTGTCTTTACAGGCTCATCTATATCAGTAAGGTTATTTACTGTGACTGACATTAAAGCAGATGAAGAGGAATATATTTTAATAGCTTAAGCTGTCACTAATATAGAAACCAGTTTTGATCAGAGACCTCTTTTAAGTTTCAGGATCTCTGCAAAATGTTAGCTTTATTTACAATCAGTGGCATATACAGTAGGCGTTATTAATAACTAAATCAGTGTCTTGCTGTGTAGGTGTGTCACATAGTTTGAAAATGCTATACATAAGCAAGCAAGCATGTGAATAAGGGAGACTTACAGAACAAGAAAACCTTGCAGTGAAAAGTAATAAGCAAAGTTCTTTAACCACAGATCATGGGGAGCTCTAGACCTTTAATATTAAACAATGAGAATGCCGAAGCAAAATTTGGCATATGGCAAGTAATAGTTACATGATCACACAATTCTTTTTTCTCTTGTCATTTGTCAACATAATAGCCTATTCTGGATGAAATTTAGTTCTGCAATGCACAGCTTAATTACTGAAAGCCACAAGTGGCCTGGCTTAAAGACCAAAAGGGCTGGATTTCTATAGAAAATCAAAGAAGAAAAAGTTGAGAATATTTGTGGGGTTTTTAAAGTTTTATTTTGAATGAACAAGACCTTCATCTCTAGTACAGTGTCTTTTTATCATGCATCAGGAGAGACTGGCACAGTATGCCACTAAATACAATTTTCAAAACTTAGTTTCAGAAGACAGTAAAATGTGTTCCTTAGAATAAATAATGAATTTGGGGGCTACCACTGAACTAATGAGTTTTGGTGATGTACCGCCCTGCAATAGAATTGCATGGAGTTGTAGCCCTATAACAAATCATTTACTTTTTATTTTGTATTAAAGAGATGCCATTTTCCTGAAATGAAGTCAATTTTAAAAAATTAGTTAAAATTAGTTCCAAGCACTGCCTGTCCCTAAGTCTTCCTGACACTGTTAATAGAATGACAGCCATATAGTCCTGTCTTTTAATATTCCTGACTCTCAAGCTGCTGTGGGAAAGACTCCTAAAAACAGGGAAAAGTGACTATAAAGATGAACTGGATAAACTATAAGGTGCTATCAGCTGCAACGGTACATAAGAAGTTTCTTATCAGATCAGGTTAGTGGCCTGTCTGTCCCAGTCTCTGATTGGGGCAGGCACCAACCATATGGTTCTGAAGAGGGTGCAGAATGCCACTAGGTAAAACTATGTAAAAACCTTCTTGTTGGAAAGTTTCTTCCTAACTGCCATCATGTAGTAGTTGGTTTATGCACTGAAGCATAAGAGTTTATATCTCTTTTGTCATTTTATATTCTCCCTAATGTAACCAGGGATGTTCCCATTATCCATATAATTTTGTAATCCTTTCTTGAACCCTGCTAAAGTTCTTGTCCTCAGTTATATCTAGTGGCAATGAGTTTCACAGCATAATTTTACTTGACGCTTTTCCTTTAATCAGTTCAAAATCCACTGCCTTTGCACTGAATATTCTTGTATTATGAGTGAAGATAAATAGGAGTGCCAGATTTACCATTTGTTGTTTTACATACCGCTCTGCTGTTTCCTCAGGTCTACTTACTAAACTTAAATAGTTCCAACCTTTTCAGTTCAGAAGCTTTTCCATGCCTCTGATCACTTTTTTATCACCCATCCCATTCTAATTCTACTGTATGAGTATTTGAGACTGAGTGATCAGAACTAAAGCCAGGACTGTACCATTGATTTATAAAAAGGCAATTTCAGTATTTTTAGTATATTACTTTTTATTCCACTCTTCGCACATCACACAATTTGTTTGACATCATCAGCAAGGTTTTCAATGAACTGTCCCTACTGAAGCCCAAGTCTTTTTTTCCTGATTGGGCCTGGTCAATTTAGAACCCAGCAATGTGTGTGCAGGTAGTTCAAATTGCTCTTTCCAGTGCGCGTTATGCTACTTTTGTCAACAATGAATTGTATCTAAATTAGCGTTGCCCATTCACCTAACTCTGGAATTCCTCTCAGTCCTCTCACTCTTGATGAACCTAAAGAACTTTGTGTCATCTGCAGATTTTGCCATCTCACAGTTCACCCTCTCCTCCATATCAATAATAAACATAAAGGGCACAAAATAAACAAAGGGATTGGGGTACTCCTTTTGCTCTGATGTTTTTCCTTTAATGTTTGTAGGTGTTACTTCCAACAATAAGTAGTAAAAAAAATATTTTAGTCAAGAGTGTGATGTTTAAATTGATAGTATCCTTTTAAATATAGGAATTTAACTCTTTAAAGGTTTCTGCTACTTCCCTGCTCCCTTTAAAACTAACCTACATTCCTTGAAGCTCCTGATTGCTCCCACTCCAATTAACTTGCCCTTTTCTGCCCTGAATATCTTGATAGTTTCTGCTCCCATCTCAGATTTCAGGGTGGCTCCTGAAACCTTCCATTTCCCACGCCAGCCACCCCAACCCATCCCAAACTCCTCTGGTTCCTTGCTGCAGTTGATGGATTCACATAACTTTTGGATGCTGTCACAAGTGCTGCATTTTGCAGGCATTCCAACATATGAGTCATGAAACGTATAATTAACTCGTCGTCCTGGTGACCTGTACGCAAGTTGTCAAGATGCAGTAGAATCCAGTGTTTAGGGCACTGGACTGTGAGACAGTAGACTTGGGTTCTGCTCCCAGCTCAGCAACTGAGCTGCTAGTGCAACCCTGGGCCAGTCATTTGACCTCTTTCTGCCTCTTTCTTCCCCCTTTTACTCCTTGTCTGTCACGTCGATTTAGATCATAAGATCTATGAGACAAGAATGGTCTTTCTGTGTTTTTGTACAATGCTTAGTAGAATAGTTACTTTTATTCATTTAAAGGCTCTAGATATTACTGTGATATAAATAATAATAAAGAAAGGAAGGTGTGTGTGTGTGTGTGTGTGTATGTGTGAGAGAGAGAGAGAGAGAGAGAGAGAGAGACACACACACACACACACACACACACACACACACACACCCCTTTCGGATTCTTTTCTAAAAGAGGTCATTATCAACCTGACAGTTTCAAACTAAGCATTTTTGTTTGTGCCAATGCCACATAATGAAGTAATTGGGTATTTAGCAATTACAAGAGGAATGTTTTCAAAACTACCACCACCATCTCTATTTTTAGAGGGGAGGGAATGTATTTGTGGCTGGCATCTTTTTACAGTAAATTATATAATCTCTCTAATAGCTGGCAGAATTGTACCCAGCTGTTGTATTTTGTACCCACGAAGCCACTGAGCTGGATAAAGCATTTCAATGTAGCAATTCAGAATAACCCACCAACTTTTTTTTTGTTACCCATTTGCACAAGTGCTGTAAATTATAACTCAAACCTCCCCGTAAACAACACTACCTGCTGAGGAAGGGAGTGATTGTTGTTTTGTTAGGCAGGCAAGCCATGGATGCAAATGTAAATGTTAATTCTTACCTTTCAATGAAGAATGAACTATGACTTTGCTTGGTTATAGAAAATTCAGTATTACAGACACTGACTGTGGTTTATGTATTTATATATTTAAATTATTTTGCAAGCTAAATGGAAGTGCAAACCTCCATTAAAAATTCTAAGTATTAATTAGAATATTCATGTTCCCACACTAAGCGTAGTAGTTTGGTATTGCAAATGTATTAACCACAGGTTTACACCAAACATGCAAAAACAAATTAGAATGAGGGAAATACAAACACATTTTCTCATTAGGGGATAGAAGTATGTGCTGACTGTAGTACAAATATAATTTTTATTCCATTTGTGTAACCTTTGGTATTTTAATGAAGTCCTGTTCCTGTGTACAGCGTATGGTTCACTGTCAGATAATTTAACACTAAGAAAATCTGCCTTGAATAAATTAGAATATATTTGCAAATTAATTGGTTAATTAGATTTTAGACATCTCTTGGGGACAGGAGAGAAACAGATGTGTGCAAAAGCCACACAGATAGTTGGGGAATGAGCATTTCTTTCAGAGTTTATCACTCAGTTTTGTGAAAAACAGCCTTCCATTGGTGCCAGAGTTTAAAAAGCTCTGCTTTAAATACAAAACATTGGAATTGCGTTTTCATGGTGCTGCTCGTTGTTTTGGGGACAGACACAGAACCATTTGAGCATGTTATCCAAATGCCTGCACTGTAGAATAAGCAAGGCACCACCCAAGTCCTTTCTTTCTTAATTATGTCTAAAAGTGTCCATAAAACCATGTGGAACCACTTTGAGTTTAAACACTTCCAGATTAGGAGAATGCTGCCATCTGATCCAGTAGAAGATAGGCAATTGGTATGAAGAAACAAGTGTTGGATTGATCCCAAGATTTAGCAGAACAATCAGCACTAAAGGAAAACCTACAAAGATGGATTCTGTTCTCAGCCACCTGGGTGTAAATCCAGGGCAAATATTTCACACCAGTGTAGCTGAGAACAGAATTTGCCCAATAGCATCCACCTCCTCCCATAATTTACCCCAGAAAGGAGCCTGGAAGGGAAACATACCTTCTCACATTCCAGAGTATCTACCATTCTTCTTCGAGTAATCGTACCTATTGTATTCCACTGTAGATTAGGCATAAATCCAAAGCCAGTGAATTTGAAAGCACTCCGTTGGTCCATGCATGTGCCCTGGCTCACCTCATGCCTCCGACTGAGGGGATAAAGGGTGGGGTGGACACACCGCCTCTCCAGTTCCTTCTCGCTGCTGCATGGTCTGGGTCAGAACCTTTAATGTCCACAGTTTTGGTTTTGTCCTACAAAACAAGAGTCATCTAGTTTGTAAATATTTTAACAATTTAATAGTTTTTAATAGTTTTTACTGTTTAGCATTAGATCAGTCTGCTGAGGAGAATCTGCCCTGCCACCAGTACCCTTTCTGGGTACCGGACTATGTCCAGGACTCTGTGCTTCAAACTCTTTCCTTCTGCCTGTGATTCTTTTCGGTTCCTCCTTGGGGAAGCTCCAATTGTAGCGAGGTGCAGTGTCTGCCCACTGTTCTCCAGACTTACCCAAGAAGGGCAGGAACTTTGTCTCTGCAAATACATCATGGAGAGGGCCATGAGGCCCCAGTCAGACCCAGGCCAAGGAACCTCCCCCTATGTCAGCCTTATTTAACAAAGAGTGTTCTTCCTGCTGTGAAGTCTGACTCTGCTGTGGGAGAATCTACCCCTACAGACCTCATGGCACGGTCTTGTCGGGAAGCTAGGAAGCACTCTCTTAAGCATGAGATAACATCACCCCCAAGAGAATCAACTGTTGGAAGGAGCTTATCACCCATCCTATACACAGAATACATCTCCCCAACCAACAGTACCGCTCTGGAATCAGAATCAGCCTTCTTCTCATCAGGCAATTCTGAGCCATCCAAGGAACCACTCTTCCCATACCCTATGTATCCTCCATGGTCCAAAAGATCCACACCAGTTTGGGACCAACCTCCACCTCATCTAACTCAGAATCGCTCGGACCTCATGCCATGGAGACCTCACCTATCGATCTCTCCTACTATCCGTATCGGGGCCCTTGGGACCAGTATCCCCTTGCAGAGTCCATCTGATCCATTAGGGAGCCACCCCTTACGTCTCCTATAACAGGACACTCAGATCTACCCCCGGATCTGACAGAAGAGGAGGCCTATTATGCTCTGAATCCAGCGGCTCCGCCAGAATCAGCAGGACTGCTGTTGTCATCCCTCAATGACTCTCGGGCAGTTCCAGGACCACCTCCTCAAAGTTGCTGGAGAACTTCAGATTCCACTCGAGGAGACCCAAGACTCTCAGGACAAACGCTTGGACATCCTGACGCTGCTTGACCCAGCAGAATTGCTCTCCCCATTAATGAAGTCATACTGGAGCCAGCTAGGACAGCTTGGCACTCCCTGCCACCAGTGCTCCTACTCTCAAAAGGGTGGAGAAGCAGTATTATGAGCTGGCCATGGGTGTGGAATTTTTGTTTTCTTACCCTGCTCCAAATTCACTAGGGATCCAGGCTGCCTCTGAAGGGGCTAGACAGCAACATTCCTGCTCTGCTCCTGCAGACAAAGACGGCAAACACCTGGATCCAATGGGAAGAAAGGTTAACTCATTCAGTTCAGGATAGCCAATTACCAGGCGCTGCAGGCTAAATATGATTTCCTAAACTATGTCAAGTTTGCGGAGTTTACTGATAGCCTTCCACAACAGGACAGAGCTCGTTTTCAAGCTCTGATAGATGAAGGCAAACTAATAGCCAGGACCACTCTCCCATCTGCAGTTGATGTCGCCAATACATCCTCCAGAGCTATGATTGCTGCCATTGTCCTCCGCAGGGCATCCTGGTTCTATGCCTCAGGACTCCCTAGGGAGGTTCAGAATACCATCAAGGCTCTTCCCTTTAGTGAATTTCACTTCTTCAACTAGAAGGCACATGAGTCCCTCCATAACGTGAAGGATTCCAGGTGTCTCTGCTTGGTGGAGGTATACATGTCTTCCCTAAGAGGAAGTTTCACCACCAATCGGTCAAATCTAGACATATGGTTCAGCAGCTTTTTCATCAGAGGCCCTATGAACCACCATGTCAGAGATAGAGTGTTCAGAAGTCCCACTTCCCTACGTTCTCTGCAGCAGGCTTGGCATCTCCATCTCAGCTCCTGGCTCAACGTTATTTGTGATGGGAGCGTGTGAGCTGTGAAATGCTTAAACCCAACACCTCCCAATCTCCACACACCATTTGACAGCTGTCTACCACTCTTTTTTCCAACACCAGGAACGCAATAATAATGGACAAGTGGGTGCTGAACGTTATCCACTCTGGCTATATAATAGAGTTTGCATTTCTATCTTCTCCACAACCCCCTGCCTGCCTGCCTCCCCTCCCCCCCCCGGACCACTCTCACGAGAGTATTCTCAAAACAAGAGGTGAACACCTTACTGCAGTGAGAATCGATAGAACACATAGCTCTTCAGTACCAAGGGAGAGGATTTTACTCAACCTACTTCCTGATATCCAAAAAGAAGGGTGGTTTGAGACAATCCTTGACCTCTGCCATATCAGCCACTTCATTTGCAAACTCATATTTTGCATGGACACATTGGCAGTGATAATTCCATCTTTAGAAAAGGGCATGTAGTTCATGGCTTTTGATATGAAGGATGCCTACTTTCATGTAGACATTCATCCCACCCACAGACACTTTCTCAGATTTATGGTAGGTTCCGACCATTTTCAGTACAGAATATTCCCTTTTGGAATAGCGACTGCCCCCAGAGTCTTTACCAAGATATGCTCCATAGTTGTGGCCCATGTAAGATGTCATGGTCTCATTGTCTTCCCTTACCTCAATGACTGGTTCCTTGTAGCCAGGTCCCACCATGAAGTCTTTGTGTCAACTTGCATGATGCTACACCTCTGCCCTTCTCTGAGAGTCAGTGTAAATGCTGAAAAATCTAATCTCACTCTAACACAATCTCTGGATTTATTCAGGGCAACCTTAAATTCTATCATCACAAGAGCATACCTGCCCAAGGACAGGTTCCAGACCATGAATATATCATAGCTCTTGTCACAAGCAACCCTTGAGTATGGGTCAAGACATGTCTGTCTCTCCTAAGTCATGTGGCCTTATGCACTTGCATCACCCTGTTCACAAGACTCCTCTTTCAATGTTGGCTGCAGTCATCATTCTATGAACCTCATGGTGACAGTTCCGGCCAAGGTAATGTCTTCCCTGATGTGGTGGACAAATCTTCATCAGGTATATGTGAGCATCCCCTTGCACCCCTCCTTTATGAATAGGAGCAGTATTATGGACTTACCCCTTTTAGGTTGGGGAGCCCAGATGAACAGCAACACAGCACCAGGTGCCTGGACATCTCAAGAGTTCAAGATGCACGTCAATATCCTGGAGTTGCAAACAGTCCGGAAGGCATGCAAGTCCTTTCTTTTGTTCATCTGCACTCACCATGTCTTTATAATGTCAAACAACTTTGTCTTCTACATCAACTAGCAGAGAGGAGGGGTGGCAAGTTCCACCTCCCTGTGTGCAGAAGCAGTCAACCTTTGGAACTGGTGTTTCAGCAATCAAATTGCCCTACTGGCAGCCTACCTTCTGGGGAAGCAAAATGTGCTTGGAGAGTCCCTCGGCTGACATTTTGCAGCTGACCATGAGTAGGAGCACCACAATTCAGTACTGTGCATGTTCTCACTCTGGGGGGGACCCCAACCAGGGATCTGTCCACCTCTCAAGCAAACAGAAAATGCATCACGTATTGCTCCAGAGGAGCGCTAAGTCACCACTCCCAGGGCAATACTTTGCTTCTTCCTTAGTCCGGCCAGTTCAACTAAGCCTTTCCTCTGCTACTGTTTCTGTCACAAGTTCGACGCAGAATCCTGCAGGATAAAGCAGGGGTTATCCTGATCGCCCCCTTCTGGCCCAGACTGTTCTGGTTTAGCAGCCTCCTATGCATGTCATCCTGACCACAATTCTCCCAGCATTCCCTGAGCTCCTGACCTAGTGGAACGGCAAGATCAAGCACCCCAATCTGCTTCCACTCCATCTCAGGGCTTGGTATTTGGATGGGCGTCATCCATAGAACTTTTATTCTCTGCAGCTGTACGAGACATCCTCTCTAATAGTAGAAAGGATTCTAGCAAAATGGAAGCGCTTCTTGGGCACATCAAAGAGATGTTCTCCCAGAGGCTACAGATATTCCTTCCATCCTGGACTATAGCCTATATTTGAAGACATCAGGTTTGTCTGTGAGCTCCTTGTGAGTCCACTTGGTGGTAATCAGTGCCTACATCCACCTTCCCAGGGCTACTCAGTCTTTGCACATCTACTGACTAATAGATTCTTGAAAGTCTTAATAAGAACCTTCCCACCTACTCAAAAGCCTGCTCCCCAGCTATGGCATCCCTGCAGCAGTTACCCTTCCAGGGCATCTGTAGAGTGGCCATGTGGGGCTCCGCTCACACATTGGCAAGACATTTATGCTTAATGCAGCACTCTTCCGATGATGTCTCCTTTGGGATGGCAGTAGTCTGCTCAGACCTACCATCTCCATCCTCACACCCTCCTCCTACTTATGTACTGCTTGTCAGTCACCCACAGTGAGATACAATAGAGACCATCACTGAAAAGAGGAGGAAGATTCTTACCTGTAGCTGGAGTTCCTTCAAGATATGTAGTCCCTA
The DNA here is from genome assembly GCA_007922155.1 of Mesoclemmys tuberculata. NCBI lineage: Eukaryota > Metazoa > Chordata > Testudines > Chelidae > Mesoclemmys > Mesoclemmys tuberculata. The sequence goes on along the minus strand of ML675601.1, from coordinate 108,813,937 downwards.
TCTGTATTCCACAACTTGCTCTCCTCCTCCACTGGTGGGGATCTTATCTGATTCGCAGTAGCGAAGGAACTGGAGGGGTAGTTGGCCCAGCCCACATTTTATCCCCTCGGTCGGAGGCACATGGTGAGCCAGGGCGCGAGGTGAGCCAGACCAATGGACGCTGCTTTCAAATTCTCTGGCTTCGGGCACATGGTGCGCATGCATAACCCACAGTGGAACAGAGACAGGAACCACACATCTCAAAGAACCTCAAGTTACAGGTAAGTAACCACCTCTAATGAGCATTTCACATGTCATTTTTATAAAGCTATTAATCTGTTTTTGCTCTATTCTGGACTTAGAGAAATATGCACAATAACTGCCACCTATTGGTTATTAAAAGTAACTGGAAATCCATATACCAAAAATAGGGTGTGTGTATTCATTAATGCCCTAGACATCTTCCAAAAACTTGTCTTGATTAATCTCTGGTTGGCAGTCCAGGAATTTAAATGTTAAGAATTAGAATGGCTCCAAAGGTGAGCAGGAAATAATTTTCAACTTAAATACAATGATGCTAACTGCAATTCTGGCTTTTCTAATCAGCTGTGCTGCACTTAGAGGTAAGGTGAAGACATTTACATCCCTTTTATGTTCAGGCTAAAATAATCTTTCAGATTAGGCCAAAATCACAAAATTGCTATACTTAATCCCCTTGTTGGAAGGTTTGGAATAACTCTTTGATGGTGAACAAGTAATTTTTTTTTTCCATTTTAACCAAGATTCTAGTCTTAAGAAACTTTTGGCAAAATGTTGCTGTTTAAAAACATGTTTTTAAATGCTGCCAGACAAACAAGAGTCCATTTATATGCGTCATTGATAATTTTACAAACAGTCCTTCAGGCTGAGCTCAGAACTGACCCTTTGCGTGTTATCTGGGGTTGTTACACAAATGTCAGAAACCAAAGTACTTTTTTCCTGCTTTCGTAACCTCTAGCAGGAGCCAAAAACCATTGCTCAGAAGAGACTTCAAGTAATGTTCTTTGTTCGACCTTCATTCTCTTTTATAAACAAAATTTGGAACTGTGTAACAATCAGACGTGTTTCGTGGTGGTGGTGTGAAAATTATAGACAGATTTCTCACATTTAGATGCATGAAGCTTGATATCTAAATTCAGATGGTAGCTGACCCTGGTGCAGGGTGTCACTCTGGCTATTGTGGGGTGCCAGTCCCCTTTCCATGTCTGGCAGTGAGTTCTCTAACACCAGCAACAGAGTTTCTTTCTGCTGGTTCTTTGCCTTTCAGTCCCAGCTCCCCAAGCTGCTAGCCTTTCCTCTGCAGCCAGCTCCTAGGCCAAGGGTTCTCAAACTGAGGGGTTGAGAACTCTCAAGGTCACAAGGTTATTATGGAGGGGGGGGGTAAACTCTCTCTCATCCTCTTCCCTCTCCTCTCCCATACCAACATATTAACGCGCACAGATAAAATAGTTTTCGGAAGGACTAGTCAGTGCAAAAGGTAATAAATCCTCTGAAGATGTTACCAGTAAATTATAGAGCTTCAAATGTTTCAGTGAAAAAATTGGCTGCATTTCTAGACAGGGATCAGAGATGTCTGAGAGGCAGGCAAAAGGGAGCGAATCAGAATACTGTACATAAGGAAATCTTGTTAAGCCTAATGATTTTTGTGCTGGTCCCTATTTTTCCCCTCTATTTTCACACATCAGCCAATGGCTTGAGGAGGGATTTAGTTAGACTGTGAAAAATAAAATGATTAAAAAAAAAAATCTATATGTAGACAAGATTTGTTTTCACTATGGGGCTTTCACTATTAGTTCTATCATATTAGTAATAAAAGAATGTACTCTTTTATATTTGATAGTTCAGTGCTATTATTATTTATTATTGTTCTTATTATTACCCTTAGGAAGAAGTCCTAGAAAAGTTGATAGGAATGAAACCAATAGGATTCTATAGAAATGTAATAATGTTGAATTGAGAATATCCTTTCTAGAGCTGTGATTTTTAAGATATCCTATAGGATTCAACAGCAGATTAAATCATTCTCTATTAAATTCTGTGAGGTGGTTGGGTTGTTGTTTTTTTTTTCCCTTGTTTGTTTTTTTAAAACAGAGGTTATTGTCTATTAAATTTTATAGGAATTTTCCATAAGAGGGATATTTTACTCTAGTAATAGTATTTGAGTATGTTACACTTAGCATAATAATTCTACATAGTGTCTTATAGACATATGAGTTCACAATCTAATTCCATGAGATGTTCATCATAAAAGATCAGGGAGAGGGTTTTTATAAGCTGACCCATTTGTAGAATGCTGTCAGAAAACATGGTTATATTGTAAGCTTTTATGAAAAATGCAAAGCAATGTCACTTTTAGAAAAACTAGTTTAATAGATTTCATAGAGTTTATGGCCAGAAGGCAATTTTAGATCATTTCTCTGACCTCCTGTATTAAATGTAACCCTTTTAGCCTCTGGATTGAACCCAATAGCTTTTTTGGCTAACACATTCTTCCAGAAAGACGTTCATCTTGATCTGAAGACATCAAGAGATGACCACCACTTTCCTTCGTAGTTTGTCACAGTTAATCACCCTCATTGGGTTTTTGGGGTTTTTTGTTTAAAGTGCCTAATTTCAAATTAGAATTTCTCTGGCTTCAGCTTCCAACCATTGATTCTGGCCTTCCTCCTCTAGATTAAAATTAGTATGTCTTTTTTACACGCCTGGGTTATAATATATAAGTACCTTCATAAGGAATCTCTTAGTGTTCTTTTTGATAAACAAAACAAATTAAGCTTTTCAGCTCTCTCACTGTAGACATTTTCTCCAGACTATGAATCATTTCTGTGGCTCTTTTCTGAATCCTCTCCAAGTTTTCAACATCCTTTTAAAAATGTGGTCACCAGAACTGAATGCAGTATTCCAGTATCTATCTAACCAGTGCTGCAGAGAGAGAGAAAACCACCTCTCTAGTCCTACTCACTATTCCTCCATTTATACATCCAAGGTTGTTACTTTTTGCCACAGCATCGCATTGGGAGAGCTCATGTTGAGTTGCTTGTCCTTTGTGACCCCTAAATAATTTTCAAGGTCACTACTTTCCAGGATACGGTCCTGTTTCAGACACTGAAGTATTGCCATAGATTTGGTTTACTCTATTTTATGGTCTCTTAAGCTGTGTATAAAATACAACTATTTTACATGAAGCCATTCAAAAAAACTGCTCTAGGTCTGCACCTTTTTAGCCTCTGATATCAGCAAAAACAGCTGACATGCCTAAAGTGTGAGATGAAAAGCTGCAGTAGGAAGGAGCCTGTATCAGAAGCCATCTGGAATCTGGGAGAGTAAACTCCGGGAGAACATCTGTTTGAAACTTTGTAGAGATAGCTGGCAGTCTAATTTACTGCCCCTCGGGAAAACGATATACAAAATCCAGACTCAGCTAGGAATTCTAGAGTGTATACATGAACAAGCACAGAGTGATAGTGTTATTGGTTATAAAGATATAAGAAACTGAAGCTTCATTTAGAGATTTCTTCATACATACAACACATACCACTGTTGTTCTCACCACTGGACATTTTTTTAAAGCATAATAGTGGGTTATATTTAATAGGCTAGAGGACTTTTCAAAATAATGTGGCTATGTAACAGACTCACTCTTACCAGGTTGCATTTTATCTTCAGTATATAGAAAAACATCTTCCTATCTACAGTCCATGTTTGTAGACTTTTGTTCATGAGGGAAAGTGGGTCCTTCCACATATTGTCATTTAACATCTATCAGAGTTATTCTAGCTCATGGTCAAGTCTAGGGGCTGCCAGCCCTTTGTCTAATCTGATAATGGTTAAAATCTCAAACTGTTCTTTATGGAATTTAATTCGTCGCTTTACAAAACACATCTGATCGTGTTTTTCCTTTAGATTTGTGCATGTGGATTGAACGTCTTCTGTTCAAGTTTAAATTGTTAGCCAGGCAGTGAGACTCATCTTCTCCCACTAACTTCTAATGGGAAATGTAGGAGGTGAAGCCTAGGGAGAATAAAGATTTCTCTCCAGGCGACTCCAGGTCTTCTTTGTGAATTATCCAGTCAAGGGCTATAGGAAACGTTTAACTATAACCAGTAGCAGTTCTGCAGCAATGAGTCCTATGGAGGCTCAGAATATAAGGATGGGTTCTGAGGAAGAATTGCTGTGTAGGTGTGCTCCACCAACTGGTTGAATTGCATAACTGCAGATATACATGGAATAATTCTTATTAATATAGCTCCACAATTAATACAAGGTGTTCCGCTGTCCCAAAAATAAAAAATAGGTGAGTCTGTACAGTTGATCTGAACTCTGTTCCTCACTATGGCTAAGTTTACAAACCTTCTGTAAGCTTCCATTTCCTTGCTGAACCCGAGGTGTAAAATCTCTTGTGATTAAAGCTTAATCAGGGCTTGAGACTCCTCCCTCCAAAAGAAAGAGTCCTTTCTTGTCTCCTCAATCTAATAAAGAAATCTGAGACAACAGAATTTGTTGGTTTCTCTAAAGAAATATAATTATTTTAAAATGACAAACTGGTCCCTTTGTTGATAAATGTTTTATGTCCTGGCTGCTATGCCTGAAGAGCTTACATAAATAATGTATTAGAGAGCAAAACAGACTTAGCACATTCAAGCACACACTGCCCAGCAGGATAGGAATGCTAAAAGGTTACGTACGGTTCAATCCTGTGTGATGCTAAGCATCTCGAGCTCTAAGGGAAGTCAGTGTGGATTGAGAGCACCTTCAACATGTGAAGCTAATAGCCCTGACATTGTGGTGAGGCATTGGGGATGCAGGCATTCGCTGTTAGCAGGTATGTGGTTTCATGTGGACTCTGCAATCATAACGAAAAGCAGGTTCTCAGACTTGTCTAAACTGAACAGTAGGTCAGCACTTGTGTTTGCAGACATGAGGCTGCCTTGTCAAAGGCCTTACTTTTACATACTTATTAAGATCTCTCCGGAATAGGTGGCTTAATCTGTTGTTGATTGTTTGCTATTCTGTTAACCTTGCCTTGTGAAGTAGGGTTCTACTCTGCAAAATGATTTGGGGGAAATAGCATGTGAGATTTGCGTGCACGTGTGCATGTGTATTTTTTTTCCTAAGTGTCAGTTCCGGTCACTCAGCCTGGATTTGAAAATCCAGCTGTGGTCTCCTTGACTCATGCATCATCACCAGTAATAAAGTTCTGCAGACTAAACGCTGTCTGTTCTGCCTATGCAGCTCTATTGACTTTAACGGGGATGCTCAGGCATAATTTAAGGCACCAATTGAAAACCAAGGTGTTGAACTTGAACGCGCATCCCTGCAAATGAAACTTAGCTAACTGCTGATTATATGCAAGCACAAGAGAATCCAGCTCTGTCTCCCAAAGCTGTGTTTGCTGAGGGGAAATAGTAGTAAAAGCTTAACTTGATTTTTTACTAATATCAGCAGATACAACTCACCACACACAGGGGCCAGATCTGCTGAATAAGAGGGAACTGTTTTTTACCATCACTTTTCAGAGCACAACTGCACTTTAAACTCTCCACGAGATGGCTTAATCCACATGGATGTGAACTGAACTGAGGGCAGTTGTACCCAGCTGCTGTTGAAAAGGGCCTCAGCAATGTATTTATTTTTCATAATTTTCTCAACTAAAACCATTTCTCTGTCTCACGAACTGAATTTTTCATCCCTCCACAGTTCACACATACACATGGATTTATGCTGAAGGTGACCCTCATAAAGTTCAGAAGATAAGCACCCAACGTTGTGGATGCTTCCCCAAACTAAAGTGGGCTCCAAATCAATAAAGTCTTGAATAATCCACATTATGTGGAATCTGATTCCATGGCCACATTTTATAAGTGGCCTTTTTTAATTAGCTGAATTGAACCCGAGAGCCAAACATTTCCATACTTGGCATCCAGTTTCAAAATCAGGATTCCTGGATTTTGTCCTTCACTGTCATTGCTCACTTTGTGATCCTGGATGAGTCACGAAGGTCAATGTCTTCAAATGTGGCTTCTACTTCTGAATGCTCAATGTCAGAAGCTTAGAGCCTGATATTTAGAAGAGCTGAATTTCTGTCTCTCTCTTTGAAATCAGTGGGAGCTGTGGAAATAAGACCCTAGAGGTGAGATAGTTTCCAAAGTGCTTAACAATGGCCTAACTCTGCTTCCATCTCAGGCAGTGGGAGTCAACTGTTGAGCACTTTTGAAAATATACCCTGGGGTAAAATCCTGGCCCCATCAAGGTAAATGGAAAAACTCCCATTTGATTGTAATGGGACCAGGATTTCAACCTAGATATGTAAAACCAAACACTCAAAAATTCAGAATAGCAAAGTCAGAGACCTCTTTTGAAAATGTGGGCATTAGCCCCTTTTCAGGGTAGCTTCCCATCAGGAAAATGGGAATCACCTTTTTATGAAATGCTTTGAGTTCCTGAGATGGACATCATTTTGTATGATTTATGTTTATCGTTTGTTTATGAATATCGGTAGTTGTTCTAGTGTTCATGCTCATGAGGCCTGAGCTGCAGCTCACTTTTCATTTTCAAGGGTTCACGTAAGTCACTTATATATTTAGCTCAGGGCAAAAATACCATATAAAGAGCTCCATGATTTTTGAACTAATTTTTTACCTAAGAAGGGTAACATCTAGCTTTGCCAGTAATTTCTGTAGAAGGGCCATTTAAAAAAAAACCCTAACCAATCTAATCATTTATAAAAAGCACCCCTGCCTAATCAGTCTCAGCTTTATATGTGGTCTTTGCTTTTCTGTTTTCAGACACTGTGTCTGGAGAAATATAACTTTTTAAAATGCCCGCAAGTCACTTGTGTGTCCAGCATCCTTCAAGGAAAAATCCTCTAGCACTGAGTAGAAAACTATAACACTGCCAAAGAATTTTTGATCAATTCTGTGTAGAATTCAGAAGGAAGGTTCGAAACAATAGTAGAAAGGCTGACACCTTCTGTTAAACTCCGTGTTTAATTTCTATTGTCATCAGCTATCCCTCGATACAAGGATGATGTCTGCCACGGGAAAGTAATAGGTGAGACTAAAAATGGCTGAGGAGTCCAAGTCGTGCTCTACAGATTTTTCCCCATATGTGACAGATGGTTGCTTGAAGAGAGCACAACTGCTGGCCGGGATACTGTACACTTTCCTTCCTCCTCTGCCATTTCTCAGCCTCATGGACAAGGCAATTCTCTTCAAAACAGGCTGAGGTTTGATGTATGATGTGATGCCATTGCAGTCTATTGCCAGCCAGCTCTTCCCAATTCATGGGATCAGTGCCTCCCTTCTTAAGATATACTTTCAGGGTGTCCTTGTAGCATTTCCTCCGTTCCCCGCAGGTTCTCTTAGAACAATTAAGTGGAGAAAAGAGGACTCGCTTCAGTATCAGCTGTCTATACACAATGTCCAGCAAAGTTGATGTTTCATAATCTTCACTTCAAAACTGGTGATGTTAGTTGCAGAGAGACCACTGGCATTGGTGTGATGGTCTTCCCATCTGATATTGAGAATCTTCCAAAGGCAGCACTGTTGGTACCACTCCAGATGCTTAAGATGCCTTCAATATATCACCCATGTCTTGCACGCATAAAAAAGAATGGGGATGACTACTGCATTGTAGACCAGGATCTTAGTTTCCATCTCTGTCAATAAAGATATGACAGAGCAACTTTCTGAAGGATGCACTGGCACAACAGTTCCTCTGTTCAATTTCCAGATCAAGATTGGCTGCCTGGGAGAGGTGGCTACTAAGGGAAAGGCTCAATGATTTCCAGAGGTTCACCACTGATGACAGTTTGTGGGAGAAGGGGGGCAACTTGTGCTTGGGCAGGCTGGGGGAGCATTTTAGTCTTCCAAATGTTGGGGGAGAGTCCTAGGTTGTTATAGGCACCTGAGAAAAAATCTAGGGTGGATTGCAAGTCAGCCTCGATGTATGTGAGGATATAGTACAGTCATCAGCACACTGAAGGTCAGTAATAACTGTCTTGGTGTCCATAGTTTTAGAATGAAGGTGCTGCAGATTGAAAAACTGGCCATCATTGGGATATTCAATCTCAGTTCCAAAGGAAAGGTGGTCACAAATAAGAATCAAGATTACGGCAAGATAGATAGAGAAAAGGGCAGTAATATAGCCCTGCTTAACACCAGTATGTTTGGTGGATGGGTCCATCTCTAATCCATTACAGAGGATGGTGGCAATCATTCCATCACGAAGTAGTGCACAATCAAACCTAGACAGCACCTTCCATAATGCTTTATGATTGATAGAATCAAAGGCTTTAGGTCAATAAATGCCATAAACGGTGGCTGGTGGTGTTATCTAGACTTCTTTTTTGGATCTGTCATGTAAAAAATCATGTTAGTGGTGTCCCGAGATGATCTGAAACCTCACTGGGATTCTGAAAGGATGTCTTCGTCAAGAATGAGGAGATGGTCCAAAAAGATATGAGCGGACATATTTTTGGCAATGGAGAGGATGGCAATAACTTGATAATTCCCACACATTGACTTGTTCCCTTTCTTAAAAATGTTCACAGTATTGGCATTCTTTAGGTCAGGAATAATTTCCTCATTAACCCAAATTGTAAGAATTTGATGAAGTTTTTGCAAGAGTGCTGTTCTACCAGCTATGAAGACCTCCACAGGCATGCATCTAGGCCTGGTGCTTTTTGTTTCTAGTCTGAGTAATGGCACACCAAACTTCCTCAGAAGATAAGAGGTCGTCAAGAGGTTCTATTACTGGATGATGAGGAATGAACTTGATGGTGGCAGATGAGACTTCACATTTGTGGTTCAGTAGAGTCTTGAAATGTTCCTTCTAACGTTGCTTGAGGGCTACATTGTCTTTAAGAAGGATGGAGCTGTCAAGGTATAACAAAGGGAGTTTTGCCATTTGATCTTTTGATCATTTGATCATAATCGGAGATGCCAGCGGTTCTGAATGTGGGTGTTTCCAAGAGGTCCTATATTTGTCCCTCTATCTAAAGATAGTATGTTTAATAGGCAAATCATGCTTCACACATTTACTGAGGAGAAGAATGCCATTAGAGTTAACTTTATCCACTCCTTCTTTCCCAAAAGTGCCTCTCTCGAATTCAGGGTGTTGCCCATGTCTTGCATTGAAATCACCCAGGAGGATAAGCTTGTCTTCCTTGGCTGTGGCAGTGAGAACTACATCAAGAGCTCTTGTTGTCTTCATCATCATCAACTGTAGGAATATACGCACTGATGACTGTGGCATACTGGTTATTGTTAAGCTTAAAATGCAGAGTCATGAGACCTTCTTTAATACCCATAGGAAGTTCTAAAAGCTGGCTAGCAATCTTGTTGTTGATGGCAAAACCATATGTCTCTCTTCAGCTGGCTTTCCTTTCCATCTTCTTTCAACTGGTCTTCAACTGCCCGATGGGTCTCATTTAGGGCAGCAATATCAATGTCATATCTTATAAATTCTCTAGCTATTATGGCAGTTCTTCCTTCAGGACAGCCACTGTTCAGGGAATGCATAAAAGTGTGACCACTCCAAATGGCGAACTTCATTACTTTGTTTCGTACGTTCTGACCATAGGTCGAGTGATTCAGCTGGACACAGTCATCCAGCAGGGAGTGTGGAGGATGGGGGGGTTGACACAGTCTATGTTTAGGGCACCTTTTCCAGCCCCTTCCCCATGCAGGGGGAGCAAAGGGGATCCTGAAAAGGACTGCTCAGTCGTAGCTGCAGCTGCTGAATGGTGCTTCTGTCTCACAAGTGCAAGCACAAGACAATTAACTAACTAACTAACATGTGCTTGCATGCAGATTTGTGACTAGGGACTCCCAGAGATCATTGCTCTTGTCCCCACTGCCACTCATCTGTTGCCAGGACTTCGTGAGTGGGAGATGTTAACAACCTTGGCAGAAGCCTACATGTGAAATCTTTTAGCATGGGGGAGCCGGTGCGCAGGCGGTAATCTCACAAAACTTGATAGAAAGGAAAACTGGATCTGGTGGCAGGGAAGTCCGAGACAACTGGAGGTCTCCGTCCTGCTGCAGCCCTCATCTGCCTTCACAGCGCAGAGAACGGGGAAGTCCTCAAATACGCCTGTGCCACCATTGGGGTCTTGAGAAGTTTGAACTGCGCTTCATCTGGAAACTTACCTCAGAACTGTTCACCAAGGGTTGACCCTACCAGGAGTACAAAACTCCAGACAAATAGTTCTCAGGGTCATTGGGGGACACAAGGCTGTCCACCACAACAAGGTAATCATCCAAGGAGAGGTTCTCTAGCTCCCTATTGAAGTCCAGATCTTGCAACCACCTCATGCGGGAAGACCCTATGCCCAGGAAGCCTGTAGGGCTTCACATGGAACTAATTGCCTGAATTTCTACAGAATCTACTAACTTAATCCCTATTCTAATTTACAAGATTTTTCAGTATAACCATTTATCTTTCTCTAGCCAGTTAAAGTATCCCATTACCCCTAGTTATCAGAGCATAAAACTTTTGAAATATTGATCCCTTGCAACATATGCTTTGTATGTTTTTACACCAAATTTCCAAAACAGAACTATTAAAAAAAAATAATTAAGAAAGATTTGGGGTTTTTTTCCCCACTAAAAGATAATCAATTTGAATACTTGGAGGGGTTGACATAGTAGGGGCCTCACAATAATATCTTTATTTCTCTTAGCTCTGGGGCTTTCAAGTATGTCCCGTAATCTCAGAATTAAAATAGGTGGCAGAAGAATTAAAAGTTTTTTCTTTGTTCAGAAAATGCAGTATGGGTTTTTCTTTGTTTGGGTCTTTAATCTAAACTAATGCTTTAATAACTGAAATTCCGGTAGTAGTTTTTAAAGTTAGGGAAGAAATCAATCGGGAGGATTTAATTTACATCAGAAAGATACCACAAAGGACTTTTCTAGCTGGAGTTTGGGAACTTTGTAGAGGTCATTATTAGGACCTGATAAGATGATATGGCATGTGTGTTTTGACACCATATTTATTTCACTAGTAGCAGGAGGTTAACTGCCTAACAAAGCCAGTTGGAGAAGGTGTACCACATGAAGTGCCCCATTTTTCCGAGTTAGTTGTCAGCTCTACTTTTGCTGTATTCTGTGAATGAGGACATCAGCAGTATCAAATGTTGGTAATTGCATCTTACATTAACTCTGTATTTTATTGGACAAAGCACTAGGGACCATGGTCTAGTGGTCAGACCAGGAGTTGAGAGATTTGGATTTCGTATTTGACTTGGTGAACAACTACTCCACGCAGCATTTTCCCCATTTGTGAAATGGAGATGAGGCCTCATTATCTCACAGAGGGGTTGAGTCTGAATATATAAAAGTTTGGAAAGCATTTTGCGATCTTCAGAGGATGGGAGGTAGTATAACAAATTATTAATGATTAATTACATACTTAATTATTATTAGAAAGTATGTTGTAAGAAACATTACTGCCCTGACATGCTATGACCTGGATAATCTAACCGGTTATTCTTATCTTTAATTGCTAAGAGTCTCTGACCTTGTCAAACCTTGACTCTCATGCATTTCAGGAGACTAGAATTTTTAGGGATTTGGAAATGGATGTGATCATGGACTTCAGAAGGGGAACAGTTAGGTCAACAATAAGTAGATCTGAAAACCCCACCAACACTGTGTGTGTGCATGCATGTAAATGTATAATGCATCCTAAGCAATACTTTCCTACTGTGCCAGAATGCATAGCATGTATATTTGTGTACATTTCTGTTGTTAGTGAGATGAAAAAAGTTCTGTAGTCTCTCTCCACGGACTTTCTGATTCCTATTTGGTGTGTGTATTAATTACTTTAATAGCGTTGCTGTGAAACATAAGGTCTTGCAAGATTTCAAAACCCAAGAAAGAGCTAATTATTACTTTGTTTTAAATGAGGTTTTTAAGAAACTAAATTAATGGGTTGTTCTTAATTGGTTATAATGCTGTCTAAAGAGGCACCTTGACAAAGTTTGACTCTTGCACTGCAGCACTGTTACAATAGAACCCATCTGGAGTATTAGCCAGTCAACAGCTTTAAACATCGAAAGCTCCTGGCCAGAGACTAACTGCTATTATAGTAAAAGAGTAATAATTTTAGGTCACATGACCATATAAACCAATTGGTTTCTGTTTGGCAGTCCAAAGAAGTGCATGCTGTACACATATGATACAGATTTATAATATAGGCAGTGCTTGTATATTTAGTCAAAATGTCCTGTGCTGTGAAATCATTAAAACATATTTTATTTAATAGAACATACTTTAAATACAAATTGTTTTAATGTATAACATGGACTGAACAGAGTGCAACTATGCAACCATTAAAGGCTGTAAAAATGATTTAAAACTTCTTAATTAGTGCCAGTCTTAACTGTAAAATCTTGACTGTAAAATAGCCCTGATATTGTTATAGTAGATTCAAAACTATTGTTTTCTTAGCTTTTCTGTTACAGTGATCACTGGTAGTTTGTACATGTTTAGGCATAAATATGATAGAAAATGTTTTCACCTGGAAATGAATGGTTCAAAGATTGAAAAGCTTCGTTTCCCATGTCAGAGGCAGAAGAGTTTTGCAATGTGTGTCAGATCCACCTTGCCTGTGCAGAATTCAACAGCTCTCTCTGCAGAGAATACAGTATCTTCATGTACACTACTATTGCTACACATATACCTCAGCATATTTTGGAAGCCTGTAGCTAGGGCACTATGGCTGGCTGATTCAACGTTAATGAACCAAGCTGAATGAAATACTCGAATGGCTGCCTTTCGGCACTTGGCAAGAAAATCCTTTTTATGTTAGTTTCAAGGTCGTCAGATATCATTATAGCCATGTATTAAAAATTTCAAAGAAAGGAGGCAGTGTGTTTGATTTATAGAATAATTATCTAGCGTTAGCTCTAACTTGGCTTTGGCAGTGGTTTTGCAAGCGCTTGAAAATTAAATCCATTTTTTATGGCACTACAAGGTATTATCTCACAGCAAATGATAATTAAACACCTGTGAAATCAATTAGCCCTTTAAGCAGGAAAAAAAAGTTTTCCAATTATGTTTTTGCACCTCCAAACTTTTTAACCAACACTTGTGGAGAGGAAAATAAACTGTCAACCGGTAGCTCGTTAACTTTCAATAAAATAATCCCTAAATGTTGCTCAGTCTTAATCCTGGTGCACACAGTTTGTGGTAGGGGCACCCTTCCAACTAGAATGCATTAGTTTTTAGAGTTTACTATTAGGCAACTGTCTATCTGACATACAGCTGAGCTGTCCGGTTTTCTATTAAAAAAAAAAAATTACTCACTTTATGTTTTCAACGCCAAGTTTTACTTGACAGTTTACTTAAGAGCCGAGATGCCTTAATGGAAATGAAGCAACAAGGCATTTCATGTGACAGAGTGCGTTTTTCTTTAGGATCTCTATCTAGCCAGTGGTTCAGAGTCACCTGCATTAAGAATTCATATGCTGGAAACTGATTGTTTAATAGCTGAAACTTAATATACTGGAAAACTAGGAAATACTCTGCTGTTTAGCCCTGTGGTATTGTGTGTTTAATAACTGTCTTTGTAACGCTTTAACTGATCCAGATGCGCCTTCTGGAAGATGCAGTGTGCTTCTATGGGGTTTGCAGATTTAGGAAAGAAGCAGTGGACATATTTGGGTGTACGCCATGGCAATTTTTGGCTTGGAAAAAGAAAAGGCAGCGCTAGTTCCATTTGACATCCCCAATGGTATGTGCTCATTACTGCCACGACAGAAAGTTCCCTGCCAACGATAAGTTCCTGGATCCTTCAGAAGATTTATTAAGTGTGGCACTTTTAAAATGTATACAGCTGGGCAAAGCCCTCTCTTGTTTGTCTTGGGTTCTGCTCCTGTAATTTCCGATAAATTTTCCAGGTAGAATTTAAAAATGGATTTTACAAATGTGCACTAAATAATCTGGAATGAAGACCAGATTGTGTAGGCTAGAAAACTGGGTGTCAGGGTTCCTGAGTTCTGTCTCAAACTCTGCCAGACCTGTTGTGTGAGATAGAGATGGTCATTCTGTGTCTCAGTTTTTCCCTCTGTAAAATGGAGATGATGATGAGATCTCATAGGAATGTTATGAGGTTTACACAATTATTTGTAATTACGCAATTATTTTATGCTTGAAAGGTGCTATGTAAGTGTAAAATATTATTATTATATATGATTAAATTGACTCAGTTCCCTGTCTAGACTGAAAGAGCCCAGGTTTGAGAAGGGGTGGGAGTGACTGGAAAGAACCAAAGTTGAAAGATTAAAAAAAAAAGCAAAAGCAGTACTAATAATTAATAGTGAAAATGGTTCCCAGGGTAGTTTATAATCTCTTAAATGTAGTGACAAGGGGAAATACTTAAGCTCTAAGAAAGAATGCATGGCATGGCTGATTAGTCATTCCAGGGCCTCTGCGGACTGCTCGTTCTGGTTGGAATAATGGTGAACCAGGAATTCCAAGCAGCTGCCTAATCCGAGCGCTGATTGACAAGGTCGGTACATCAAAAAAGCAGTGTGTTGGATCAAGAAGTTAAAATTGTCGGACCGTTCTGCTGAGCAGCATTTCTCGTCCTGATAATTGCCAACATGGCGTTTTAGTGTTTACACCTGCATGATAGATGGGGCCATGCATGTTTTCTCAGCTATGGGTGGTAGCAGGGAGGGGATATTTCAATTAGAGTGTGAATAAATTAGAATTGATTATAAATAGAGCTATTTGTTTGTACTACCTAAAAAGGTATTAGCTGTGAACATGGTACACTTAATTACTATGGAAGGGAGGTTGAAAGTTAATAAAACACACTGCAGAGCCTTATGAAGGAATGTGAGCATTGGGTTAAATCTTTAGTGTTTTGTTTTAAAAACTCAACCAGCAATTTAAAGACACATAAATTTTGTGTGTTACATTTTTTTAATGGAGCAGTCTGAACCTTGCACAAAATTGGCACGTCCATATGAAAGTGCAAATGTGAACAACAAACCATGGAAACCCATCATGTCCAGTTCTTTGACTATGGCCATCAGAAACTGGGAGCACCCTGGACATAAATATGAATAGAGCAAAATGGAAGACTCCTCTCTTTGCAAAAGGTTTTCTACCGTAACAGCCCCTGAAGATTAACTGACAAAATGGTGTAAGCCACAAAAATCATATAACATCTAAATAAGAGTAATAACTAAAAACTGCCCCCACACACGATAGCTGTGTAATGCAAGGAGAATACAAGGCAGCCCTTCTATCTTGATTTGTGCAATTGTGTTGGCACTTGAATGTCACAGTGTGAGTAAATTAAAAACTAGCAAACTGGTAAATAGAAAGTACCTAGCTACCCAAAGAAATCAAAGGGTGCCCTCAGTCAAACAAGACTTCAGTGTTGCAAAAACCAGTGGTACAAACTAAAACAAACACACAACCCCAAACTTCATAGGCTCTTTAAACAATTCTGGTTGAGTATTCTTGCACAGTTCTGAAACCAGGTAAACTTGCCCATTGCCAGGAAAAAGCTTAGCTTGCTGGACCTCTTCTAAGTACCTAAATAAATAAATAACATTATACCCTATCCACACATTACTGTAATTATAGAGATATGGATTTCAAGTGGATAAGCATTTTTGTCCTATGAAAGCATCGAACTATCAGCCAATCCAAATATTATTTAATCAGGTCATCTTGAAGTTAATGCCAAAATCCCACTTAGAGTATATGTTAACTGTAAGCTTTTTATAATAAGCTTAACTCATCCTTTATTGCCTAAACAGACAAACTGATACTGGTTCATTTAAAGAGGGCCCAGAGTCTGCATCTAGGTAGGTCCAGGAAATCTATCCCAACTTATCAGAAAATGTAACTTGTCTGCATATCCAGTGAGGAGTCATTTTATGATATTTTGCAATATCAAAATGTATGTATGAGAAGGGGAAAGCTAAGCTTGCCATGTGAATCTTAAATCTGAGTTTAACATCTCAAAATGTAACATGTCTTTGGTTAAACATCAAGATAGCAGCACCTCTGTTTGTGTATTTTTTCCTTTCTTTAATATTTTGTTCGAGCTGAATAAAACAGATGCAAAAATCAGTCCTCTTCTCTCCCATGGTTTCCCAGAACTTTCCTTCCTGCCTACCTCTTCCAAAGACCTTTTTGAAAATTCAGCCCACTGATTATATGTCGAATTCCTCCACCTGGCCCCCCCACATCTCCATTTGTGTGTCGTCCTTCACACAGTGAACTTCTCAGCACATATCTGCATTGGGGAAACAATGATTAATACTTCAGAGCATTATTTTCCTCATGGAAGAGATCTGTTGGACTGTGGCAATTTTCCAAGGGCAGACAAGAGAATGGAAGCCCAATTACTTAGAGTATTAGCACTCAGACTCTCAGTGGAGTAGTATCAGGAAGGAACGTCATAGACTTCAGTGGAACTATGGTAATTTACATCCACTGAGAATCTGTCCCCCTGGATTCTGGAGACCTGAGTTCGATTCCTGATCTGCCACAGTCATCCTAGCAAGTTGTGACAGACTGACAATATCCTGAACAAACCTTAAAGAATTAAGATAAATGTGGTGGGATTAAATTAAACTTTATTGACTTAAGTAAAACTTTACTTAATTAGGGTTAAATGCAATGGTGTATGTACTATTGTAGCATTGCATATACCTTCTTTAGTAAGTAGGGGGGTGCTAATGTAGTTCCTCCATTATCAACCCTTTGAAGCCATCCCAGTGAGGTACGCATCTACTAGTTCAAACTGGATTCTCTAGGGACCAACAGAGAAAAGGGTTTTTTTTAGATAAATAGTCTGTGTTTTAAAATGGCTCCTGGCCTTCTTCTGAGCCAGCAAACAGACAGGACCCCCAGTCCCTGGAGGGCTCCAGTCCTTAAAATCAGATTGGAAAGATTTGGCTTATTGAGGCCCAGTAAGACTTTTTTCTGAACTGAAGCTGTGATGAATTTGAAACAACAAGGAAACCCCTTGGGTGGAGGTTTGAAGGACTGCTCCTTCCAGAGCCCATGTTAGAGTTGGGGTGATGTCTGGTAAGCTTGTTAGTATGTGTGTAGGTTCATTTATCATTTTTAATATGTTTTCTCTGTAGTGCTTTTACCAGAAGAATAAGTAGACTTGCTTACAAAGAGCTGTATGGTACCTTATGACTAGCGGTTACATCTGATGAGAAATCAAGCAGGTGAACTTTGGCAACCTGTCTTTGTTTGGGATAGCACAGTGAAAGCAGAGAACTTGTTTAGCCTGGACCCCATCAGGAGTGAGATGTGGGTCTCCACCCATCAGAGCGAGAGCCGGCGGAGCCAGAAGTCTGAGAGTAGGTGCCTTGGCTGAACCGCTGAGTGGAAATACAGGTGCGGATGCCCTAAATCAGGGATCTCAAACTCAATTGGTATGGCGGGCCACATTTACATTGAGTTGAGTTCAGGGGGGCCACTCATAACACACACTACTCTGCTCTACCTTTCATGCTCTACTCTCCGCCGAAAAAATCTCCCCGCAGGGTAAAATTCGGCGGCACAGTAGAAGAGAGAGAGGCTCCTCTCACAGGGACTTGCACACTCCACTCTCCGCCGTTAAATCTCCCTGTGGGGCCACATTCGGGGGCCATTTCCTTTTTAAGGCGGCCACAACTTGCCTGAGCTCCGCTCAGAAAATAATGACAGCACAAGCCTGCGGCCGGATTCGGACTGCGGGCCGCATGACACAAGCCCGCGGGCCGCAGTTGGCCCGCGGGCCGCGAGTTTGAGACCCCTGCCCTAAATTGTAGCATGAGTCACTGAGGGCTTATCTACGTGTTGGGACAATGCGTTCTATAGAGGTGTGATTTCTAAAGTGCCCTAAGGTGTTGCTCGTTAATTCGTCCATGTAGACCTTGCTGGTGTGCACCGTGGCTTCCCCAGTGTGCTTTAACAGAGTACTGTTTCAAACAGCACTACATTAAAGTGCTTCCAGGGTTTACACGTTTCTATTAACGCATAACACATTAGTGTGCTTCAGAAATCACACCACCATTGAGTGTATTACCCCCCTGGGTAGACAACTCTCTGTGCCTCAGTCCCCCATCTTTAAAATGGGGATAATAGTACTTTTCTACCTCAGAGGGGTGTTGTGAGAATGATTACAGTAAAGATTGTGAGACATATAAATATTATGGTAATGAGACCATAGTAGTATCTAGCTATATCAGTGATACTCAGACCTCAGGTTCAGGAGCCAAATGAGTAATCAACATTACCCAAAAGATCCACAATAGTTTCATTTACTGTATCTATATAATATTGTTCTAATAGAAAAAATGACTGTCCAAGTAATCTACAATTGGTTAATAACATAGAAAAAGCATCCTGATTGGTTAATAACTTAGATTAGTTAACAGTTAAATCAGGCAGTGTTTTAATATCATGTGCTGCAAGGAGTCTCAGGAGACACATTAAAGAGCCACTTGTGGCTCCCAAGCCTCAGTCTGAGTATCACTGAGCTAAATAGTGTTCAATGTGAAAGAACCCTGCAGTGGCCATGGGATTGACTAATAGTCTAGTAGGTCTTTTCCGATTTCTGTCGTTCCAGAGGAAGGAGGGATTTGCAGCGCCCGTACTACAAGCACTTGTGTGTACTTCACTTTAAGAATATGAGTAATCCCATTGACTGCAATGGGACTGTTCATAATCTTAAAATTAAGTGTAGAAGTGCTTTCAATTGTGGCACCTGAGATTATTTTTCAGGTGATCAACTGCTACTTCATCTCCTCCCTGGCAAGGTGACAGAACACTCTTCCCTCCCCCACAACACGACATTTTAAATCCTCCACAGTGTTTCCATTTTCTACCATGTCTTGTAGAAAAGAGATGTCTCTGTGAGTGTCTGAAACTGAAGTCCTTTTATTTTGCTATCGATCCTCAGCTCCACCTTCTCCAGTGAACATTTTTTGACTCCTCTTCTTTTGTAGTTTGTTCTGTGGCTGGTTGTGGCTAGGTGTCTGACTTTTTTTGCTGTGTAGGAGACAATGACTCAGAGTCCATATCATACAGAAAGGGGCCTGGTGAAAGGATACTGCTAGCAGAATTGTCTCACACTCACAAACAGTTTCAGAAGACCAATGTGTGTGTCACAGTTCCCACTAAGCACGTTCTCGGTGCCAGGTGTTGGTCACATTCATATATTAATTCTTTGGTGGTGGTTATTACTGCAGGTTTTATTCCCTTTTGAGTTTCTGAACCTGCACATAACATTTCTAACAGTGCTTTGCAGTTAACCAGAGGCTTTTTGTTCATTTATGAACTGGGTAAATTTATTTTATTATAACACTTTTGTGACTTGTGTTTTCTTCAGAAGTACGTAACAGCATGAAGAAAATAATACAGGAAATGATCTCTGCTGTAGTCCACAGATAAGCATTACTCTAGAGACTTCTAAAACATTCATACTGTAATAGTGCCTCAGAATAAACCTGTGTGTGATCTCTACGCAGACATTGCATCTGCCTGGTGGATAATGAACAATTTATTATAGAGTTTTTTGTGCTAAAAGATATTGGGGTGCAGTTTGCTTCCAGTTAAATCTGTGTACCTACATTGCCTTCAACATTTCACAGGAATAAATGATGGTAAAATTTAACTCACCATGTTTGAGGATTTCAAAGAAATAGATTCTTAATCCCAGAGTTTTATCTAATGCAGATTAAACTAGAAATCTTTCCTTTCCTGCTGCTGCAAAGGAGCATATTGAGTCACCTTAAAATACTGAAGTTGAAATCCTACTGAAATATAGTCATGAAAAGAATTTCTAATGCAGTTCATTAATTGTATCATGAAACTTATTGATGTATGTTATGGTACTCTGGGTCTACATTTGTAGAACAGCCCTTGAAGTGAATGGAAACACATACATCAAGATTAGGATAAAGTCTTCTGTGTGTATATGACCAGGCTTACAGGGGAGATGTTAAAAAGCACAAATGACACCTATTGACTTTCCACAGGAGATGGGGATCGAACTCCTCTTTGTGCTTTTGAAAATCTTCTCCCATATTAACAAATCATTTATTTTAAAAAAACAAGGTGCACAATGTGAAAAATGACTGGCCTGTTGAGGCTTTCTCACTTTCACAGGTTTCCATTCTGCTTGTGATGCTTCTTGTAGTCCAGGGTATTAACAGGATTTAAAAGTTTTGAGCTAGCTAATGATGGGGACAAATGACTTATTTCAGCCCTATGGGGGATTCAATTTTTTGTATTTATTAAGCTTTCCTGTCATACAGTATACACTGAAAGCGATGAGTGTTAGACTTCTCGCTATGTGAAAAACCAACATTTTAAATATGACAACTTTTTTATTGCATCCTAACAGTTTCCTGCATGTACTGCGTCACTGCAGGATGTTGAGCTGGGACTTCATTGTCAATCAATTTTCTATATTGAGAAAAAGAAATTGCTGCCACTCAGTGGGAAAATATATAACCAAACTTGAGATCTGTTTAAAAAAAAATTCCACTTTGAAGTCTGTTTTGTAGTTTTAATTAATGCAACAAGAGTTTTTATTTTATTCTCAGTGGAGATAATCTTAATCCATTCACAGTGACCTTTTCTTGTGCAAATTAGCTGTACACGCTTGTTTAAGCAAATGGGTCTTTGGAAGATCTCTTCCTAATGACAGGGTTTATAATTGAAAATTGGCTTACTCCCATCTGCCTGCCCTGTGTGAGAATATAAAAGTAGATATGGATTTTTATATATCCAAAAAAAAAAAAAAATGTCAGTGCCTGCAGGCCATGATTAAATTAGATTATTAGAGAGAGAAAATTTCAGTGCCACAAGTTACTGTCAAAGTAGCTAGCACCTGTCTGTAGAGTGCCAGGAACTCTTGAGAAATGAAGCGTATTTAATCTTGATCCTTTTGTCTCAAACCCAGCAGGCTGGCGGGGCCAGTGCTATTTACAGTTCCATAGGTTTCCATTAATACAGAAGTACAATTAGCTAATAACTGGCTTGAAACTGTTAGGATTTGATGTGTGTTTTTGGTAAATGGTTTTGAGATGATTGATGGAATTGGAATAAAACCAGTAGTATCTAGTTTAAAGCTTTAATTTTGAGGATCAGAGGTCATTGGGACTCTATGGCTAACTGTCAAAATTTGTTTCTAGGCTTATATTTTTAGTTTATTTCCCCTTCCTTCTCCTCCCAGCCCTGCAATCACAATTGATGACCCTTCTTTATTGTTTCCTGGTTGATTAGGAAAGATTTGTATTGTATAGCTGAATATTCTCGGCCGGTTTTGCAAACCTCCTGCTCAGAGGTGAGCAAATGAATGATGCACGCCTGTGAATAAATGTGGTTCACTATGTGCAGAGTCTTGGTATCCTGTGTTCATGGAGATGGTTGATCTTAATTGTCTGTATTTTCCTTTCAAACTCAGAGCTTCCCCAAAGATATTTTATAAGTAAAAAGCACAATATGATGTTCATAACAAAACTGATTATTCTAAAGGCAAAATCCCTACCCTGTGTTCTGTTTCCCACATTGATTGCCTTTCCATTACGAACAAAAAAGAGGGGAGGGAAAGTCGAGGAGAGGGAGAAAAAGACACATACAGAGAGCTATTTAACTTGATGGTGAGTGTACAGATGTGGAATTGGTCGGAGATGATTTTATCCAGATGTGTATCAGCAGATGTTTGCATTTTCATGCACATTTACTCTAGGACTCATGGTTAATTTGATTTTCTCTTTCTTATCTCTCTCCCACCCCATTCCTGTTAGGTATGATTATCGTGAAATGCTGCACAATGCCACTTTCTGTCTGGTTCCCCGTGGCCGCAGGCTTGGATCCTTCAGGTTTCTAGAGGCTCTGCAGGTAAGGACTGGGGGTTAAAACTTTGACTGTGCTGTTTGGAACACAGCTGGTGATACCAAGAGGTGGTGATAAGGGCTGTGTTTAATTTCCCTAGTGGGCAATAATCCACATGGCAAACACCTCTATTCATGCTTCTGGAGCAATTGGCAGCTTCTTCCCGGGAGGAGCTCAGCACCGAAGACTGAATTGCGTTACCTCCGCAAAGAGGGTTTCCCTGCTCATTGCAGAGAATGTGAAGTTGGTTCTGTTTACAGCAGTATTTGCCCAACTGAATCTGCATTCCCAAGGGAGGCCCTGACCTGTTCTAGCAAGTCCTGGGGCAATAAAAATAGCTTATTGTTTTCAGCTAAACCAAACTTGCCTATATGTTGTTTGCTGTGCTCCATACTGAATGTGCAGATGGTTCTGCTACTTCCTGTCTGAAAGTAATGCAGCAAGAAGGCCATTCAAACCAGCTGCTATCTACATGTTTAAAATATTCTTCCATGTTGTGTCAGAGGCAGGACTCCCCAGCTCTGCTTCACCTTTTGAAATCTTTCACTCAGCAAGATGCTCTCTTTTGTTCGGCCAGCAATGGAAAGCAAAGATATAAGGTTTGAAAATCCTGTAGCAGGCAGTGTGGTTCAGTAGATAGAGCACTGGGAGCAGGAATCAGGAACCAGGATTTCTGTTCCCACCTCTTCCACAGACCCACTCTGTCACCCCCTGTGGAAGTTACTTCTCTTCTTTTTCCTCTCCTCTACGCACCGCGCTAAGAGCCAGCAACTCCTAAATTCTGGTCTTTATTATGACTCCACTGACTTCAACAGGTCTCCAGTTCTTGTCCAATTGACCAGTAGGTGATGGTGGTCAATTTATTTATACAGTACTATTGTGGTGTTCACCAAACATTATACAAATATGGTCGCTTCCCCAAAGAGTTTACATTTTAACAATAGCACATAGTATATAGAACACACTGGCAGATCACAAGTTGGTGATAAATGAGTGATATACTTATATGCTTAAATTTAATGCCAATGGTTCAAATTTTCCAAACTTGTCTCTCTGACTGTGCATTTTGCATGTGCAGTGTTTGCAAGCACAGAATATATACTAGGATGTAAAAAGTGGATAATTAAACATCTACCCTTATGGAAGAAAGCTATAGAATAAAATATCAAATAAATTTTCAAAAGATTTTTCTTGAACCATCTTATGAAACTGAATAGAGAATTACCTCCCTAGAGACGTAGAAAACATCTATATCCAAGTGCAGATTTTCCTGTGTACATGCAAAATCAGGGTTTCCCTTTACGCAAACAAATGTTGACCATGTTTAGAAAGTGGAGATCAGCTGGAATCTTGGCAGATGTATTATTGTCTCTCTCCTGTCGTGCCCTTTGCAGATTTTCTTTTTTGATGCTTTTCATGAGAGCTTGGATCCTGACTTTGGCAGAAAATGCCAGTAATTCAATTTGTATGGTCTTCAAAGTTTGTGCTAATCAGTGGCCACACACTCAGTGCATCTTCTAATGCAGTGGTTCCCAACCTTTTTAAGTCAAAGCCCCACTAGGTAAAACACATGTCCCCCGACCCCCTCACCAGCCATAAACACATATTACCTCTGTAAACGCATATCATAATAATAACAACAACACTAAATTACATAGATAAATAATAATAAATAAATTAATTAATTGTTCTTACTTGAGTAAGAAGCCAAGCCTTCCACGGCACAGCCGACACCACATACTCCATGTGGCCCAGCCTCCTCCCCATCCCTCATGGATGGAGGGTAATGTAGGCAGCAGACACTGGCGGACTGGCCGGGGCTGCTCCAGACCTCTACTGGCATGGGGCTATTCTGCTCTGGCCAGGCGCCGAGCTGGCTTGGAGCTGAAGGGGGCTGCTCCTCCCCTCCAGCCAGCGTGGAGCTTGGAGCTAGCTGCGCCCCGGCCAGTGCGGCATTTGCGGGGGCTAAATGAACTCAAAATTACTGAAGCCTCATGAGCCCCTGTAATATTTGGTGGCCCCCAAGGGGGTCCCGCAACCCAGGTTGGGGATCATGTTCTAATGTCTGCAATGCCTCTGTGTGCAGGCTGCCTGTGTCCCAGTTATGCTTAGCAATGGATGGGAGTTGCCATTCTCCGAAGTGATTGATTGGAACCAAGCTGCCGTCATAGGGGATGAGAGATTGTTATTACAGGTAAGAAAAAGACTGTGGCCTTCAGCAGATCATTGGAGTGTTGCTGCCACCATCTAAACTTGCAAGAAGATGACTCCAAAAGGTCAGTTACAAAGGAAACTTTTACCAAAAGGGACTCATCTGTGTCACTGTAAATATGACGTCATTCGTTTTCTGACCGGAAGGTCACTCAGATCACAGGACCACTTTGTTAAACACAGAAGAGTCTTTTTAAGAGTATCAAATTTCTTTTTGGTGCCTTTTATTATTTATCGACCACATGCCTGAGGGTGGACAAATGATTTGGGATGAGTTTCTACTAACTCTACTTGTGCTGCAGAATACCTTACTCTGCCATAGTCGTGCTGATGTAGCTTGCCATGTGTACGGGTAGAGTGTGACACTGAAGAGATGACCTGTGAAGAAAGGTACCATCCAACATTGGTGTGGGAGGCAGAATCTGTCCCTTGCCTTTCTGTACTTCACTTTTCATTTTAAGGGTTACGTTACTTATCTCCCTGAAGCATTGTGGGGCTCAGTTAATTGTTTATCTCCAGGAGATGCTGGAATGAAAGAGGGTTATAGAATTGCCAGTTGGTGCTTGTGTTTTTACATTCATTATCTGTTTCTTTCTTAACTGCACTGAGAGATTTTTTTTTCTTATTTCTATAATACTATTTCTGTGTTTGGCTTCTGACCGATTTTGAAGATAAATATACAGTGATGTCATCAAGGAAACACCATTGAAAATGAATTTCTCCAATGCAGCACCTATTAAAGGACAAGTAAAGCTGTGACTGTAGCCCACTGGTTAGGGCACTAAGATGTGGGCTCTAGATTTCTGGCTTTGCCACTGAAATGCTGTGTGATCAAGGATAAATCACTTCTTTCTCTGTGCCTCAGTTTTTTCTTCCCCTACCCTCAACCCACAGCAGTAAAATGGGCATCATGATTCTTCTGTGATTTTTAAAGCATTTTGAGGCTAATGGTTACGTGCCACATTTTTAAAGGTATTTAGGTACTAAGGCACTAGAAATTAATAGGAGTAGGTGCTAGACCCTTTTGAAAATCCCACTAGACACTCTTTTGCATCTTCAGTTGCTGAAATACCTTCAACAATCTGACCCCAAAAACGATACTTAAGAGGAGAACTATTATTATTTATTCATTGCAAATATAAAAATAATGTAATTTTTTGCTTCGAAGAACAACACATTTTTGTAAGCAAAATTATTTAAAAAAAATATAATCTGCTGATCTTTGTACCTTCCTGTAACATGCCGTTCATTCTCTTCACAGCTGCTTCCTTATTGAACAGCAACTGCACTGTTATTAACAGTGTTTTTAAAGTGCTGGCACAGAGCCTGAATGTCTGCTCTGGGAAATGTTTTTGTTATGTTGCAGTTTTTCATTTCCTGTTTTAGAACAGCTCGGATGTTTTTATTTGCATATTTTTATCATAGAACCAGTTTAGCTCCAGCCTTAATCTTGTCTTCCTGCATTTATTTTTGTAGGGTTTTCTTTTTTCCCTTTTTATTACCTAAATGACCTTTTATTACGACGTCATCTAGTTCTAATAATTCCTGTGTAATCCTGCCAGATTAGTATTAATATGTCATTTTCCCCACCAGTCTTTCTGGACGAATAGATACAAAATAATAGGCAAACACAATTTAAAATGGGAGCTCTGATTCTGCTTTCCAGCTATTATAACAGGCCAGGCACACAGGCAGGCTAAGGAATTCTCTAACCTTGGCACAACATTTGTGGACACATACATGAAGCACAGTCTTCTGTAGAACAATAAATTGTTCAACTTTTGGGGTCAGAATTGCTTCTGCATTACAAAAGTGAAAGTGCTCCATAGCTGGAGACAGGTGTTCATTTCATTTTGTGTCCAACACTAGATTAAGCCCTGTGAAGTCATGCATGGTGCCATGAAACATTAATGTCTATTAGAAGTAATGCCCCATGGCCACACTAAAACGCATCCATAATAATATGATTGCTGTTAATAATGGTGCTGTTAACACGCATCACTATATGCCCATGCTTACAGGAACATAATATACTATAAACCTTATAATTCATGTCAGAGGACTGAATTTTGTAGTACAGTGGTATAAACCCAAATAGTAAGATGCCTTACTTGTATACATTTTTAACCGCTTCCCTCGCCCCTCCTCCCCCCAATGTGTTGATTCTTTTACAGGAAGGATCAAGCAAAAGAAACTAATATGCCACAGCCCTCTTATCACCCTGGCTGCTTTGCTTCTATGTTGTATCCCTCGCCCTTGGTTCCTTGTTCTTTTAGGCCCTGATTCATGATCTGAGGGTATGTCTGTACTGCAGTGGAAGTGGGGTTGTGACTGCAGCACGTGTAGCCAGACCTGAGCTAGCTTTAATCCGTCTAATTTGGGTCGTTATGAGCTGCAGCAGCACAAACCACGGTGCAAGCTGTACAAGCCAGCCTGGATCCCGGGTAACTATTGGAGTGGGTTGCCTGCACTGAAGTTTGTGCTGCCAGGGCTTCAGTGCTATCAGGACATGAGCTACCTAGACTAAAACTAGCTTGAGTGTGTCTGCATGTGCCACAATCAGCCTCCCCATCCCCCATTGCAGTGTAGATAAACCCTTAGACTGTAAGATCTTTGGGGCAGAGACTGTCTCTTACCATTTGTACAGCACCTAACAGTATGGAGCCATGAACCTGTATGGGAAATCTGGGTACTACCTGAATGCAAATGAGACAAAATAATAATTTTATAACATCTACATAGCCCCCCTGAAACTCTTTACGTATTAAAACCTTAAAACTTTGCATTCTGCTCTGGAACAGGTTTCTTATG
This sequence comes from Mesoclemmys tuberculata, assembly GCA_007922155.1. Lineage (NCBI taxonomy): Eukaryota > Metazoa > Chordata > Testudines > Chelidae > Mesoclemmys > Mesoclemmys tuberculata. Next base: position 108,787,025 of record ML675601.1, on the reverse strand, counting down.
GAACAATTTCATGCAGGGGTGTATGAAACTGCACAATAATCTTTGCCACCAAACTCTTTCAGAACATTAGATGAAGAGCAATTGTATCCTGATCAGGGATATTTTACGTGGGAAGTGCATGTGTTGATGTGGGTGTTTAGGTTAATCTAATAACTAGGTGGATTATGCTAATAATAACACACATCAAAGCAAACTTAGGTGCCTGTATGTAATTAGCCCGGAAAGTAAATATAGTAAAGGCTTGTGAGAAATGAGAGAAGGGGAATGAGGTGGCTTGACTTGAAATAATAAGTAGGTACCAAAGCAAAATAACTTCCCATTCCTAAAAGAAGTGAACACACCCACACCCGCTCTACACTGAAGGGGCCTGATTCTCATTTACGCTTACACCTCTAATACTACTCTGACCGAGTAAAGAGATCTTAAAGTAGGAATAAATTACAGTTCCACCCACTCTAATAGTCTTTTATAGTGCCAGAGCAGTGTGTGGAGACCTTACTGTTTGTCTACTTGGAGAATTAATGGGAAAGTTAATGCAAAATAGCTAGGGCGTGAATTTAAAGGGCAGTGGCTATTTCACATAAACACTGCACTTTTTTGCCATTTTGGTTAAACCTAACTGCACAAAGGGACTCTTAATGCAGAATAAATGTCCACATGGAGGGCTAATGTGGAGTAGCTATTCCCCCATAGTTGTTCTGCACTAGCTTATCTAGGATTTTTCCCTGGGTAGACAAATTGTTAATGTAAATGAGAATCAGGCTTTTAAGAAGCTAAAAAATAGTCCGTACAGATGCTAGACACTCTTGAGAGTGTGTGGGGAGTATGGATTCCCCCTTCTGAACTAGTTTGCAGATAACTTCTCCATCAGGAAGAAGGATGTAGGATTTAATGTTTCGTTTATAAGGAAAGCTCTACCGGAATTAAAGCTGCATAGTATGTCTAATGAAAAATATCATTGTTTTTTCCTTGTAAATAGCAGGTTGGGAGAACTTGTTTGTCTCTCCTCACTTTCTTCCACAAACGGGTGGCTTTGCTGCAGATATACTGTGATGGTTTCTTCAGGGCACTTGTCTTGCAAGCTATAGTGACTGCAATTGCAGATCCCTTTAATATACTTTCAGAATGGAGATTATTGTTGGACAAGTCCTGCAGCTACTAGTTTGTTAAATTAGTAGCTTGCAAAAAGCTTTGTGCATAAGGGATTTACTGAAGAGTTCCCTCAGAGTTTGGGATTCTCAAGCGTATATTAATTTGATCGGGATACATTGTTTTCCACGGCATCTGATTGTAGTGCACCTTGTATTACAGATTCCTTCTACAATCAGGTCTATCCATCAGGATAAAATCCTAGCACTTAGACAGCAGACACAGTTCTTGTGGGAGGCTTATTTTTCGTCAGTTGAGAAGATTGTATTGACTACACTAGAGGTGAGTAACAATTCTCAGATATTAGTCAGAGCAGAGATGTTCCTTTATATCTCTGCCACGGTCTGTGCTCAGCTGTTGTGTGACCTTGGCTTTCATGACACGTGATTGGTCACTGGAAAAACCTTCAGCAGCTTGATAACTTTTCTCCCCTAAGGAAATATTTTCTTCGTTATTGGAATCCACATAAGAAAACTGACGTGGTGACAAATGAGAACCATCTGACACATGGAAAAGTTGTCTTGTGCCATCACGGCTTCTCAAGGTTTTATGGCTAATGAATCAGTATTCCTGTCAGAGTCCTTTATAGTGAATGTGATCCTTTAAAGGACATTTCTAGAACTCACTTTGGAAAAAGTATTACCGGAAAGAGCCTTTCCTCCCATACCCTCTTAACGTTTTGATGCCCTTTCACAGGTCTCTTATTCTGGCTGAAGTAAAGTGGTTGCTTGTAAGTCACCTGAGATTTACCAGATGTGTGCATTTCCAAGGGGAGATAGAAGATGACATACAGAAGACAGACCAAATTATCCATAGGAGTCCAGCTGTGGGCAGCCGGAACACATTGTACTCCAGCCACTCTTCCTCCTTAGGGACGGTTGTGGAGAAAGAGGTGTACATTGACTCTACGCTCACTGTGATCTTTTCTGCAGTTGGGGTACCCCCATCTGGGGAATTAAGATCTCTCTCTACTCACTTTGTTTCATATGTAGAATCTGGCCCCAAGGCTTACAAGTGCAACTTCAGGGCTGATTTGAAGCATCTCAGATAATGTGACCATAGTTTTCAGTTGACTAGGGGATAGTTAGTAGCACGTGGAGCTAGGATCTAGGAAGCTACCAGCTAAAATGCTTGATCTTAGAAGCAAGAAAAATCTGAGCGTAGAACAGGGAAATAGCTGCAAGGCTTTAATTTAATGAAACCAAGTTGGACATATACTACCTGTTTTGTTTTTTGAATCCAGGATAAGCAATCGCACAGAAAAGAAGCAAATTAACAGTAATTCTGTTCAGTGGAAAATAACGTGCATGCTCAGGTGCTCATTCCAGAGTCCAACATTCACTAGAAAAACCTGAATTATTTTCTTTCAGAAAAAGAAGAGTAAAAAAGTTTGGTTTTTATTTAGGTGTCAGAAGTTGGTAAGATCAGATGTAGCCTCTGCTTAAATTCTGATTTAGGGGAGTAAATCATATAGTTGGAGAGGGAATAGATTTATTCTGGTACTTTCAGTCTCTTAACTGTAGTGCCATAGTACTGCAATATCTTGATGATCTTACATATAATTTAGTCACCTCCTGTCTGTACTACAGTAATATACCTGAGCACGAAGCCATCAGCTCTTAGGAAACTCCAAAGGATATAGAATTCTGCAGTATGTCTCCTTAGCAACATGGGCTACCTTGAGCACATCAGACCAGTTCTCTGCTCTCTATACTGGCTTCCTGTGGAATACCAACTCAAGTTCAAGGTCTTGAAGGTCTTATCTGCAAGATATTCAGTGGCCTTGGCCCCGCATATAATCACCTAAATCTCCAGGGCGAAACGCTTGGTGAATACCTCCACTGCTCTGGAGTGCCATGGAACTTTGTGCCTTGAGGACAAAGCTTGACTGGGCAGATGACAGCTTCCTCTGGGTGGCCAGGCTGACACTGTGGAGGAAGGGAAGACTATCACATAGTTCCCCATCTTCTGCTCCAAGTGCAAGGCACACTTCTTCAGCCTCCTTTCTCCAATAGGAACAAAGAGCAGTGTGGAAATTGAAGGAACAGAAACCAGCCCTACACTGCTTACACAGTTCTCCCCCTGTGAATAGGAGGAGAGAGAGAATGAACCACATGTGATAGATGTGCACTGCTGAGAGGCGCTCAGACACTATGGTGATGTGGGCAAGACAAGAACCCATATAGGACAAAATAAATTAGTGAGAGGGGGGTAGAAGTGTTGTGCCAGCAAAATGTTCTATATAGAGTGGACAGGTCCAGCTGGAGTGCCTAACCTCCTCATTATAAAACTGCTTGTGTTCCATAATCACCAGAAAGCCTCAAAAGCTGGTACCTGTAGTTAGTAATCTCTGCAATACATTTAGCAAATTAACATATGCTTTGTATTTTAATTAATTAACTCTTCATGATTTCCTTTCATCATTTTCTATTTCCCTTCCTTCGAATTTTCTTTTCTCCATTCTATTCTTATAGCTGCAAGGATTCTTACATTGGCCAGAAGTGCCATAAATTAATGTGCCATCTGTTAAATGTGAGATACTCCACAGGTTGGCTCCCTAACCTGCTGAATAACAGTATCACTAAGATTTGTATGCCTCACATGCCATAAAGGTTGCATATGTTGCATAGCATCAGAAGTCTGTTTCAAGATGAAACTGTTTTTTGCTCTGTGTACACTGAAAGAGCATCAAATGTGAGCCGTGTGTTTCCCCTGAAGTGTTGTAAGCTACCAGAGCAGTGGAATACTGTAGTCTATGAAAAACCTCACCATCTAAACCTGCAGACTACTTCTTAGCTGTTTATGCATCAGATCTGAGAAAGCAGGGACAGGGAGACAGAGGATCTGGTTGCATCTAGTTCTTCATCAGATGGTAGAAGATTTGCATTTTCTAATTTCTCTCTGCATTTTCTAGTTTCTTGCTACATTCAGTGGCATAAATTAAAGGAGGGAGAGAAGGCAGTCACTATCCTTCCCTCACAAAACAGCCCATGGCTGAAGCATGTAAATTTATATCCGTTAATTTAAATATCTGGAGATGCACTTGTTCGTGTAATGTAACTTACTCCAACACAGTCTTGATTTCCACTTGGAAAATGCTACTAATTTAATGTTAAGATTGTCCCTGTGCATTTCTCGTATTTTAGAAATGCGCATTTAAGACAGCCTTCATTCATTTCCTTCATCACCCAAATGTTACATAATCCACATACTTTTGCAGACTCTTTTCCTCTAAAACAAACTCAACCAATTGCTCTTCCTGCATGTGTGGTTTTTGCTTTCAAATTTTGTGTGCATATACCTTGAGTATATAGAATAGTTTTACCATTGCAAACAGATAGGATTGTTAGTGTTATTCTGTGGATTGTGTTTTATAGATCGTCTAATGGCTCTTACAAAGAAACATCTTTTCTCTGTTCCAAAGAGCTTACACCAGTAGTTCTCAAATTGCTTTCCATGTTGGGTGAAATGGGAACTTAAGTAAAGGTATCCATAAGATACGTATGGGATCTGTTACAATTAGTCACTTTGTCAAATAATAACTTAATTATAAAATAAAGAAAAAAACCCACCCTGTTTTGCTTGAAAGTCTGTTTTTATGTTTTTAAAAGTTTTCACTCTCTCAAAATAATACTCTTTTTTTTTTTGTAATTCCATTCTTGGCTAATTATTTTCTGCAAGTCATGGATGGTAAACTCTAGAATAAATGAATCAGGCTTACAAGTGATTTTAAACAAAAAAAATTTCACTTCAAATGTAGAATCTAATGAATTACAAGATCCTACGTCCACAGAGACTAATGAGGTAGTTTGAATACTGTTATTCAGGACTTCAAACTGCTGAGACACTGCAAAAGTATATAGGTTCAGTGCCATCTTAAAAAAAGAGATTAAACAGGAATGCCAAGTAGTTTGTCTCACTGCTTTTAACAAAATGTGTAGTGACTGCAGTCTGCCGGAGTTGCTGAAGACTCTACCGATGGCCATTACAACCTATTTACAAATCACGACCTTCTTATGTTTCAGATTATTCAGGACAGAATATTTAAGCACATATCACGTAACAGCTTAATATGGAACAAACATCCTGGAGGGTTATTCGTATTGCCACAGTATTCCTCATATCTGGGAGATTTTCCTTACTACTATGCTAGTCTAGGTGAGTGAATCCTTGCTTCTGGACCTCACTCGTTTTGGGATATTGTTGGTCGGTTGGTGTGGTGTTGGTGTATTGTCTCGATGGTGTGCTGCCAATGGCTGACCAGGATATCTGATAGTCTTGTTTTACCCTGTCTGTATCCTCCAAAACACTGCCCCCTGCTGGATGGAATTTCACTGACTGACCTGCATAAGTACAGGAGAAATTGGCTCCCTCTAATAGCTGCCGCCTACAGAGAATATTGTAACAAATCCTTGCCCTCCCTGTATTTCCTGGTTATCACTGTGTTGCTCATCAGTAGCTGGAAACCGCCTGGCAATAATTGTGCATTCATTGCTTAGCTCTGCTTGACAGAACTCAGAGACAATGAAGAGCTTATTCACCAGTAACAGTTGATCTGTGAGTAGATTGTCAGTATAGATCCACATTCCCCACCCTCCATCCCCACTTAGTCAGAGTCACAGTAGGGGTTCTGATTGAGTGGGAGGAACTGAGAAAACTTTGATCCCTGGCTCCTTATTCAATCAAAGATGGAATGTTAAATTCTGCAAGGGAACATGCCTGTATCCTCAACAGTCACTGCTTACCAAAGGGTTCCAATTCTGGTGCCAGCGGCCTGGGTCTGACAGGGTACTCAAAAAACCGCCCTTCCAGTGTAAAAGGAAAAGTTGGATGTTGAGTTGTTGTGGAAGAAGAACTAAGAGGATTCAATGACACTTCCAATTAGGGAGGAGAAAGATGACTATGCCGCCCAGGTTGTGGGCCTGGGTGAGGAGGAAGGAGAAATGGTATTTTTAGCAGTAGTAAAGGGAGGAAGCAGATAAGACCTACTATATACCACCAGTACATGAGCTGGGTGGCAGGATGACTGGAATCATATAGCACAGAGTCTTTCAGACCTATAAGTAAGAATGGAGAGGGATGTTCAGCAATGGGCAGGCAGAATAGTTAGTCATCAATTCAAGGATAATAGCTGAAGCTCTGTATGTGGATGAGGTCACCCTTGGGTAAAACACAGATGAAAAAGGAGAGGTCAAAGGACATGACTCTGAGGGATGCTGAAACAGAGGGAAGAAAGAAGTACCATTGGAGATGTAGATGGAGCCATTGGAGAGGACCAAGAAGCCAACGTCAATCAGGAAGTCCAAGGGGAGGGGTGATTAGTTGTACCAGTGACAACAGAGAAATCAGGTGGCATAAAGATGAGGGATGAAGCCCTTAGACTTGGCCAGGAGAACTTAACAGATGAACTTGGCAAGGCTAATTTCTGTGAAGCAAAGTGGGAGAAAGCCAGATTGCAGAGGAAAGGATGTCAAAGCCATGGTTGTCTAATATAGAGAGTGTGTTCAGAGATCTGGGGAGTTGTGAGAAAGACAACATCCTCTTCTGGAGCACCTGTTGCTGTAGAGATAGCATACTGCATGAGATGGTCTGATCCAACATGGCAATTCCTGTGTTCTTAAATGATCGTTTTCCATCTCTGACTTCTTTGAGCTTTATTACACAAGGCAGCTTGGTCTTTATTCAGCTTGTATTCATTTGTCATTTCAGGTCTCAAGCCCCCCTCCAAGTTCACTGCCGTTATCCATGCAGTAACTCCCTTGGTTTCCCAATCTCAGCCTGTGCTGAAGCTCCTGGTTGCAGTAGCCAAGTCCCAGTATTGTGCACAGGTGAGCCCTGCCCTGTGGCTGTCAATTGTTTTTGAGCCAAAGCCACCTTAGAAACGAAAACCCCATTGACTTCATGTCTTGTCAGTTGTCCTCCTTGTTTCAAAATCCCTGGTTTGAACTTTGAGCCTCATTGTCTCTGTCACCTTAACCAGCGTGTGTGGGGAATTAAAACTCCAAACTTCAATATGAATAGAAAACAGATGATCATAAAAACTCTGATTTATTTTGTGAAGAGAGCTAAAATAACAGCTATGCTTTAAGAATAGGGTATACGTATGATGTAAATAACAAAAGGGTCAATAGGCCTAAAGAACTATTGACTTCCTTATCTTCCTTTATCTCAGCAGCATTTGGACTTCTGACTGCCACTGATACTATCACAAGAGGGCTGTAGGACTGTAAATTAGTGGCACCCTTCTGAGTGAGGCTAGAGAGTGTCTGGTTTCCTGTTCAGACAGTGGTTGTCTGAGGGGATGTAGAATTTATTGTCAGGGTGGGTGAGTAACCCGGGGAGGGAGGGTGTTGTTTTTATGCCAGCTGGATATTAATTTGATCGTGTTGCTCATGTTGAATCCATTTGATGCTCAGGGTACTTCAGGTTTGAACTCCACAGACATAAGCGTACCCAGGCATGTCTAACACCATAGGTCAATATTCCTTTCAGATCATTGTTTTGTGGAATTGTGATAAACCCCTCCCAGCCAAACACCGCTGGCCTGCCACTGCTGTGCCTGTCATAGTCATCGAAGGGGAGAGCAAGGTAGGTGGCGAGATGAACAGTCAAGGATTGCATGAATGCTGCAATGTGACTGGGTACTCACTTCTCCAGCTGGAGAGGATGCTTTGCCTGACGTTTGCTAGCAAATGTTTTGTGGTGATATGTGGGTGATACCCCTTTCCTTTATCTCTTGCACCAATGTGTTGCAGACTCACCATCTAATGAAGGTTCAGTGCATGAAGTTTGTCCTCTTGTCACGTCTGTCATTGATCAACGTGGCCAGTGCTGCGAATCTGAGTGGTGTAAGGGACACAATTTTCAAATCTGGCTACCTCTAGAGGAGGTGCTAAGCTTGCATGCCTGTCAGAAGGCAGGTGCATTAAATTAATAACGCTAGTCTGAGTGTTCTGATGCAGGATTTGAGGACCCTACGTCTGTGTTCACATTTGGAAATTAGGCTCCCAGAGAAATTGGCAGCTTGTGTTCTCCACCAGCTTGTAAGAAGGAGCTGCTTTTAGGGCTGTAAGCGAGGAGAGGATGGGCAGATCTATGGACACTCTGGGAACCTAGGAGCTTTCCAAGGACAGTTGACTGGTCATGAGAAAACAGCAAAGGGGGGAGGGGGAGAGAAAAAAAAAACCTGCCATTGACATAGTCATTGGCACAAGTGCAAAGTGGGGGGTATAATGCTACGAGGTGAGAATAGTGGCATTTTGTGCCTGCTTTGCACACATGCCAATGATACACCAAGAGCAGAACAGTGGTGAATCAACCCCATTCCTCAGCATCTTTCTCTAATACCAGTGTTGGAAGTCAGAACCGAGGCATCTGGGCTGGGCCAGTCTGATTTTTATCATCTTTCTTTCACCCGGAGTTCACAGTGAGACGTTTTAGCTGCTTTGGCTGTAAAAATCCTATTGTGAATTTTTACGCCTCATCTTCACTCTTTTCCCCAGGAGGTTTAACAAGGCGAAAGTCAGGGCACTGCTAAGCTGGCAGCTAATAGTTCTGCCTTAGTCACTGGACATGTAAACAGCGCCAAGGGAATTGCTGCACTGCTAAGATAGGCTGCTGCTGTGTGCGGATTTCTGAGCACAGTGAACATTGTGGGCTGTTTTCTCTATTTTCATACTTCTGGAATTGCCCAGGAGGAGGTGGAGGGTGCATGGGGTGGACCACCCTGGCCAGTTCTAGCCATATGAAGAAACTGTCCTGGGAGCTGTTTAATTTACAAACCAGTCTTCTGAGTTCCCAAAGGTGTGTTTATAGTGGACATCTTGCCTTTCTAATATCGCATCAGGTACCAAATGGCTTCTGAACTAGAAAAGCTGTTTGTTTAAACAAGTCTGGCTGAACTGCTTTATGCACTCAAAAAATCTAACAAAGGACCTACTTTTCATAGCTCGTATTTCTCTTGAGCCTTCCATCCAAGGATCCCAAAGCCTCACAACACTCCTGTGAAACAGAGAAGCATTATTGCACCCATTTTAAAGCTGGCACAACTGAAATACAGATAAAAATTAGTGACTAGCTGAAGCTCACACAGCTGGTCTGTAAAAGTGTCAGGAACAGAACTCTGCTTTCCTGACTTCTTCCGTTCTTTAACTATAAGAACAGCGAAAGTATTTAATTGCCCGGGATTGGTTTTCCCCCATCTGACTCATTTGTTTTTCTTTATATATTAGTGTCTATTAGAAATCCTCTACGGAAACCAATCTTCTCTCTTTCGCTTTCTGTACTGGTTTCCCATTTAATACAAAGCCTCGTTTGAACTCTGTTCTATTACTGATAGCCCTCAACAGGAATAACTGTGGCTACCTATGAGATTGCCCCTTCCTTTCCAACCATGACCTCCCATGACAGCTAAGTTCCACTCAAAAAATGACAGTTGGGTAGAAGTGTAGAAGATGGAGCTAGCCCAAGACAGTGGAACTCAGGTCCACGTGAGCTCACTATGTGCTTCCAGAGCTAACTGCAAAAACCGTCTTTTCCTCTTAGTTTTCATTCAATGATTCCTCTGCGCACACACTGCGATTCAGTAATGCTTTATTGGCATGACAAGCTCTACAAGTGTTGCCAAAGTACAATAAAGAGACAGGCCCCGCGGGTATCTGTTAGAGGGAGGCACACACAACACACCCACTCACTCTCACACACCACACACACAAACAACCTATAAACTAATCAAGCTATTTTTCCTACTGGCTAGAAAAGGACGGGGAGAGAGAGAATGTCTGTGTAGTATTCTTATATCCATTTTTCGGTACTCAAAAGAAGCTTAGATTCCATTGGAAATGCAGACCAGAAATTACCTAAACAGATTCCCCCTTTTGTTGTCATCATCTTCTTTCCCCCGTCCCCCACATCTAGTTCCAATTACCCTGAGATATATCCCAGGTTAGCATTACAAACCTGGTCTACACACAAAGTTTGTACCAGTATAAATGTCAGTTAGGAGTGTGATTTTTTTTTCTTCTTCTTTCTTACCAGTGTAGTTATACTGGTACAATGTCTCTTGTGGATGTATCAAAATGCTTATTCTCGTTCCCATACAGGAGTAGCTATATCTGTATAAACACTTTTATGCCAGTATAATAGCATCCACACATGGAGGGTCGTATCTCTTTAATTATACCATTATGGTTAAATCAGTACAACTTTTGTGTGCAGACAAGGCCTGGGATGCAAGGTGAGGTCATTAACTTCCTAACAGAATGGCCCTATTAGAGGTACAAGGTCTCTCTGAGCACTTCATTTACTATCACCCTCATGCTATGGGGTTGGGGAGGGAGGGCAATTCTAGCTACCAGACAGATGTCAGCCCTGAAGAACCCCATGTCTGTCTGGTTCTCAGCAGATGCACTGACAGTTTGGCTTTTGGAGGAAGGCAGCCAGCTCAAGAGAGGCAGATCTGCTAAGGAATTAATTCCTCAGGTACAAGGTAGAAGCTGGCTGCTGGGCTGATGGAAAATGACAGCCTTTCACCCTTGAGCTGAGCAATTCTTCCTATCAGATAGAGATGTATGATGTGCCACAGACGAAAGGAAATAAGAATGAAGAATAAAATAGAATATGCAGAAGTGTTATTTTTCCCTTCCCTTGGAAATGAGTGTCTCAAGTGATTTTCCTCTCACCCCTCTCTTTGAAACCAACAGGTTATGAGCAGTCGTTTCCTACCTTACGACAACATAGTCACAGACGCAGTGCTAAGCCTCGATGAGGACACCGTGCTTTCAACCACCGAGGTGAGACCTGTCCTCTTGAAATCTCCACAGCTTTTCTCGCTTGATGCCCTCCCTTCTTCTTAGGACCTGTTTGCCAGAGTGTGTGTGTTTATAATATTTCCCACTCACACCCCAGGTATTTAATGTATTGCATTTGTCTCAGAAGTCTTGCCGCCACCTGCCAGCGGGAGAGCATTTTTTCATGGTTAATTGGCATCGTTAGCATGCGGTTCTTCCCTTCTTTATCATTTTAGTAACATAGGCAGGTGTAGACAGCAAAAAGCAGTCTGTTTTAGCATTATCTTTCCACTCTGCTGATCCTGGTTCCTCACATTAGGGGAGCGTGGGGTACATCAACAATGGAACATTATTTCTGCTTCTAAGACAGTATTTCTGCCTTGGTACAAGTGTTTGTGTTTTCTCACACACACATATACACACACACACAAGCGCTAACTGTATCACTGTACTGTAGAGCTGGAGATGCGTGCTGGTTCAGACGTTCAGGCATTTGTGCTCGGAGCAAGATTGCACTAAAAAAAGGGAAGAAAGGAAAGATTCTGTAGAAAACCAATTTTTACAGCTGGGATGAGTATTGATTTCTGGAACCTTGCCCTGAAAACCACAGAGGAGACTAACGACAGTTTATATAGAAGCAAATATATCAGGAATACATTATTAATGGTGGCTATTGAAAAGCTTGGAGACTTTATTTCCTTTTCAGTTTTCTATTCCTTTTCTTTTCCTTCATCAGATTCAGAACCATTTCCTTCTCCCCACTTGCCCCGTAGGGCTGCTGTTACTATTGTCAAAAATGGCCCTTTAGATGCTGCAATTACTGCTTACATTAGGGCAGAGATGCCAAAGTTATGCCAGACTAAGTGCTGCATTGGCAGCTTGCCATATACCTTAAGACTACACCCGGTTTTCCTCAGAGGGTCATATTTCAGGTAACCTCCTCACCAGTATATCCCAGCATACAGCCCTTCAGTTGATCCATGTGGAGGCCACTGTAGTCTCCCAAATGCTACACTTCTTTATTGTAGAAGTGAGGAGCAGTGGGTCACATTTCCCCTCAGCCACACCTTAGCCATGCCTGCCAGATTAGGAAGAATGAAGCCTCTGTGAGATAACGTGTATAAAGTCCAGCGTTCTCCAAGGGAGACTGCTTGCATTGGCCTGGGGCTCAAGATTCTTGCTCAAGATGGGGTGAAATCCTAGCCCCATTTGTAGTTAATGGCAAAACTTGCACTGATTTTGTTGGAGCCAGAATTTTACCAAGAGTCTCTTGCAAGGTACTACAGCAGTGCTTTTTCTCCCCTCCCCATCCCACCAGCCCCTCTTCTAGTGGTTGTAATCCTAAATCATCAATCCTTTTTTTGGTTACACAAAGCAAATAGTTTGCAACAAATCGGTTTTCACTGAATTTGGCCCCTTTTTTATGTTTAAACAGAATTGTAATGTTTTGTTTGTCTTGTGAAATGATTTGTGAATTTCTTCACAGCATTTTCCCTGCTCCAAATAACTTGCTGCAAAAGTGCAAATATTCAAAATTCACAGTGTGTCTGAGTAAACTTCATGGACCCCTGTCCTGCAATGGAGAATATGTGGGCAAGCCTCTGAGCCTAGGTAGAGTCGCACTGACTTCAGTAGGACTGCATGTGATGGCAGGGGTAAACTTCATGGTTCTTCTTTCAGGATTGGGGCCTTGATGTTGATTCTATTCCCTGATTGGGTGGTTTATGTAAATAAACCCAAGCTGCATTTCAAGTAGCAAAGAATTGTTGGGTTCAGAATTCCCTTTCAGCTAACCTTTGTACTTAAAATCCACTTTTCACAAGTGTTCATCCTAGGGAAAGCAAGCAAAAAGTTCACAAGCACAGTGAAGCTGACATTTCAAGTGTGATTCACCAGACCTGTTTTGCACTCCTTGCTCAGCTCTAACGTTAATAAAGGTCTTTCGTTCATAATGAAACGTAGCCTAATTTCTCTTGTTTTCATTTCTAAGGGCAGCAGCCCAAAAGTGCTGCTTGGAGGGATATGTGTATGAGATGTAATTAGAAATCAGTATGGGTTGGAAATGTATGAGGATTGAAGTGACTGGCAGCCTGGTTGCTTTTTTCCACTGATCATCTTGAGTGGTAATGCTGCTTAAAATTATTTAGGACGAGGAGTGTTTTAAGGGGATAAGCCATGGCTCTTGTATTCTCCTGGGGAGCTCAGCTTGGTTTAATGCCTCTTTCTATTATAAGGACAGATATTTAAACAATACGTGAGTGAGGCCATTAACTGTATTAGTAGTATAGTAGTAATTTGTAGCTGTAGATGGTTTATTCTTATTTTTCTTAATCTGAGGTTCTCAAACTCATCTAAAGAAAATGTCAGGTTTTATGGGAAAGGTCCTTAAGATGAACCTTAGCACTTCGATGTGTTGGTTTTGATCTCGTCCAAATCATTATCACAAGAAAAACAAGTTTATCTGCATTGTCTTTCCAGTTGGTCCATGTTCCTTGAAACAACTTGAAAGAAAAGAGTATACCTCTCAGTGCATTTTCCAATAGGTTTCTCTCCCTTCTCTTTCACACAGTAATTTGTAAATGAAAAAGCCCTAGCATTAATTACAAGGAAACGTAACCGTTCTAACGGAATACTGTACTATACCTGAAATACGTTTGACTCCTTAACACCACAAATCTCAAACTCTGGTGTTTGGTGAAAGGTTCATTGAGAGGTTTTTGGGGCAAAGTTTTGGCTGAATCTAGGCTGAACTTCAGGCATCATTGAGGATAAATGGTTTGGAACTGAGGTGTAGCTCAATAGCTTTACTTGGTTTTTGACCAGGGTATTTATAGTTGGCTTTTGCTCACCTTTTTCTTCTTCCTGCCATCCTTTCTGTGCTTAAAGATTGAGACATTAAAGTTCTCATAACAAAGAGGAGTTACAGTATTGCCAGCTCTCACAATTTTATCAAGAGGCTCCTGATATTATTTTTCATAAAGCCCCAGTTCCTGGAGTCATGTATCTACATGAGAATCTCATCTTTTTTAAAGGGTTTTCTTAGAGGGTTCTTTCTTTTTTTTAGTACGTTTCTAGGCCTCATGACTGCAAAGAAACTGTTAAAAACATGACCCAAGTGTATCATAAAAGCTGAAAAAACAGAAGGAAAATAAATAGAACCCCAAATGCATTATTTTAAAAAAAATCCATGATTTTTTAGCCAATCTCATTTTTGGAGCACCTGATTTGATTTTTAAATGCTTTGGGTTGGTAACATGGAATTAGTGGATGGGAAGTTGAGATGCTTAAAGGTGCATGATGAGGGGATATGCCGAGGCATAGAGCAGGAGTGACCAAACTTACTGACCCCGCTGGGCAGAATCCTCTCGCCTCACCACCCTGCCACAGGGCAGAAGCTCCGAGATCCCCACCACACCCTGGTAGGCGGAGAATGGGGGCGGAGGGAGCTCTGCAATCCACACTTGAACTGTAAAAGAGCTGCATGCAGCTCATGAGCCATCGTTCGGCCACCCCATGACAGACGTGTAAATACACACACGTATACAGTTCTATGTGAAAAGGTTTGATTTGTAAAGGGCACGCCTGCAAAATGTTAATGTAATGCTGCAGCACTCTAGACTTCCTTTAACAGAAAAATTGTGAATGTGCATAATTATAGGGCAAAATGTCAAGCAGTCACTTTAATTTACTGATGAATATACAGAATGAATGTTTTGCAACAGTTCCAAGAGTTTAAATTATGAATTAGTGGCAAGATAATATTTTGTTTTGTTGACAATTACTGAAACTCTTTGATTATTCATTTGGCACGTGTCTTTGCCTGCAGGTGGATTTTGCCTTTACAGTATGGCAGAGCTTTCCAGAGAGAATTGTAGGGTACCCTGCTCGCAGTCACTTTTGGGATAATACTAAGGAGAGATGGGGCTATACATCTAAATGGACTAATGACTATTCCATGGTATTGACAGGAGCTGCTATTTACCACAAGTAAGAAACCAGAGCATCTTTCTGTCTTTTTATTATTATCGTTAAAGGTGGTGAACAAATTGGTTTCTGACTGAAAGAAGGAATGAAAATCTTATCATCCCCTCCCCCCCAAAAGGAACTCTTGTCTCCCCTCCAAAAAAGAAAGACAGAAAAAATCCTATTGGAACCCTAGGTAAAAAATAGATGGAGCTACTCTGTTTATAGGGAAATGGTTTAAATTCCCAGTTTGGCTCTGGGGCTCTAGTGATTATAACTGTGTTCACTAGGTCTCTTTTGAAGCCACTTGTATTTTGAGGCCGTCTAACTGCTCTTTTTAACATCAGTAATTATACACTTCAAAGAAGCCCCAAATTCATTAAACTCCTGAGCTAAATGGCCTTTAGCATAGAGGAGTGAAAGTGAATGCCAAACTGACTATGGGTTTCTGGTAGCTGACTGTCATGGATGGTCGACCCTGCAAATTCCTCCAGCCACACTTGGATCTTTAGTGACACCTTGCAGTTTTGGCACAGTGTATTGGAGAGAATTCACATTATAACCATTTCAGTAGAATAGGGGTACATAGGAGACGTCTCTTAGCATTTAATAAGCAGTCAGACTATACCGCTGTATCTGATCCATTCCCCACAAAGGAGGAAACAGGCACCAGTTAAAATGGAATCTAGATTTATTTAGGTCTCAACAGAATAATCTGAACTGTTACTGTGAAAGCCTTATTAGGCCATATTCCCTCTTCTCTCCAACCACACCTGCTGATTTTCCTTGCCTCCACATGCCCTTCCTTACAATTACCCACCGTGGCTACCACAATGCATGAGTGGTGAGCCCAGTTCTGGTCTTGCATTATCTTGCTTAAAATTTGAAGTCAACCCTATTTCTCTGCAACTAATTGTGAGAGGCACCGTGGTGTTTTTAATTCTTGTATCCCTAATAGCTTATTTCATGGTATCACTGCTTTTTCCTCCCCACTTTTCCAGTTTGGAGGATGAGGCAACAAAGGTCCCATGATGTGCCCAAGGTCACACAGTGAGTTAAGGGCCCAACTGGGATTCAAATCCTGTGGAATCCACATGCCTCAGTAAGGCAAAGACTTGCATTAATGCCCCTGTTGTTGGCTTTCCAGATATTATCACTACTTGTACACTCATTACCTGCCTGCCAGCCTGAAGAATATGGTGGACCAACTGGCCAATTGTGAGGACATTCTAATGAATTTTTTGGTGTCCGCTGTGACAAAACTGCCTCCAATCAAAGTAACACAGAAAAAACAGTATAAAGAGACCATGATGGGGCAGGTATGTGTCTAGAGCATGTTTGATCTATTGAATCATCTTGGTAAAATAACTTTTAGCTTCCTGACCGGACGCGTTTTGTAGGAGACCTCTGGGCTGCATGGAACTCTGCTTGATTTTTAATGAGTCCTTCTTTGATAAAACCATAAATGGAGCTGGGAACGTTTTCAGTGAACCAAAGGCAAATTCAACTATAGAGATGGCAGTATCTGCCTGTGGAATGCAGCATCCTTGCTCTCATTTTCCCATATTGTTTTAATTATTCCTGGTGATGTAGAACTCATGCAACAGATATCATGACTACTGAATTTCAGTTACCAGAACTCTAGTTTTCTAATTCATAGTTTAGGTGCAAGCCTATTGTAATGTTCCAAAGGGTTTTTTAAATGAATGTAATGTACAGAGCAGTCTCCGTGCTATTTAAAAATAATATGTTTTTAAAGACATTGAAAATAAAAATAAAATCCATGTGACTTGGAGCAGTGTTCTTCAGTTGGGTCACACCAGATGTCATTTGTTATTTTTAAATGTTTATTTTAAGTTGCTTCCTTAAGGAGATAAGGAAGAACCATCCACATGCCGTTATATTTGTCTCACTGCTGACACAGTATGATCAATAGCCGCTGTAGTTCCTAGGCGAACTGTGTATTTTAGTTTCCGTAGTGAGGAGATTTGCCTTTCCAGGATCTAGGTAAGGATCCTGCCTCCTGAAAAGAGTACCTTTTATAACACAGAAACTTTGAAAGCATGGTGTTCTGTTATTCCTGATTGGGTACGTGAGCTATGGGGGTAGAGGGCACAGAGAGTTTCCCACGTATTTGTGCAGGAGATGGCCTCTGGCCAGTGCTGCTACAGTGTTGGAGGGAAGAAAGACGACCAGCACTGACCTCAGTACAGAACGCCAAAGAGAAGGGTGGGAGTTGGATGAGGGCATAACCATGGCCCCAGTTGTTGTATTAACTAGTACGCAGGTTCCCCTGGTTAGTGAGCTCCATGAAGCAACCAGGAGGGCCACACCTGGGCAAAATGCCTCCATCTGCACCATTCAGAAGGTGGCGTCTGCTGCCCGAGTTCCGCTTGTCCACAGAGCTGTATTTTGGCTCTTCAGTTCAGATACACTCAGGTTTGACTTTGCAGTAGATGGAGATGTAAGTGAGCCATGAACTACACTTGTCTTCCTAAAACAAGTTGTTCCTGTAGCTACAGGGAATTGAACGGTCCATGTTCATAATCCCTTGAAAGACAAATAAAAAATGAACATAACAGAATCTTAAGGTTGTGACACTGATTGATAGTCACATGGAAATTCAATGCTAATGGCTGAAATGTCTTCTATAATTCTCCAGCATGCACTTTTCCTATCCTGCCCTGTTGTGACTATGTATAGTCAAGTGTCTGGAATTAGTACACATTTGAGTTAAACTGGCCATTTTCCATCGCACTTAACATTATTGAACACACTTTGCGTTTACGCTGTTTTAAAAAAAATTGTAGTACAAACAAAAAGTAAAGTGCCATGCAAACATATGAGAGAGGACACAAAATAGATTTTAATGGCACTTTCTGAGTACTTAGTCTGTTGTGTCAAAGAATTGTTTTGGATTGAGTAGGTTCCTATATACAGTTAGGTGCATTATTTTCCAAATAGAGAATAACAACTCCTTCAAAGCTTTTGGGAACTGATTTTCAGAGGCGCTGAGTACCCAGGGCTGCTATGGACTTTAATGGGAGTGGTGGATGCTCAGAATCTCTGAAAATAAGGGTGTTAGTATTTTAGATAAATATGAAATGTGGTTTTCATACTGATTTTGAGAAGCGTCACCAGTTCGAGCTGATCAAACGTAACAGTTTCTGTGATTCCAGTTCATTTTCTCTATGTATCTATCGAAGTGTACTGTGCGGACTCCATCCACCAGGCTAGCTGAGCACCAGTCGTGGCCATTTATTTTCAGGCAATATTAAGCCATGCTCCTGTTGACACCTGCACACCTGAGTGAGTTTTTGCATGAAGAAGTTCTGCTGAACTCATGAACCCAGTGGATTTACGGATGCATAAGGGGTGCAGGAGTGGACCCTCAAAATGAATTTTTGATCTGACAGACCATAACAGTTTTACAGCGTTAACCTCTTAGGGCTCAATCCTGTGACGTAGTCAGCATTCTCCGCTCAAAGTAACTCCAACGTCAGCTCCCAGGATTGGGCGTTTTATGTCCTCCTCCAACTGGCATGGACCACTGTGGGACCTGGATTGGGCCATTAGCTTGGGGGTTCTTGGGCCATCTTGGAGCTCTAACATGAACACTTTGGCTAGTCAAGCTGCCATGTGTGTCCATTGGTGATACAGGTTGGAATATAGCTTGAGGGTTGCACAGTTAGCTGTTCACATGAACCGTCAGTGACTTGGCTTTTTGAGGGGGGGGTGGTAATGTTTTGTTCTCCACTATCAAAAATATTCTGGAGATTGGGCTGAAATGAGAAATTCTAGAGTAATACATTGACATATTTCAGGAGATTTCTGAAACGGGGGTATTTCTGTTCTAAACAAGCCTAGTAATCATAAACCAAAAGGCAAAGAAACACACTGTCTATCATGTTGCCCAATATTGTCTCATTATTTCCTTGTACTTCCCCATCTGTCTGTATCCATCTGTTGTCTCTTGCCTTACATTTAGACTGTAAGTCCCTAGGGGCAGGGACTGTCTTTTTGTTCTGTTTGTACAGCACCTGGCACAATGGGTGCCGGTCCGCGATTCGGGCTCCTAGGCCCCTCAGTAATACGAATAATAAGTAATAATACGTTATCCAGCTGTTACTAATGTCAGAATTTGATCCATATGACTTGAAATATAGCTACCAAGTATGCATTTCTTACCAAATTTCAGCCTAGAGTTGAGGTTTTAGAGCCAGCCTCTTAGATGAGGTGCTGAGATCACCTCAAAGCGCAGCTTCAGTGACATTGCACCTCCTACCATTTACACAATGTTGTTGACATGACGACTTAGCATTTCCTTTCTCTCCATCCAGACTTCCAGGGCTTCCCGCTGGGCTGACCCAGATCATTTTGCCCAACGGCAGAGCTGCATGAACACTTTCGCCAGCTGGTTTGGCTATATGCCGCTGATCCATTCTCAGATGAGGCTTGACCCTGTCCTCTTTAAAGATCAGGTCTCCATCCTGAGGAAGAAATATCGAGACATTGAACGACTTTGAGGAGCCCTGCTGAGGGGACTGATCTGTTCTCCATCCCCAGTGCAGATCCACTGACATTTGGGGTCAGACTGTACCAAGGACAAAAACACATACAAATGGAAAGCAGATTTGTGTGGCTCCAAGGAATCATTGTGCTGGACTGCTTCAAAAACCACCTCACAGGCTTCTGTCGTTCAAGACTAGGTTGTGTACAGTTTCATTATGGAACATTAAATAATTATTTTTGAAATGATTGCTATGCAGGTTAAAACTTTTTTAATGATCAAAAAACCCCACAACTATTAAAAACAGAGTTCTTTCTTTAATCAAAATGGTGTTGGGTGTGAATATTTCAAAGTTACCACTCCTTTCTTACAAGCATTCAAAGCTGCCATCCCTTTCTTACAAACATTTTAATATCATTGCAGGGAAAACTGAATGAGAATTGCCAAGCTAAAAGTTGAGCTCCCACAGGTAGAAAATGCAGCAGTTTCCAAAAAAAAAAAATCAAGCGCAAACGGGACAGCAATTAAACATTGTTTCACTTATGCCTCTTTTTGGTTTTGTTTTATTTTTTTATTTTTTCTTACACTACTCAAGTCAATGACAGTAAATCTATCAACCATTCTGTTGCATAGAGGGAAGGCTGAAGAACATCCATTTAGTGAAGCATAGTTAAGATCCTTCTATTTGGGGAACAAAGACAATTAAACCCTATTTTTTTTTAAATGGGGGAAAAAAGACTGATGCTTAGGAAAGACTAGTCGATTTTCTGGTTTGCACAAAGAACAGAACAGGTAGGATGGAAGGCAAAGAGAGGAATCCAATGCTTTTTAATGATGCAGGTTATGTTCGAGTTATGAATGACTTGTAACAAAGCATCCTGACTTCTCTCCTCAGGGTGTGGCTGTAGTTTGGACGTTCTGTTTTAGATTTATACCTGTTTTGAGCAGAGAAAAATATAGTAAGTATTGCTACAGTGATGGATAAACTACAGTTTGCACAAGTTGCTCTTCTTGTGTGCAAGGGAACATGTATGATAATGACACTATTTGTGTCACAGTAGTTAAGGGTCTATCAACATGTCCATTTTAACCCCCTTGTTTTGAAGAGGGATGGGAAGAAGAGGTAATATTTTAATGTTAAAAGGAAAAATGAGTGTTTTCTGCGTTAGTGCTTGGCTTACAAGGGCTTTGCCTGAAACCAGTTGTTTTCATAAAATATTGAAGAAAATCAAATCCGTCTAGGTATTTTGTAATTGTAGGAATGAAAACAACTGGCCAGGTTCCATCCTGAAGTTCTACTGGTATCTGGATATTTTTGGCAATAGTTACTCCAGATTTACCTTCGGGTAACTCAAAGTAGAATCTGGCCCAAAGATACATGTGGTAGTTTGAGGTGCTTTTCTGTACTCCGTATTACTCACACAAGGTTTTGTCAGTTCAAACCGAAACATTTCAGTTATCTATGCCATAGTGTCAACTACATGCATCTTTAAATTGAGGGAATAAAATAAAAAACACTGATTTAAGCTAACCAGAAGCTTATTACAATCTATTGGGTAAATAAGCCCTTTTATAAAGTTTTGTAACTGTCAGATATTTCTGTGTGATGTCTCTGGTATATTGTTTAACAATAATAACTCACAAAAATAACAGCACAGCAAGGTCTGACTTCGGCCTCGGATAAAACCACTGCAGATCATTCCTTACCCCTCATTCCTTTGTGTCTAGACAGTTGATACAGGGGATGGTGAGAGCAAAGGTGGGTGGGGTGAGGATTATTGAGTTCTGTTCATAACTCATGTGGCTTTGGTCACTTAATTGCTGGGTGCCTCAGTTTACCCTTCCGTAAAATGGACATAGTAATTCTTATCTCACAGTGGGGTGATGAAGATTGATTAATTAGTGCTTGTGGAAAAACATATAAGCTGCTACAGCTGAAAGGTGCTATAGAAGTGCAAAATACTATTACTATTTGTTAGCACACCATCGCCTGTTGGCATGTTTCAAGCAACAGCTTTCTTTCCACATGATCTGCAATAACCAAGTACAATACAGTGAGTTAGGGGCAGAGTTCTCAAGTTCCTGGCTGTGTTATTTAACTCTGAGCCAACCCCCTGAAAAGACACTGTCCCGGCCTTTTGAACTTTCCTTACTCATTTTTGCAGTTGCCAATTAGCAAGAGACCAAACTCTGTTGGCCTAATTTTCAAAAGCGCTGATCACCCAACTGCTCCCACCAGGTCTCCTTTCTTTTTGAAAATGAGGCCACTTCCTTAGGTGCTAAAATACAGCCTATCTTTAGGATGCCCTTTTGTGAACGTATTGTCCTGTCACTCAAGTAGTAGGCGAGCTCAGCACAGCTCCTAGCTCCTTTGTCGTCTTTATGGACAAGCAAATGTCGGTATCACCAGCTCATTCTGGGAGTTAGTTAAGGGGTCTCTAGCTAGCAGGAGGAGTGCCTGGGGGTGAGAGGAGGGGAGGCTTAGTTCATTATACAGAAAAAATGACCATAGTTCTGCTTTTGTTTTATGTAATGTAGTTTCTTGGCAGAAGTAGGGTGCAGTGGGTATTATCTATTTTTAAAGGGCAGCAGGTGAAATCTTGGACTAAAACTGTTTGACAGCATCTCTGCAACATTCTTTTTTTGTGCTGTTTCTGTGGGAGGCAAAAAGAAAGTAAGGGAGCTAAATCTGACTATCGTTCAAGGCTCTTTCTGTTTACAGATCACTAAATTAAGAAGCAACAATAAAAGGCTCAACTTCAGAACGGTTTCAGATAGATATGAGGCACTTTTCTGTGTAACATGTTACCAAGGCACAGTCTTCTTTCTAGCAAAGAATGCACCTCACTGCCAACCTTGCTAATGGCCATAGATCTCTGCCCATGTGTTGAGATTCTGTTCCCAGCTGGGTGTTGAGAGCTGGATGTAGATTCAGTTTAGAACTTTATGCCTTACCCGCAATGAAGACCTCATCAGCCAGTGTTCTTGAAGGATGTTAAGCATGTTTCACACACTCACATGTAATTATGTTGTACAAAGCTGTGCACTTTCTGCAGCAGACAAAATACCCCTATATCATGTCTTAGGAATGTCTTTGTTTATTTTTTTCTTAATTCAAATGGTGCTCAAACAAAAGTCTCTGCTTGTTTCTTTCCTCTCCTGGTTTTTCTGTCATAGGTTTGCTTTTTTGTTAACAGCAGGCTGTGTTAGCCTTTACTTTACAGGTACTTGAAAACCTGCTGACTTGAAGGAGTGTTAGGCATGCGGTCTTTAGTAAAGGTTACCAACCGTAATTTCATCAGGGGTGACATGGATGAATGTGAATAGATCCATGCCATTAAAACAGAATAAAAATAGGGATCAGGGTTTGGGAGAAGTAATGAATTTTTAATTAAATTTATTTGAAAAAAAAAAATCCCCGCCTGGTGGTTGTTTGAATGAGACCCCATTGTTGGACGAAGGTTTAATAATGAGAAAAACAAGACACAAAAGTAGGGGCAAACTTCCAGGATTACACAGTGCCTGGCTCACTCCATGGCACCTTGGGGCTCTGTGAGATCTTATTCGCTGTCCTGCCTTCCATTTTTGAGAAATGCTAATTATTACCACAACTTTTTCTAAATGTGGATGTTTAAGCTTTATAACGATTTCATAATGAACATGCTGATGAGCACTTTGATCTACCTTTCCATTTGAATCCACCATGAATTTAATCAAGTTCAGATTTCAATGTCTTTTTAGAGCCAGGTTTGACAAAGAAATTAATCTTTCACCCATGAGCCCCCTTTAAAATCGCTCTTTACCAAAAAATATCTCATTTCAAAAATGGAAGTGATAATTTGGCATTGAAACAATGAAACAACTGTACCAACCTATATTCAGCTATATATAGATTTTGTCCTTAAAAAACAAAACCCTCTCTTTGCCCTGCCTAAAATGTAACATACTTGCATCTGTCTCCAGTGGTGCTGGAACAAGTTTTATAGTAGAGGTGCTGAGAGCCATTGAATCAAATGGTAAGTGCTGTATATGAGGGAAACTACTTCAAGCCAGGGGGGCGGTAGCACCCCTATGTCTGTCTCCCCAACGTAAAACAAAAAAAAAATAGTATGTGTTTGTCGTTATAATACCTTTTTTGATCAAAATCTATTTGTTAAATTCCCAAATCAAGTATTCTCTTACCGCAAAGAAAAGGTTTGGTTCCCACCGCAGTCCAGCTTTGCTGTCAGGAACTGTAGCTTTAGCAATGCGCAAAGAAACGTTGCCATGGAGGACAACTGCCCAGTCCTGCAGTGGGATGTATTGACTTCAGTGGGACTCCACACAGAGGGACCCATGTTGCTTTGCAGAACCTTGAGCTTTCTGTAGGTGCTGCCGTCTGCCCACTGCAGGGTCAGAGCCGTTGTCTCTAGGATAATGAAAGAGTCCTCCAAGCTCTGTACAACTCACCCTTGTGTAAAGTGCAGTCAAGCTGGCATGTACACCAATTTATTTTACATGTCACTCCATGCTTTTTTACAGCTGTAGTTAGTTTCTTTGGAACCATCTGATGCATTAGAATTTTTCTCCCTCGTTGACGTGAATAATCATTTCACACTGAAATTAGGGATGATCAAATGGGCCTTGTGACAGTGAACCTAATCTTGTATATTTATTTTGAGAGAAAATATGTATAGTATATGATTGAAAAGGATGAAAAATCAAACTGGGAATACTTAGATGGGCAACTGTGAAGCAAAAATAAAAAAATCCATATCTTATTTTGTATAAAATGTACATTTTGGGGAAATTTTTCTAATGTATTACCAATGTTTTCATGGTGCTGCCACATCTTTATTTTAAAGTGCCCCCTCTTGCCCCTGTTTAACTATTAATAACATAGTGCAATTAAACTTCAAGAAAGCGTGTAACAGAGAGAGAGGGAGAAATTACAAAGCCATATAACTTGATTTACTTCATTAACATGTATAACTTTATAGGTTTACCATCAAAAATAGGTTGTTTTTATAGATAGTGTCACCAAAGACTTTTTTCTTCTTCAGATTTATTAAAATTTTTGTTAATAAATTATGTACTTTTCTGTCATAGTGTGTTTATTTTTAATGAAGAGCCACAACCTTGCTTGTACTTCTGATAATGCAAATGGGAGGGGTGTCATTGTCTTTTATCTCAACATTCAGATTTCTTACTGTTCATTACTTTTTCCTGAACTTGTTTTCTCCACAAACTATACAGAGGAATGTGTGGCTGTGTTTTATATCTAGATCTTTTATAGATTATATATATATATATATATATATATATATAATGTACATATATATACATTATATATATATGTATATATAATGTATATATATATATAATGTACACACAGTCGTAGCGATTAAAAATTAAACATTTACCTGCAGTTACCATCTAGAGTTACCCGAGAAAAATTCAGTATTTCCTCATACTTGGAATATTAAATTTGTCTGGCTAGCTATCATCACTGGCACCTATTACCACAATATTGGTGTGTAATATTACAGTGGTATCACCGATGACATGTCATGATAACTGCTGACTTAATGCCTATTTTTTAATGGAAATCACTGTGTGTGTGTGTGTGTGTGTGTGTGTGTGTGTGTGTGTGTGTGTGT